>JAGFBZ010001590.1:22500-82166 GCA_018398805.1 Hirundichthys speculiger | reverse complement strand
CCCAGCGTTGATCTCCACCTGTCTATATAGACGTCCCAGCGTTGATCTCCCCAGCCATTACCTCCACCGTCTATATAGACGTCATCCCTGCGTTGACCTCCACCGTCTATATAGACGTCATCCCAGCTCCACCTGTCTATATAGACGTCATCCTGCATGATCCCACCTGTCTTTATAGACGTCGTCCCAGCGTTGATCTCCACCTGTCTATATAGACGTCATCCCAGCGTTGACCTCCACCTGTCTATATATCACGTTACCTATCGCCCAGCTTGACCTCCACCTGTCTATATAGACGTCATCCCAGCGTTGACCTCCACCTGTCTTATAGACGTCATCCCGCGTTACCTCCACCTGTCTATATAGACGTCATCCCAGCGTTGACCTCCACCCGTCTATATAGACGTCATGCCAGCATTGACCTCCACCGGTCTCTATATATGTCATCCCAGCGTTGATCTCCACCTGTCTTTATAGACGTCGCCCAGCTTTACCTCACCTGTCTATATAGACGTCATCCCAGCATTGACCTCCACCCCTTCGCCCCAGCGTTTACCTAGACGTCACCTGTCTATATAGACGTCATCCCGCGTTGATCTCCACCTGTCTATATAGACGTCATCCCAGCATCTCCACCGTCATAGACCATCCCAGGTTGACCTCCAGTCTATATAGACGTTCATCCCAGCGTTGATCTCCACCTGTCTTTATAGACGTCATCCCCAGCGTTGACCTCCACCTGTCTATATAGAGTCATCCAGCGTTGACTCCACTGCTTATAGACGTCGCCCGCGTTGATTCTCCACCTGTCTTATAGACGTCTCCCAGCGTTTACCTCCACTGTCTATATAACATCCCAGCGTTGATCTCCACCTGTCTTTATAGACGTCGCCCAGCGTTTACCTCCACCTGTCTATATAGACGTCGTTGACCTCCCCAGTCGACCCTCCACCCGTCTATACAAGACGTCACCCCAGCGTTTACCTCCACCCGTCTATATAGACGTCATCCCAGCGTTGATCTCCACCGTCTATATAGACGTCATCCCAGTTGACCTCCACCAGTCTATATAGACGTCATCCCAGCGTTGATCTCCACCTGTCTTTATAGACATCGTCCCAGCGTTGACCTCCACCTGTCTATATAGACGTCGATCCCAGCGTTTACCTCCACTCGTCTATATAGACGTCATCCCTGCATTGATCTCCACCTGTCTTTATAGACGTCATCCCAGCGTTTACCTCCACCTGTCTATATAGACGTCATCCCAGCGTTGATCCACCTGTCTATATAGACGTCATCCCAGCGTTGACCTCCACCTGTCTATATAGACGTCATCCCAGCGCCTCCACCTGTCTATATAGACGTCATCCCAGCGTTGATCTTCACCTGTCTTTATAGACGTCATCCCGCGTTGACCCTCTGTCTATATAGACGTCATCCCAGCGTTGACCTCCACCCTGTCTATAGACGTCATCCCCTCCCACGTCGTTGACCTCCACCTCCACCTGTCTATATAGACGTCCCAGCATCCCAGCGTTGACCTCCACCTGTCTATATAGACGTCATCCCAGCGTTGATCTCCACCTGTCTATATAGACGTCATCCCAGCGTTGACCTCCACCTGTCTATATAGACGTCATCCCCAGCGTTAACCTCCACCTGTCTATATAGACGTCATCCCAGCGTTGACCTCCACCTGTCTATATAGACGTCATCCCAGCGTTGACCTCCACCTTGTCTATATAGACGTCATCCCAGCGTTGACCTCCACCTGTCTATATAGACGTCATCCCAGCGTTGACCTCCACCTGTTTTATAGAAGTCATCCCAGCGTTGACCCCACCTGTCTATATAGACGTCATCCCAGCATTTGACCTCCACCTGTCTTATATAGACGTCATCCCAGCGTTGACCTCACCTGTCTATATAGACGTCACAGCGTTGATCTCCACCTGTCTTTATAGACGTCATCCCAGCGTTGACCTCCACCTGTCTATATAGACGTCATCCCAGCGTTGACCTCCACCTGTCTATATAGACGTCATCCCAGCGTTGACCTCCACCTGTCTATATAGACGTCATCCCAGCGTTGACCTCCACCCGTCTATATAGACGTCATCCCAGCATTGACCTCCACCTGTCTATATAGACGTCATCCCAGCGTTGATCTCCACCTGTCTTATATAGACGTCATCCCTGCATTGACCTCCACCTGTCTTTACAGACGTCGCCCAGCGTTTACCTCCACTCGTCTATATAGACGTCATCCCAGCATTTACCTCCACCTGTCTATATAGATGTCATCCCAGCGTTGATCTCCACCTGTCTTTATAGACGTCGCCCAGCGTTTACCTCCACCCGTCTATATAAACGTCATCCCAGCGTTTACCTCCACCCGTCTATATAGACATCATCCCAGCGTTGATCTCCACCTGTCTTTATAGACGTCGCCCAGCGTTTACCTCCACCCGTCTATATAAACGTCATCCCAGCGTTTACCTCCACCCGTCTATATAGACGTCATCCCAGCGTTGACCTCCACTCGTCTATATAGACGTCATCCCAGCATTTACCTCCACCCGTCTATATAGACGTCATCCGTGCATTGATATCCACCTGTCTTTATAGACGTCATCCCAGCGTTGATCTCCACCTGTCTTTATAGACGTCATCCCAGCATTTACCTCCACCTGTCTATATAGACGTCATCCCAGCGTTGATCTCCACCTGTCTTTATAGACGTCGCCCAGCGTTTACCTCCACCCGTCTATATAAACGTCATCCCAGCGTTTACCTCCACCCGTCTATATAAACGTCATCCCAGCGTTTACCTCCACCCGTCTATATAGACGTCATCCCAGCGTTGACCTCCACTCGTCTATATAGACGTCATCCCAGCATTTACCTCCACCCGTCTATATAGACGTCATCCCTGCATTGATATCCACCTGTCTTTATAGACGTCATCCCAGCGTTGATCTCCACCTGTCTATATAGACGTCATCCTAGCGTTGACCTCCACCCGTCTATATAAACGTCATCCCTGCATTGATATCCACCTGTCTTTATAGACGTCATCCCTGCATTGATATCCACCTGTCTTTATAGACGTCGCCCAGCGTTTACCTCCGCCTGTCTATATAGATGTCATCCCAGCGTTGATCTCCACCTGTCTTTATAGACGTCATCCCAGCGTTAACCTCCGCCTGTCTATATAGATGTCATCCCAAAGTTGATCTCTACCTGTCTTTATAAACGTCATCCTAGCGTTGACCTCCACCTGTCTATATAGACGTCCTCCCAGCGTTGACCTCCACCTGTCTATATAGACGTCATCCAAGCGTTAACCTCCGCCTGTCTATATAGATGTCATCCCAACGTTGATCTCTACCTGTCTTTATAGACGTCATCCTAGCGTTGACCTCCACCTGTCTATATAGACGTCATCCCACCGTTGACCTCCACCTGTCTATATAGACGTCATCCCAGCGTTGATCTCCACCTGTCTTTATAGACGTCGCCCAGCGTTTACCTCCACTCGTCTATATAGACGTCATCCCAGCATTTACCTCCACCTGTCTATATAGACGTCATCCCAGCGTTGATCTCCACCTGTCTATATAGACGTCATCCCAGCGTTTACCTCCACCCGTCTATACAAAACGTCATCCCAGCGTTTACCTCCACCCGTCTATATAGACGTCATCCCAGCGTTGATCTCCACCTGTTTTTATAGACGTCGCCCAGCGTTGACCTCTATCTGTCTATATAGACGTCATCCCAGCGTTGACCTCCACCTGTCTATATAGACGTCGCCCAGCGTTGATCTCCACCTGTCTTTATAGACGTCGCCCAGCGTTGATCTCCACCTGTCTATATAGACGTCATCCCAGCGTTGATCTCCACCTGTCTTTATAGACGTCGCCCAGCGTTTACCTCCACTCGTCTATATAGACGTCATCCCTGCATTGATCTCCACCTGTCTTTATAGACGTCGCCCAGCGTTTACCTCCACTCGTCTATATAGACGTCATCCCAGCATTTACCTCCACCCGTCTATACAAAACGTCATCCCAGCGTTTACCTCCACCCGTCTATATAGACGTCATCCCAGCGTTGATCTACACACCGTCTATATAGACGTCATCCCCAGTTGATCTCCACCTGTCTATATAGACGTCATCCAGCGTTGACCTCCACCAGTCTATATAGACGTCATCCCAGCGTTGATCTCCACCTGTCTTTATAGACGTCGTCCCAGCGTTGACCTCCACCTGTCTATATAGACGTCATGCCCAGCGTTTACCTCAGCACCTCACCACTCGTCTATATAGACGTCATCCCTGCATTGATCTCCACCTGTCTTTATAGACGTCGCCCAGCGTTTACCTCCACCCGTCTATATAGACGTCATCCCAGCGTTGACCTCCACCTGTCTATATAGACGTCATCCTAGCGTTGACCTCCACCAGTCTATGTAGACGTCATCCCAGCGTTGATCTCCATCTGTCTTTATAGACGTCGTCCCAGCGTTGATCTCCACCTGTCTATATAGACGTCATCCCAGCGTTGATCTCCACCGTCTCTATATAGACGTCATCCCAGCGTTGACTCCCACCTCCTGTCTATATAGACGTCATCCCAGCGTTTTGATCCCCACCTGTCTATAGACGTCATACCAGCGTTGACTCCACCTGTCTATATAGACGTCATCCCTAGCGTTGACCTCCACCAGTCTATATAGACGTTCCCAGCGTTGATCTCCACCTGTCTATATAGACGTCATCCCAGCGTTGATCTCCACCTGTCTTTATAGACGTCGTCCCAGCGTTGATCTCCACCTGTCTATATAGACGTCATCCAGCGTTGACCTCCACCGTTCTCTATAAGTCATCCCAGCGTTACCTCCACCTGTCTATATAGACGTCATCCCAGCGTTTGATCCACCTGTCTATATAGACGTCATCCCCAGCGTTGACCTCCACCTGTCTATATAGACGTCATCCCAGCGTTGACCTCCCAGTCTATATAGACGTCATCCCAGCGTTGACTCCTAGACGTCATCACCCTGTCTATATAGACGTCATCCCATTGACCTCCACCGTCTATATAGACGTCATCCCTGCGTTGATCTCCACCTGTCTTTATAGACGTCATCCCCAGCGTTTACCTCCACCCGTCTATATAGACGTCATCCCAGCATTTACCCACCGTCTATACAAAACGTCATCCCAGCGTTTACCCACCTCCACCCTGTCTATATAGACGTCATCCCAGCGTTGATATCCACCCGTCTATATAGACGTCATCCCAGCGTTGATCTCCACCTGTCTTTATAGACGTCATCCCAGCGTTGACCTCCACCTGTCTATATAGACGTCAGCCCAGCGTTGACCTCCACCTGTCTATATAGACGTCATCCCAGCGTTGACCTCCTGTTATAGACGTCGCCCAGCGTTTAACCTCCACTGTCTATATAGACGTCATCAGCGTTGATCCACCTGTCTTTATACGTTCGCCCCAGCGTTTACCTCCACCTGTCTATATAGACGTCATCCCAGCGTTTATCTCCACCTGTCTATATAGACGTCATCCTAGCGTTGACCTCCACCAGTCTATATAGACGTCATCCCAGCGTTGATCTCCACCTGTCTTTATAGACGTCGTCCCAGCGTTGATCTCCACCTGTCTATATAGACGTCATCCCAGCGTTGATCTCCACCTGTCTTTATAGACGTCGTCCCAGCGTTGACCTCCACCCGTCTTATAGACACCCCGTACCTATATAGACGTCATCCCAGCCCTCCACCATATGTCATCCAGCGTTGATCTCCACCAGTCTATATAGACGTCATCCCAGCGTTGATCCACCTGTCTATAGACGTCATCCCAGCATGATCTCACCTGTCTTTATAGACGTCGTCCCAGCGTTGATCTCCACCTGTCTATATAGACGTCATCCTAGCGTTGACCTCCACCAGTCTATATAGACGTCATCCCAGCGTTTACCTCCACCTGTCTAGATAGACGTCATCCTAGCGTTGACCTCCACCAGTCTATATAGACGTCATCCCAGCGTTGACCTCCACCTGTCTTTATAGACGTCATCCCCGCGTTTACCTCCACCTGTCTATATAGACGTCATCCCAGCGTTGACCTCCACCCGTCTATATAGACGTCATCCCAGCATTGACCTCCACCGGTCTATATAGACGTCATCCCAGCGTTGATCTCCACCTGTCTTTATAGACGTCATCCCCGCGTTTACCTCCACCCGTCTATATAGACGTCATCCCAGCGTTGACCTCCACCCGTCTATATAGACGTCATCCCAGCGTTGACCTCCACCTGTCTTTATAGACGTCATCCCAGCGATTGACCTCCACCGTCTATATAGACGTCATCCCAGCATTGACCTCCACCTGTCTATATAGACGTCATCCCAGCGTTGATCTCCACCTGTCTATATAGACGTCATCCCAGCGTTGACCTCCTGTCTATATTCCACAGCGTTGACATCCACCCGTCTATATAGACGTCATCCCAGCGGTTGATCTCCACCTGTCTTATAGACGTCATCCCAGCGTTGACCTCCACCTGTCTATATAGACGTCCTCATCCCAGCCGTTGACCTCCACCTGTCTATATAGACGTCATCCCAGCGTTGATCTCCACCTGTCTTTATAGACGTCATCCCCGCGTTAACCTCCACCTGTCTATATAGACGTCATCCCAGCATTCTCCACCTGTCTTATATATAGACGTCATCCACCTCCACCTGTCTATATAGACGTCATCCCAGCGTTGACCTCCACCTGTCTATATATAGACGTCTTATAGACCCCAGCGTTGACCTCCACCTGTCTATATAGACGTCATCCCAGCGTTACCTCCACCCTGTCTATATAGACGTCATCCCAGCATTGACCTCCACCTGTCTATATAGACATCCCAGCGTTGACTCCACCTGTCTATATAAACGTCATCCCAGTCTATTGACCTCCACCCTGTCTATATAGACGTCATCCCAGCGTTGATCTCCACCTGTCTTATATAGACGTCATCCCCCGTTGATCTCCACCTGTCTATATAGACGTCCCAGCGTTGACCTCCACTGTCTATATAGACGTCATCCCAGCGTTGACCTCCACCTGTCTATATAGACGTCATCCCAGCGTTGACCTCCACCTGTCTTATCCCCACCGTCTTTATAGACGTCATACGTTTCTCCACCTGTCTATATAGACGTCATCCAGCGTTTACCTCCACCATGTCTATATAGACGTCATCCCAGCGTTGATCTCCACCTGTCTTATAGACGTGATCCCAGCGTTGACCTTCACCTGTCTTTATAGACGTCATCCCAGCGTTGACCTCCACCTGTCTATATAGACGTCATCCCAGCGTTGACCTCCACCTGTCTATATAGACGTCATCCCAGCATTGACCTCCACCTGTCTATATAGACGTCATCCCAGCATTGACCTCCACCTGTCTATATAGACGTCATCCCAGCGTTGACCTCCACCTGTCTATATAGACGTCATCCCCGCGTTTACCTCCACCTGTCTATATAGATGTCATCCCAGCGTTTACCTCCACCTGTCTATATAGATGTCATCCCAGCGTTGACCTCCACCTGTCTATATAGACGTCATAATCCATGTCTTATGACCCCGTCATCTCCACCGACCTCACCTGTCTATATGTTCCCGTTGACCTCCACCTGTCTATATAGATGTCATCCCAGCGTTGACCTCCACCTGTCTATATAGACGTCATCCCAGCTTTGAACTGCAGTTTGATCCTCTGACCACCTCTTTTCATTGTCATCATCTGGGTCTCGAAAAAGTATCTAGAGACAGTTTATATTTACAAAGTTAGAATATTGTTGAGTTGTCAGTTTATTCAGGGTTAATTTATCAGTTTATTGTGTTTATAGGGTTATAAGTAAAACACTGACAGACAGAAACAGGCCACTTCGCTCACTTTATTTCTTAATGTGACAGGAAGTTTCAGCACAGACAAGCTGGAGTACATAAACACAAGTTAGAAGCGACCAATTACAGAGCTGATGAGCTGTCGTCATGGTTACAGTGGCTGTCCATAATACGTCCATCTCTTCTAACAGGACATTGTTGGAAACCTCAAACAAAGCAGCCATTTCCCAGAAAAAGAGAGTGGGCGGAGCTAACTCCAGGTAATCATTGCTGTCTGAAATCAGCCAATCAGAGTTCCTGACTATGAAGTCACGTTTATGTTCAACCTCTTCATGAGACCTATTTTAGATGTTAAAGTTCCAGCAGAAGAGTTAAATGAAGTAGGTTAGTAATAAGTGGCTGGCAGCGCACCGGCAGCGGCGAGGTTTGGAAAGATTCGTTTTTGACTCTGCAGCTGGAACTGGTCTGACAGATATGACAGGAATCCTAGTTACAGTCTCACCATGAACATGATGGTTTTCTGTGGCTGCTTGGTGCTGGAACCACCTAGAACCATCGTGTTCAGGTGGAAACGCTCTTTAAGCTGATATTTGATTTCCTTTGATTGGTGGTTTGTGTGATTAAAAAGAATTCTGATAATCTGTGGTGAGTCTGCAGGTCAGGGGTCAGGGGTTAGGATTAAGGGGTTAGGTTTAGGGTTAGGGGTTAGGGGATAGGGGTTAGGGGTCAGGGATCAGGGAACCAGGGACCCTCATTCAGAAGAGGTTCTCGATATGCTCCAGGTCCAGGATTTTGGCTGTTGCAGACAGATGTTCCCTACTGTGAAACAGTCGTGGGAATTTATTTCAGGGTGAGACCAAAAATCTCCTGATACCAGCTGACAGTCGTCTGCTGACTAGACAGTTAAAATGAACCTGAAGTCCTGAACTAACCCTGAACTAAACCTGGACTAACCCTGAACTTAATCTGAACTAACCCTGAACTAACCCTGTACTAAACCCGAATTAACCCTGAACTAAACCTGAACTAACCCTAAACTAACCCTGAACTAAACCTGAACTAACCCTGAACTAAACCTGAACTAAACCTGAACTGACCCTGAACTAAACCTGGACTAACCCTGAAATTAATCTGAACTAACCCTGAACTAACCCTGTACTAAACCCGAATTAACCCTGAACTAAACCTGAACTAACCCTAAACTAACCCTGAACTAAACCTGAACTAAACCTGAACTGACCCTGAACTAATCCTGAACTAACCCTTAACTAAATCTGAACTAACCCTGAACTAAACCTGAACTAAACCGGAACTAACCCTGAACTAACCCTGAACTAAATCTGAACTAACCCTAAACTAACCCTGAACTAAACCTGAACTAACCCTGAACTAACCATCAACTAAACCTGAACTAACCCTGAACTAACCATCAACTAAACCTGAACTAACCCTCAACTAAACCTGAACTAACCCTAAACTAACCCTGAACTAAACCTGAACTGATCCTGAACTAACCTGAACTAACTCTGAACTAAACCTGAACCTGAACTAAATCTGAACTTACCCTGAACTAACCCTGAACTAAATCTGAACTAACCCTGAACTAAATCTGAACTTACCCTGAACTAACCCTGAACTAAATCTGAACTAACCCTGAACTAAATCTGAACTAACCCTGAACTAACTCTGAATTAACCCTCAACTAACCCTAAAGTAACCATAAACTAAACCTGAACTAAACCTTAATTAACCCTGAACTAACCCTGAATTAACCCTCAACTAACTCTAAACTAAACCTGAACTAATCCTGAATTAACCTGAACTAACTTTGAACTAACCCAAAATTAACCCTAAACTATATCTGAACTAGTCCTGAACTAAACCTGAACGAACCCTGAACTAATCCTGAACTAAACCTGAACTAACCCTGAACAGGGCTGATCTTAGTTCTGGACATCATAGCCAGATGAAGCAGATCTGATGTTGATGTTGATGTCAGAATCTTCCACACAGGTGATTGTAGGTTGTGGTTAGGCTGAAATGGCTGCTGAGGCTTGTGGGTAATGTAGTGTTTTAACAAATCAACTGAAGAGAAGAATAGATCATTTTGAGGGAAACTCTTCTTTCTCATTTCTACACGAAACAATTGATCAGGTCAATTTTCACAAAAGCAGCAAAAATCAAAACAAAAAACCTGGAACACAACAAACAGCCCCCTCTCCTCCCCCTTCTCCTCCTCCTTTTTGGGAAAAGAGGAGGGAAAAGAAGGAGGGGAAGAAGAAGAAGAGAACCTCCTTTCCTCTCTCGAAAGAACTCCTCCCCTTCTCCTCCCCCCCTCCCCGAAAAAAATCCTTCTCCTGAAAAGAAGGAGAAGGAGAACCCCCTCCTCCTCCTTCTCCTATCACCCCTAAGAAAAAAAGAAAAAAAAGAAAGAAAGGCCTCGTCTAAGGGACCTCTCCCTCCTCCCTCCCCTCCTCTTCCTCTCTCCCCTCCTCCTCCTGCTCCCCCCCCTTTCTTCCCCCCCTCCTCCTTCTCCTCCTCTCCCTCCTCCTCCTCCTGCCCTCCTCTCCCTCCTCCTCCTGTCACTCCCTCATGCTCTCTAGAATCTGATCGATCAGTATTTGGGGGTCGTAGTTCTTCACGGCCCTCCTGCGACGCCGACGGCTCCCGCCATCCAGTTCCTCTACGTCAGTGGTTGCCATGGTGTCGATGCGCTTCATCCTCTGCAGCCCAGCAATGTGGGGGTGGAGCCTCTCGTCATGCTCCTCCTCCTCGTCTTCGAGCCTCTTCACCCTGAGGAGGGGTGGGTCGTTGCTAGGGGACGGAGGTGCCATGTCGTCAAGGGAGCGGCGGGCTCTCCTGTGGGTGGAGCTAACGGGCTCTGCCACTTTGACTGACAGGTCCCTCCTCGCTCTGCGACCGGAGGACATCAGCGCCGGGGCGTCATTGGGGCCGATGCTGGACAGTATCCTAGCAACCAGCCGCCTGCAGTTACACACAGTTACGTTCAGTGCTGATCAGTAATGATCATTACTGATCATCGGTGATCATCAAGTCCATGACAGCCAGAAGACTGACCTCATGGAGACATAACTGAGATCCATGCGTCTCTGTACGTCTCACCTGAGTGTGTCTCTCTCGCTCTGTCCGGATGTCTCTCTTCCTCTCTGCAGCAGCCTCTGGACCAGCTGAGGCTCCGCCCTGTTGGTCACATGACTCCTGTTAACAATTTACCAGTTGAGGAGTGCCTGAACGCGTGAGGGGGTGGGGCCAGTGACCTCACCTGTCCAGCAGCGCCTGAGCAAGCTGAGGCTCTAGGAGTCGCCACCAGTCTGTCGGGGGCCTGCCCATTCTCATGCCCCGCCCCGTATCGTCGTAGTCTGAGAGGGAGGGGTCCTGGAAGTCCCCCCGAGGCCCCTGATCATCCTCCTCTTCCTCCTCCTCCTCCACCACCTCTACGTCACCTGGTCCCACCAACCCCGCGCTCTCAGCTTCACTCAGGATGCGGAGCAGAGCGGCCAAGTAGGCTGTGGATCGGTACATAAATGTCTAAACACTGTGATTTTTTAACGTCATGTTGGTGATTAAATCCCTCCCACCTGCTCTCTGATCCTCCTCCTGGTCCCTCCTCTGGTCTCTCTCCACCAGTTGCTGAAGGGCCTGCTCCAAGCCCCTCCCCTTCCAGCCCTCTGGTTGGTAGTACAGGTCGTTGGCCCCGCCTACTGACCGCTGGACAGGATATGACATCATCTGGTCGTCATAAGGCAGCAGGTCCTGCAGGTCTCTGCGCTGGCGTCTGACCCCGCCCAACAAAACATCTGGGACATGTCCCCTGCCTCGAGCTGCAGGGAGAGACTGAGCCAGAGAGATTTAATGCAGCATGGAAACAGCCCCCCCCCCCCCCCCCCCCCCCCCCCCCCCCCCCCCCCCCCCCCCCCCCCCCCCCAAGCCTGTGGTCACTGCTGGTACTGCAAATGAACACAGTTCTGTTGCCAGTGAAGAAATAAAAATTTTTAGTCTACAAGTGTTTATTTGATCTTCAGAAATGCTCCATATTATTTAAAAGAATCCCACCCTTATATTTATTCTGCTGCTTCTTCGCTCTTCTGTTTCCATTAAACTGCCTGGAGCAGGAATGATACTTCTTTTTTTTTAAACAATATATTTATTGGATTTTGTTATTTTTAACAAAGAAACTCTAACAAGGACAATGAATACATTCTTCTTCAACCCCCCCCCCTCATTACTCGTAGAAAGAAATAATAGTAAATAATAAGTAATAATAAACAAATAATAAAATAACCATATAGTACAACAGTAAATAATAGTACAACATAAACCGTCACTATGAGTGGATATACTGTATGTGACAAGTACCTAGAGGCACCTTAGAACCATCCAGAATATGTACAGGTGTGTATGGAAATAAGTTCAACATAAATTTAACACTTATTCGTACACACACATTTTATCCTACATTTTCCATCCTTCATGAATGTTTACACAAAGCATCTATCTCACATTCAATCTCGTCTTTCACAAAATATTACATTACCTGTTTATCAGAGACAGAAAAAGAAAAAAACTAACAAACAAACAAACAAACAAAAAAAAAAACCCAATAACAGTTACATAATGTAAGCCTCCAGCTAGGAATGTACTGCAACTATTTGCTGTCTAGGTATGACTCCTAAATGTCTATATCCAATGTCACCAGAAAGTCAATCAGATTTTGCCATATTCCCTCAAAGATTTCAGGTCTCTGTTTCAAATTATACATTATTCTCTCACTTGGGATACAAGAGGTTAGCTCACTGAGCCATAAAGAGGGCGGTGGTGGATATTCATCTTTCCATTTAATAGCTATACATTTATTAGCTGTTGCCAAAGCAATCCTTATGAATCTTATAGTATTGGTACCCTTTGGTGGTAATATTGATGTATCCCCTAGTAGAGTTAGCCTTGGTTCGGGTGGAATATCTATTCCAGTAATCTTGGATATACTACGTAATATCGTTTCCCAGTAGTTAGATAACTGTGAACAGGACCAGAACATGTGAGTAAGGGTACCCACTTCGCACTTACATCTTGGACAGTGCTGGGAGATTGTTCGGTTTATGCTATGCAATCTTTCCGGGGTGTAATAGACTCTATGTATCTTTTTTACAAAGCTCGTCCCATCCATATTCGTCAAATTTGTGACCGAGGTCGGCATCCCATTTTCCTTTCACCTTAAGTTCTTCTTTTTTAAAAGCTTATTAATACCAAGATAAGGATGTGAGATCAATCCTTTAATTTCTTTCTTGCTACTCAGCAGACAGTCCAATGGCTGTTTAGTGATTGGTGAAGGTTTACCCCCTCGTTCTGTTAAAATATAGTGTTTAAGTTGTAAAAATTTTAAAAAGTGTCTCACACTAAGGCTGTATCTAGGACCCCTTCCTTGTAAAGATCCCTAAATGTCCTGATGCCCTTCGAGAGCCATATTTGAGTAACCCCATCTCTTAGAGCCTTAGGGTTAACATGAAACGGGGTAAGGTCATTTATGGGCTGAATACTTTGGGTCTTTTTACGTAACTCAAACCATATTTTATAAGAGTGTTTTATGAAGGGGTTCGAAGTTAATGTTTGTTATTGTTTGGGTGAGGGCACGTGTGGAACTGATGCAAGAGATATAGAGCTGAGACATAGCTGTTCCATTTGTAGCCAGGAGGGGGGGCTGCTGTAGGTTAGCATACCCAAACAGCCCGAGCTTGTGCCGCCCAGTAGTATGTTTCAAAATTCGGGAGTTTCAATCCCCCGTCTTGAGGCATTCCCTGGAGAATTTTTAGCTATATTCTCTGTGTTTTTTTCCTCCATATAAACTTAGATACAATTGAATGTAGTTTTTTAAAGAAATATTTTGGTACCATAGTTGGGAGCATTTGGAACAAATAGAGGAATTTCGGCAGGACGTTCATTTTGACACAACTGACCTTTCGGTAAGCACCGCCCCCTCCCTAGTTACTGTTGCTAGGTCGGACATTCTCGCTGCTCCTCCATTAAGGACAATGTTATTTTTCCATTTTTCCGATGCCTATCAACTGTATTTACATTACACTGGAATAACACTGTGGTGAAATATTGCTGCTGGGGACCTGCAACAGTGACTCGAGGTGTCCAGAAGGTTTGGAGGGACATTTTTATTCCCTTTAACAAGATAAAACAAACAGTGGAAATCTGCAGGCTTTGATTCAGTTATGTGTCCGTCCACACAATCAACTGAATGTGGAGAAAGTTACAAAACACACCTACATTTACTCCAAGGTAAGTTAGCTTTGTTTATTAGATGATTGATTTAACCACAGTTTACCAAAAGTAATATGATTTAGCAGCAGGGAGGGTGATAAGTGAAAACATCTCTCCGTTAGCATTCCGGCTAACTCGCTGGCTACCTATAAGCCTGCCTCATTGTCTACAAATATATATGGCCCTGGATATTTTTTTTGTTAGGTATAAGGTGAGGCTAGTGATGTTAACGTCACTTTATTAGTTATATTAATACAATGCTGCGACTGTCTGATGTTAACATAGCTCTGGTGTGGGACAGACCTATGGACCAGAGCTAATGCTAACAGAGAACTCATCATCCCTTCTTGCCGCTAAATCCGATTATGTCCAACCTAGCAACAATAACTAGGGTGGTGCTTACTGAAAGGTAAATTGATCCGATTATTAAAAACTATTAAAAACAACGGAAGATTCATCCACCTAAGGAGCTCTTTCAATAAAGGAGAGTAATTTAAGGAGAAGACCTTCGAGCGTATGTTAGGGATCTGAAGGCTCCCCAGCTATATTCAGTGGCATGACCACACTCTTAGTTAGGTTAACCTTATAACCTGAAATAGCCACATATATGGTTATTGTTTCTAGTAGCACTGATACAGATGACCCAGGGTCTGTTAAATAGAGCAGGATATCATCCGTGTGCAGTGAGATTTTGTGAGTAACCCCCCTGGCTTGCAACCCTTTAATTAACGGATCTTATTGCCACCGCTAGGGGCTCTATGGCCAGTTTGAACAACAAGGGCGAAAGACCGCAGCCTTGTCTTGTGGAGCTTGAAAGGGAAATTTTTGAAGAAATATTATTATTTGTTTGTTTTTGAGCCATAGGGTGCCTGTATAACATTTTAACAAGTTTACAATAAGTGGGGCCAATATCTATTCTATTCATTACATCAAAAAGATAGGGCCACTCTACTTGCTCAAAAGCCTTTTCTAAGGACACGGCAATTGCAGGGCGCTCAGTTACTACAGAGGCATGTATGATGTTAAACAATTTAATTCAATTCAATTTTATTTATATAGCGTCTGTTACAATGACAATTGTCTCTAGGCGCTTTACAGAGACCCAGATCATGACCCCCGAGCAAATATCATCAACTAAGATTATATCATTAAATCCAATCAATGATAATGGCAGGTAAAAAACTCCCACGTAGGGAGAAAAAAAAACCTTTATACCAAACAGTGGCAAGGAAAAACTCCACTTTAAGAGGAAGAAACCTTGAGCAGGACCTGGCTCATATGGGGGGACCTTCAATTCAATTCAATTCAATTCAATTTTATTTATATAGCGTCTGTTACAATGACAATTGTCTCTAGGCGCTTTACAGAGACCCAGAGCATGACCCCCGAGCAAATATCATCAACTAAGATTATATAATTAGATCCAATCAATGATAATGGCAGGTAAAAAACTCCCACGTAGGGAGAAAAAAAACCTTTATACCAAACAGTGGCAAGGAAAAACTCCACTTTAAGAGGAAGAAACCTTGAGCAGGACCTGGCTCATATGGGGGGACCTTCCTGCCGAAGGACCAGGCGGGGGGTAGGGTAGAGAAAGAAAAAGAGGGGAGACAGGACAGAGAGAGGATGTAGGACAGAGAGAGAAGATGGAGGACAGAAAGAGGATGTAGGACAGAGGAGAGGAGAGCACAGAAACAGAAAAGTAAAAAATAATAATAAAGAAGTAGTGGAATTGTTGTAGGGTGAATGCAAACGGGCTATGGAGGGCCCTTGGGCGTGTGGTCAGCGTAATGAGCCATGATAGGCTCTTGAGTATCAATAATGTGTGGGTGGGGTGTAACAAACTCTGAGAGTAAGGTGAATGCAACAGGACTCAAAGTTCCCCTGTTATGTACGTGTGGCGGCTGCAGGTGAGGTGTGTGCGAGAAAAGGGGGAGGAGGGGGTTTGGGTTTAAGAAAAGAGAAGGGTAGGATTTCAAGAACAACCTTCTAACATCATCAAATGAGGAGCAATTCTGAATAAACCCAGTTTGGTCTAAATGAATAAGTTTTGGAATATGTTTTTCTAATCATAATGACAGTATTTTGGAAAATATTTTATAGTCAGTGGCGTGATTAGAAATTGGTCTATATGAGCTACACAATTTAGGAATGATACTTCTGATAGCACTAGATTGTAAGAAGTTTATGAATTTCACACAAAAAAGCAAAACAACAGGAAAGAATTCTCGTAACAATTGAATCATAGACAACTGGACTTAGATTTGTCTAGAAGACGTTTCGCCTCTTATCCAAGTGGCTTCATCAGTTCTCAACACAACAGTCTGACTAGTCCGCACTAGTCAGACAAACAGTGGAGTATGACCCTGGTTTTTAACCTCTGTGGGGGTGTAACCCACCACTTCCTAAAGACAATACTTCGTTAGTGGAGTTTGGACCCTTTGTTTGGGTCAGGAGAGTCACACCAGTGAAAGGACAGTCGTTAGGGGTGAGTGGGGCCACTGGTGGACAACAGTCGTTAGGCATGAGGTGTGGTTCTAGTCAGACTGATGCGTTGAGAATTGATGAAGCCGCTGGGATAAGAGGCGACACGTTTTCTAGACAAATCTAAGTCCAGTTGTCTATGATTCAATTGTTGCGAGAATGGAACTTACCTGGATAAATGAGAATATCCACAGACTTAACAGGAAAGAAGAAATCAAACTGAAATTAATGTTTGGCTGAAACCTGTGAAAAACTGTGAAGCTTTTGTAGCCCTGACCTCCGCGGAGCTCTTTAGCTCCGCCCCATGAAGCTGTGTAGCCCCGCCTCTTGTGGAGCTCCGTAGCTCCGCCCATGCTGATCATGGAGATGTCTTTAGTCACATTGACTTTTGTAAAATTGCATTTTTTTGGGATAAGAAATCACATCTTTTGTTGTAAAATAGTGAATGTCAGAATATTGTGAGTTTTTGTCTTAAAATCAATAATCTTTCTTGTAAAATCACAAAACATTACTTTTTTTCCACAAATCCACATGTTCAGATTCAGATTCAGACAACTTTATTTATCCCCGAGGGGCAATTGAGGTCCAGCTGAGCAGCATTGTGTTGACATGGTATTAACAATACAAAAGAGACTGACAGAACTAAAATGGAAATAAATACAGTATATACAGTAATTACACAGTTTGAAATGTTAAGTTATATAAAGTGACTGGAGTGAATGAGGTAGAGATAAAGTGCAGGCAGTGTAAACAGCGTAAGGCAGTATGGATGGTTAACAGTATTAACAATATATGAACAGTATATAAACAGTATCTAAACAGTATGTAAACAGTATGTAAACAGTAATTAAACAGTAATTAAACAGTATGTAAACAGTATGTAAAAGTGCAACAGTGCGAACAGGGTATTGAGTAGTCCGGGGGGCGAGGGTGGGGTGGGGGCGGTGGGGGGGGGGGGGGGGTGGATGTGGGGGATGTGGGTGTGAGAGGGAATTAACATTTGGAGTTGAAGAGCAGAGTGGCTTTGGGGACAAAGGTGGCTCTCCTCCTCTCAGTCCTGCAGGCAATGCAGCGGAGGCGTCGCCCCGGAGGGGAGCCATTGAAATGAGGTGTGGAGAATGTGAGAGGGGTCGTTGATTATCTTGCCTGTCTGTCTGAGGGCCTGTTGGCTGTAGTAGACATGTGAAAGAGTTCTGACAGGCAGGCCGATGACTTTTGAGCACACTGATGCGGTGTGCTGCAGTCTGTTTCTGTGCTGAAGGCTGAGGGAGGGAGTGGAACCAGCAGGTTATGGAGGATGTCATGATGCTTTCAATGAAGGCATAGTAAAAAGTCATCAAGATGTGTGTGCTGACTCCAAAGGAGTTGAGTTTCCGGAGGAGGTACAGCCGTTGGTGACACCTCCTGAGAATGTCCTCTGTGTTGTTAGAGAATTTCAGGAGGTTGTCGAAGATGGTGCCCAGGTATCTGTATTCCTCCACTACCTCCACTGGCTTCCCGTGGATGGTGGTGGTGACTGCAGCAGCCAGATCTCTCTGCCTGCTGGAGAAGGTCACCACCATCTCCTTGGTTTTGCTGACGTTCAGTTCCAGTTTGGAGCTGTCACACCACTCTACAAACTCCTGGAGAACGGGTTCGTGGTGTTGTGAGGGGCCTGTCAGCAGTGACAGGAGAACTGTGTCGTCGGCATATTTCACCAGGTGGCAGTTGGGCTGTGTGGATCTGCAGTCATCGGTGTAGAGGATGAAGAGCAGGGGGGAGAGCACACAGCCCTGGGGTGAGCCAGTGGATGTGGAGCGGCGCTCGGAGAGGAGGTTGTTAACCCGGACTTTCTGAGTCCTGTTGGTCAGAAAGTCCAGTATTCACAGGATTAGCTGGTCATCCAGGTGGAAGCGGGAGGAAAGTTTAGTGGCCAGGATGTGGGGCTGCAGGGTGTTGAAAGCTGATGAGAAGTCAGCAAACAGTAGTCTGGCGGAGGAGTCGGGGAGCTCCAGGTGCTTGTGGATGGAGTCCATAATGAAGATTTTAGCATCATCGACTCCTCTGCGTGCGCGATAGGCAAACTGGAGTGGGTCCAGCATGGGGTCCGTTGTTGTGATGTGCTGTTTTATGATCTTCTCCATGGCCTTCATCACCAGGGAGGTAAGGGCCACAGGACGAAGATCGTTCAGAGTCTTGGGGTTGCTTTTTTTGGGGATGGGGATGACTGTGGAGTGTTTCCACAGCTGGGGGACGGTGTGACTGTCCATGGAGTGCTGAAATAGTGACCGAAACACACTTCCTAGTTGCCCTGCACAGTGTCTCAGTACTCTGCTGCTGATGTTGTCGGGGCCGGGTGAGCTCCTCTCCTTGGTCCTCCTGAGGGCTCTCACCACGTCCTCAGTCCTGAAGGTGAGTGCAGGGCTGCTGGGTTTGAGTGAGGTTCTGATCTCCTCAAGCTGGATGGAATGGTCTGACTCAAACCTGGTGTAGAAAGCGTTGAGGTCGTCGGGTAGAGAGGAGGTGTTGCTGCTCTCCACCTGGATGGTTCTGGGGGTGGTAACCGCAGTATTTGCAGATGCCATGGTTTTGAGGCCCTGCCAGGCTGAGCGAAGGTCCCCTGTGGTGAATTTTTTTTCCACACTGTTTTTGTACTCCAGCTTGGCAGTTTTAATGGCTCTCTTGACCTCCCTGTTGACCTCTTTTTTTTCTAGTGCTGAGCCAGTGAAGAAAATCCTCTTTTTTTTGTTAATAATTTCCTTGAGGTCCTTGGTGATCCAGGGTTTGTTGTTGGGGTAGATGGTGATAGTTTTTGAATGATGGTGTCCACACAGAAGGAGATGTATGATGTCACCGTGTCGACTTGTTCATTGATGTCATCAGAGGGAGAAAGGAAGCTGTCCCAGTCTGTGGCATCGAAGCATCCTTGGAGAGTGAGGACACTTTCCGTTGTCCACTGCCTGATGTTTCTGGTGACCTTTTTAATCCTCTTGATGACTGGAGTGTAGGCAGGAGCAAAAGACGAAAAGGAGCATTAAAATCGGAAAAAAGAAAACGCAAACTGCTCAGCTGACTGACCGGTCGACTGCACGAGCAGCGACCCGGATGTTTGTCAGTTCTAGACTGGATTATTGTAATGCGTTGTTAGTAGGATGTCTGAAAAGCTCCTGAATAGCCTCCAACTGATCCAGAACGCAGCAACGAGGGTGCTGACAGGAATCCGTTAGCGAGGCCCTTAATGGCCTAGCTCCTCGTTAGCTACCAGCAGGGGCGCCGCTAGGGATTTTGGGCCCCATGAAAAGAATCTTTACCGGGCCCCCCAACACAGCGGCGAAATTTGTTGATGCTATTTTTGATCATCATTAGGGGCCTCTCTGGGCCCCCCTCAATCATGGGCCCCTATAATCCGTATCCTTTACCCCCCCTTTTCGGCACCCCAGGCTACCAGACCTGATAGCTCGTTATGCTCCTAATAGAGCTCTCTGCTCTCAGAGTGCAGGATTACTCGTCGTTCCTAGAATATCCAAAAGTAAATTTGGAGGACGGATGAAGTGTGTACATGCGTGAATACGTTTGTATGTAGTTGATATATCACCAATATGAATAAGCTATACCATTTATGAGTGTATAAATGTATATTTGTTGAACATTCTTCATGTTCCTGTCACTAAATAAACATCTGTAGTTGAGTTCATTACTACACCAGAATGACTCAGTGACTTCATTGTTAGTTTGGAGGAAGGTTTCTGATTCTGGTTCCATCAATAGATGAAGATGGATTTGGAGATATGGAGTGTGGATGTTTGTCTAAAGTAATCAGTAATGTAAACATGTACATTCAGAAGTCTACCTACAAGTCTAGCTTATAGACATTTATGCTTTACACCCCTCCCTCAACACCCCTCTTCTATCAACACAATCATCTATAATGTTTCCAAGAATCCTCCACATGTCCACAGGTCTACTGCTGCTAGAAGGTCTTCATCCAGTTTTATGTTAGTAGTTTTCTCTACTTTATATTATCTTTTAAGTTTGTTCACTATCACAACACAATCCACTCCACAACCCAGCACGCACCACACCCTCACTGTCACGTCTCTTTAACTGTCTTGTCTTTAAATCTTTCACTGCTGGTGTTTTTTTAGTCCTCTCTGACAAAATCAGGATTTAAGATGTTAATAAAGATATCAGGATTTACTGCCAGAGAGGACTGAAGGACACATTCACCCTTCACATTGTGACACTGTCACATTGATTAAGTGTACATGGAAAAAAAAAATGTATGTATGCACGTATGGATGTACGTATATGTGTAGATGTCTGTAAATAGGTGCGCAGTTCTTGAGCAACCCGACATAATGTATGTCAAATTTAACTGTCAAACAGGACTGTGAAAATGAATGATTAGGCTCCACTGAGGTCATGAGGTAGGGAGGGGTATGACAGAGCCGGGATTTTTCCGTGACTTAGATGCCGCACCGGATCTGATAAAGGTGTGCAACAGGTAGGAGGGACGGCCCCCCCAGACAGAGACGCCGGAAACCTGTGAGAAGCGTGACGTGGCGTCAGCGGGTCAGCTGCAGCCACCGCTAGGAA
The DNA here is from genome assembly GCA_018398805.1 of Hirundichthys speculiger. Classification (NCBI taxonomy): domain Eukaryota; kingdom Metazoa; phylum Chordata; class Actinopteri; order Beloniformes; family Exocoetidae; genus Hirundichthys; species Hirundichthys speculiger. Next base: position 60,879 of record JAGFBZ010001590.1, on the reverse strand, counting down.
ATCGTGTTGGACATATCACCGCAACGACCGAAAAAAGGAATAAAAGAAAAAAAAAAACGAAGATCGGGTCCTTGGATTTGGGCACACGGACGGGCGTGCTGGAGTGTACTGGGGATGAGCTACGCACGCAGGAGGATGAGTGCTTGCTCCTCCATCGGACTTGGTGACCACACCACTCATCAGAACTGGTGAGACCGTTCCAGTTTATTGAACTTTTTTGGCGTGATACAACAGAGCGATCGCATTTTGATTTTTTCCCTCCTTTTTTTTGCTTTGCTGGATTATTTCGTGGATTATACTTCCTTTTGGCCTCCAACAGACCCGCAATCTCAAGCGTGGATGGACGGTGTTATTTGATTGACTTATACTTGTGACTTTTTGTTCGCTTGATGAAGCCGTTTGGTTCTGGGGGGGTGTGTCCGGGTTTCGTTGTTAGTCGACTGTGACAGATGGCAGTGACAGGGTGCCGTCAGATCACCTTGGTCTTGTGTGATAATAAATGATATTTTGATTATACTTCTAAGGACCCTCTTGACGTGTGGTAACTCAGTCCCTTTAGTAGAGAATCTTTGTTTTGTTTAGGGCTGATTGTTACAGATGGTGGCCCGTACGGGGACTGAGAAGTTGTTTTACACAGGTGATCTGGATGATGTGTGCACGGAAACGTCCATATATTGAACAACTGTCATTATATTTATTTATTGTGTATTTGGGTTAAAAAAAAAAAAAAAGAGAGAAAACTGGAGAAAGAAATGACTGACAGCACTGTAAAACCACTGGTTGATTTTGATGACACCCCAGAGGAGGTATCGGAGGCTGAAAGCAGGGCTTCTACCCCTGCTTTAAGGCAGGAGCCTAGTACGTCCCACCATGAACTGGGGGGTGATGCATGGGTCACCAGAAGGAATCCTGTGGGAGAAGTTACCTCTCTTATTAGTTCACTATACATCTCAGACCTAGATGAGGAGGAGCAAAGCGTGGAGGGAGAGGGAAGCACATCTTACTTCGCTCTCCCTGCGCTTACAGCCATTACCACTGATTTGGGTTCAGTCATGGACAGATTGAACACCCTGGAAACTGACTTTAGAGACTCAATCAATAGCACTTTGAATCGGGAAGATGGCGTCAGGACGTATGTTGATGGCAAGGTGGAGGTGCTTGAACAGCGCATGGTTGTCATGCTGAAAGCATTTGAGGAACAACTGGTGGAGTGTTTAAAGAGGCAGGATGATAGATGGAAGGCAGAAACCGATCAGCTGAAGCGCGCCAGCCTGATGTCTTACCCCAGACTTATCACCAGCACCGGGCCTTCCTTACATCCGGCTCATATCCGCTCCACTCACACTCAAGCTGGCGTTTTCTTTGGCACAGCACTCTTCCAGCGCTTTCACACACAAAACCCCTCCATCTTTTAGCATGGAAATACCTAACAAGCGCTCACCTACTGGTGGCAGTGTTCCTCTCCATGTCTCCAACCCGGCCTCTCCTGCAATGGCACAGACATCTTCCAGTGCTGAGCAAACTCCCTTTACTCATACCCCAGAGCAACCATTCCAACACCCAGCTCATAGTGTAGTCGAGGCCCAGCTTCAGTCACCCTGCGCTGGCACAGTCCTTCAGCCACCCACACAGCCCTATAGCATGAACACCAGCCTCAACACTCCTTTACGTACTTCATACAGCCAAACCAATGCCCGATCACCCGTGGTTTACTCCAAACCGGCCATCCAGATGGATTTCCCTTCGTTTTGTGGGTCCCGAGAGGTGGCGGATGTTCTAAACTTTGTTGACCGTTGTGAAACCTTCTTTGCCGTTCGGCCAGTAACAGATGCAGAGCTCATGGGTGCCTTATCCACCGTTCTTAAAGGGCCGGCTCATAGTTGGTGGACAGTGGCAAAGGGCCGTGTACACAACTGGCCTGAATTTAAGGACGCTTTTCAGGCTGCATTCCTTCCTCCAGATTATCTCATGGAAGTCGAAGAAAAGCTCCGGGACATGGTGCAGTTACCGGGTCAGTGTCTGAGGGATTTTGCCTATGACTACCGTGCTTTGTGTCTCCGTTGGAAGTCTGACATCACTGAGACAGAGTTAGTGCGCAAGATCCTGAATAACCGCAATCCTCGAGTGGCTGGCTGTCTGAGGGGCACCGTTGCGACTGTGGATCAGCTGGTACAGATTGGCACCCTGGTGGAGAAGGATTGCACGTCTGCGAAAGACTACTGGGGAAAGGTGGATCAGCAAAAGGCCAAGGAAAAAGGGACAAAGAGGACTCAGGATAGGGGGCCGTCTAAAGATGGGAGGAGTTTTGCTGAGGCGGTGATGTGGTTGTGATGGTACACCCAGGAAAAACAACACCAATGACCCTCCTGTATGTTCCGATTGAGGTGAGAGGCAAGCAATGCCAGGCTGTGTTTGACACGGGGTGCACCTATTCACTCATGCGGCACAGTCTTTGGTTGGAGCTTGCTCAGGAGGGGGAACAACTGAAGCTCTGTGACAGCCAAAGCTTTGCCCTGGCAGATGGAAAGTCATGTGGTGCTCTGGGGAAAATACTCCTTATGTACACCTGGCATGAGATGTTATGGTCTCTGGAGACCTACATCATGGCGGATGAAAACCTGGCCTTCCCCATCATCTTAGGCCTTGATTTTCTCACCAAAACGTCTACCCTCCTCAATATGGGGGAACAAACATATGGAGTGAAGGGACCAGCGGGGTACACTTTCCATCCTTTTTTACGTCCCCCACAGGAAAGGCTGGGATCCTTGGACCAGCCAAACCGTTACCCTACCAGTCTGTATGTAGCCGTTCCTTCTGCTGGTGCTACGTTAACATCCTCCTCCTTCATGCCGCCTTCTGTTCCTGAGCATCCCCCAGAGCTCAGGGAGCTGTTTCAGGCCTGGCCCAAGGTGTGCTCTGGAACTTTAGGCAAGACCACAGTGGAGGAACACAGGATCTTTACGTCTGACGAGGTACCGGTCCGCTGTAAGGCATACAGGGTGTCGCCCTTCAGGCGTCAGATTATTGCAGACCAGGTGGAGCAGATGATCAGGGATGGTATCCTGGAGCCATCACAATCATCTTGGGGGGCTCCGGTGGTCTTGGTCAAGAAACCAGATGGCTCTCTTCGGTGCGTGGACTTTCGACGTCTTAACGCCAAGACGCACCCCGATGCCTATCCCATGCCTCTTATTCATGAAATCCTTGAGTCCATGCATGGTGCAGCGGTCTTTAGCACCCTTGATATGAAGTCGGGCTATTGGCAGGTAGCCATGTCCACAGACAGTAAGGCTAAGACCGCAGTCATAACACCCGTAGGGCTCTATCAATTTAGGTGCATGCCATTTGGCCTCAAGAATGCGGGAGCCACTTTCTAGCGGCTGATGGAGAAGGTCCTTGGTGAGCTGCGAGGGAAAACATGTTGTGTGTACATCGATGACGTAATAGTCTTCTCTCCCACACCAGAACAACATCTCAGGGATCTCCATGCAGTCATGCAAAAGCTCCATCTAGCCGGGTTGACCCTCAACCTCAAAAAGTGTGCCTTTTTCCAGCAGGAGCTGAAGTTCTTGGGCCATATTGTTTCTGACCAGGGTGTTAAGGTGGACCCCGAGAAGAGCTTGGCAGTGACGTCGTACCCCACCCCTACAAATATCAAAACCCTTCAGCGGTTCCTAGGTCTTGTGGGGTGGTACCACAAGTTCATAGACCACTTTGCGGACCTAGCGGCTCCTTTGAACCGTCTGAAGAGGAAGGATGTGGAGTGGGTCTGGTCAGAGGACTGTCAACGGAGCTTTGACCAGCTGAAGCAGGCCCTTGTGAACGCCCCTATCCTGATCCAGCCAGACACCTCCTTGCCCTTTGAAATTCACACTGATGCCAGTGATGTGGGGTTGGGTGCAGTCCTGGTGCAGAAATATGACAAGGATGAAAAGGTGATCGCTTATGCATCCAGGGGGTTAAATGGGGCGGAGTGCAATTACTCTACCTCCGAAAAGGAGTGCCTTGCAGTAGTATGGGCTGTAGAGAAATGGAGGCACTACCTTGAAGGGGTGGAGTTGTGGAGTTTATAGTGTTCACCGACCATGCCGCCTTGACTTGGGCCTTCAACTGCCCAAAGACATCTTCTCGTCTGACCCGCTGGATCCTGCGTCTCCAACAGTTCCAGTTTAAAGTTCAATACCGGAAGGGTCTCCATAATATTGTGCCTGATGCCCTGTCTCGCAGTGTTATGCCTCCATTTTCAGCTGCCGCCTATATGGCCATGACCACTTCTTGTTCCACTGATCTGCCGTCTTCTTTGGCTGAGATAAGAGAGGCACAGGATAATGATCCGGAGGTTACGGACCTGGCCAAAGAAGCGGATGGTATCAGTAGACCAAACAGGATTTCATTCAGTAGGCTGCAGGGTCTCCTGTACCGATGCTCTCCCGTGAAGGAAGGGGGGGAAAAATTCCAACTAGTTGTCCCCCAATCTCTTGTGCCAGTTTTTCTCTCCTACTTTCATTGCCATCCTCTAAGTGGGCAGAGACGCCGGAAACCTGTGAGAAGCGTGACGTGGCGTCAGCGGGTCAGCTGCAGCCACCGCTAGGAAATCGTGTTGGACATATCACCGCAACGACCGAAAAAAGGAATAAAAGAAAAAAAAAACGAAGATCGGGTCCTTGGATTTGGGCACACGGACGGGCGTGCTGGAGTGTACTGGGGATGAGCTACGCACGCAGGAGGATGAGTGCTTGCTCCTCCATCGGACTGGGTGACCACACCACTCATCAGAACTGGTGAGACCGTTCCAGTTTATTGAACTTTTTTGGCGTGATACAACAGAGCGATCGCATTTTGATTTTTTCCCTCCTTTTTTTTGCTTTGCTGGATTATTTCGTGGATTATACTTCCTTTGGCCTCCGACGGACCCGCAATCTCAAGCGTAGATGGACGGTGTTATTTGATTGACTTATACTTGTGACTTTTTGTTCGCTTGATGAAGCCGTTTGGTTCTGGGGGGTGTGTCCGGGTTTCGTTGTTAGTCGACTGTGACAGATGGCAGTGACAGGGTGCCGTCAGATCACCTTGGTCTTGTGTGATAATAAATGATATTTTGATTATACTTCTAAGGACCCTCTTGACGTGTGGTAACTCAGTCCCTTTAGTAGAGAATCTTTGTTTTGTTTAGGGCTGATTGTTACAACATTAGCACATTAAATCTGCTACAAGATTAAACTGCATAAATACACTAAATGGTTTTACCAGATGATGACACTAACCATGGATGTAAATGAAGGAGAGCTGATGTTTAACAGGTTTTTGGTCAGTTCAAGAATAAAGAATACAGTTTTACGATGGCGTTTCAACGGCAAACAAACTTTAGTCACCAAGAAAAACAACTAAAGGTCAAGAAACAAAGATCAGCTTAAAGTTTGTAAAAATTCCAGATAAAGAGCTGCAGCTTTTTTGTGGCTGACATGAGTTAATGACCTCTGGTTATCTGGTTAACGTTGAACCAACGTTCCCAGCTGGAGCTTTGAGTCTGTGACTGATTGTCAGAGGTGGTTAACCTTCTTCTTCCAGCCTGCTCAGAGGCCTCGCATGGATGGGAAGAAGGTCCAGAGTCTCTCTGAGATGGGCTAATCCAGTTTCCTGCTGCCGCAGGAGCTTTAATTAAATTCAGGAACACTAACGGTGATTTATGACGGTCATATCTGTGACTGCAGCAGAGCAGGAGGCGTTATCTCTGTCAGGAAGTAATGAAGAGGAGGAGGAACGAGTTCTCCGAGGAGCTTCTCTCTGACTCATTTCAGCAGACATCAGCTCCGCTACGACCCAGTAAAGAGTCTCGTCATGGTTCTGGAAGCACTGGAGGTCAAATGTGACATTTGGAGACTTGTCTTCACCGACCTGCTAAAGGGGCTGGTTTCATATATATCAAAGGAGGGTTTTCTGGAGACGTCCTCAGGTCCAGAAACACAAAGGCAACCATCCAAACAACCACTGATGTGTGTCTGGACATCTAAACGACCTCAGACTTCCCAGAGAAAGCTCAGTTTAAAGACCATAAACACCAGCATTTTCAGAAGCCAGGGAACCAAACCTCAGTAACTGGTTTTCACTCTACCGTACCTGGATTTCATATCAATGAAAACTGTACAGACTTCATTTTTCTGAAGCACATCTGTTTCTGGACCAGCAGAGGTCCTCTGGGACCAGCAGAGGTCCTCTGGGACCAGCAGAGGTCCTCTGGGACCAGCAGAGGTCCTCTGGGACCAGCAGAGGTCCTCTGGGACCAGCAGAGGTCCTCTGGGACCAGCAGAGGTCCTCTGGGACCAGCAGAGGTCCTCTGGGACCAGCAGAGGTCCTCTGGGACCAGCAGAGGTCCTCTGGGACCAGCAGAGGTCCTCTGGGACCAGCAGAGGTCCTCTGGGACCCACGGTCACTCTTGGTCACCTGTCAGTCACATGTCAGTCACCTGTCAATCACCTGTCAGTCACCTGTCAGATTATTGTTCCAACTCATGCTGGTCTTTTCTATCTATCAACTTCTCTGAAATGTCAAGTGTCAAGTCTTTACTTTCAGCCTCGAATAGTGAGGTAGTGAATAAATATATGATCAATAAGTATAGGATTAAAAAACTAAATGAGCCAATCAGCAGGCTTCCCAGCATGCATCATGTTTGTAGACTGAAGTAAACAGCTTTGATGAAACCTGCAGGGAGTTTTGAACATGTTCGTTAAAGTCCAGATAAACCTGGAACCTGGAAAAATGTGTGTGTGTGTGTGTGTGTGTGCGTGCAGTACCTCTAAGAACACACAAATGAGTATCCAAGACATATTAACCTTCAGGAGCAATAACGTTTATCTCACAGAGAGCTGAACTGGGCTGGTCTTCACAAATACTGACAACAGCTCAAACAGACATGTTTGCACAGCTGTCTATACAGATAGGATCACAACGTCACACATCGATCCATTAGAGATGGACAAAACTCACCAGAACCACACTTGAACCGCCTCAGAAGGAAAAGAGCAAAAGTAGGTGGGAATTCTCCATGTCCAGTCTGAATCTGATGGAGGAAAACAGCAGCAGCGGTGGAACCGACAAATACAGATGACTGAAACGGGTCACAGACACGACCTGAAGGACTGACACGACACGTTGAACCCTGAGGAACCCTGAGGAACCCTGAGGAACCCTGAGGAACCCTGAGGAACCCTGAGGAACCCTGAGGAACCCTGAGGAACCCTGAGGAACCCTGAGGAACCCTGAGGAACCCTGAAGAACCCTGAGGAACCCTGACTGATGAACCCTGAGGAACCCTGAGGCACCCTGAAGAACCCTGAGGAACCCTGAGGAACCCTGACTGATGAACTCTGATGAACCCCGACGAACCCTGACAAACCCCAAGAAACCCAGATGAATCCTGATGAATCCTGACTGATGAACCCTGACTGACGAACCCTGACAAACCCCGATGTCTCCCGACATCTACAGTTACACTTTTCAAGATAAAAGTGTCTAAACTTTGGAGGAAGTGCAGAGCTACAAGTTTCTGGAAGTTCATCATCAGTTCAGCTGGATGAACACACACACACACACACACACACATGCACATCTTTTTAACTCTCAACTTAATCTAATGAGAAATAAACAGAAACTAAATCCTTTTCCAGACAGCTTTTACAGCTTTAATAAGATATTATAATTCTTTCTTTTTAACTCAGTTTTTAGTCTACCATCTTTATAACCTACACTCCTTTTATTAAATTTTCTATTTTTGTGGCCCTCAGTGAGAGAGACAGGAGATCAGAGTAGAGAGAACAGGGCGACACACAGCAAAGTCAGAGGTTGGGAGTTGAACCAGCGACTCCTGCAGGACTGTAGCTTCTGAACATAGACCCCCTCCCCTAACCACTGAGCTATTTTAAAACTATTTAATTAATTTAAACATTTATGTTTTGTAGCTCCTTTTTTACTCCTAAATTCACTGTTCTACATTTAACCCTGATCTATTTTTTTGTTGTGGTAAGCCGAACCCTAAAACCAACACCGAACCACATTTTAATCCTGTTTAACCGTCCTCCCATGACTCCAACAGCCCAACCAACACCCACAGACACTAAGTCATCGGTATATACACTTACAAGCACTGATTTACAGTGAATCAGCACACTTGACCAACAATTAGGGACCTTAGATGATAGATTCAGGATCCTAACTGGATCTGGAGTGATAGTGCCTTCCTCCAGGAAGTAGGGAGATGATTACATCTGAGCCTAACCAGAGACAGTTTACACATGAACCTAAACTCATTCATACCTGAGCACCGTCTCTAAACCAGGACCCAGAGAAAAAGATTCTGCAGTATCTGAACCGGGCTGCAGGTGTGCAGGTCCCACAAGGTGATAAACACACACACACACAGATTAATTAGTGAAGCTATCTCTTAGGACCTGGTGATGACCAAAACCATATCTGAGCTCTGACTAATCAGAACCCGACAGAAACATCATGTCTCATTAGAACTGGGCTCTGGCCTCCCAAGGACTCCTGGTCGCAGCAATGATGGCTGATAAACAAGGTCATAAACACACACACACAGCGGTGTGTCAGGAGACTGTGTCCTGTGTAATCCTGTGTAATATACTGCCTTGTTGCCATGGGTAACCGTCTCCTGTCGCTATGGTGACAACAGATGAGATAAAACGGCTGCATCTTCTCAGCACAAACGCACACTCTCATGTTTATTCTGCTGTCTTTATGAGGCCCGCAGGCTTTCAGCAGTCCTGAACCCTTCATTCTGGACCTGGTTCTGATCAGAAACTGGCTTTGATCCAGTCCTGGCTCTGATCTGGACCTGGTACTGAACTGGATCTGGCTCTGGTTCAAGTCAGGTGGAAAGTAGAACACAAACACAGGTGTGTGTGGATGAGGTAACCCAGCTGGCAGCGATGAAATAAACAGCAGCGACATCCTTCAGGATCAGGTTACCATGATGACACACGGACAGATGATGGATGAATCTACAGGAGACATCTTCCTTACCTGAGCCGTGTGGATCAAAGCAGTGCCAACGAGCAGGAGGCCAAGAGACGCCATGCTGCAGACGGACACACGACACACACTGAAGCAGCCAGAGGACGGTGCTCTAGAGGGTGAGGAGGGGGAGGAGCTATGACTTAGGAGAGGGGGGAGGGGAGCTATGATTCAGGGGAGGAGGGGAGGGGCTATGATTCAGGACAGGAGGGGAGGAGCTATGACTCAGGAGAGGAGGGGAGGGGCTATGATTCAGGACAGGAGGGGAGGGGCTATGATTCAGGAGAGGAGGGGGGAGGGGCTATGACTCAGGACAGGAGGAGAGGAGCTATGAATCAGGAGAGGAGGGGAGGGGCTGGCTATGATTCAGGAGAGGAGGGGAGGGGCTATGACTCAGGACAGGAGGAGAGGAGCTATGAATCAGGAGAGGAGGGGAGGGGCTATGATTCAGGACAGGAGGGGAGGGGCTATGATTTAGGAGAAAAGGGGGGGCTATGACTAGGAGAGGAGGGGGAGGAGCTATGATTCAGGAGAAGAAGAGAGGAGCTATGACTCAGGAGAGGAGGGAAGGAGCTATGATTCAGGAGAGTAGGAGAGGAGCTATGACTCTGGAGAGGAGGAGAGGAGCTATGGTTCAGGAGAGGAGGAGAGGAGCTATGAATCAGGAGAGGAGGGGAGGAGTTATGATTTAGGAGAAAAGGGGGGGCTATGACTAGGAGAGGAGGGGGAGGAGCTATGATTCAGGAGAAGAAGAGAGGAGCTATGACTCAGGAGAGGAGGGGAGGAGCTATGATTCAGGAGAGGTGAGAGGAGCTATGAATAAGGAGAGGAGGGGAGGAGTTATGATTTAGGAGAAAAGGGGGGAGCTATGATTCAGGAGAGGAAGAGAGGAGCTATGACTCAGGAGAGGAGGGAAGGAGCTATGATTCATGAGAGAGGAGAGGGAGGAGTTATGATTCAGGAGAGGAGGGGAGGAACTATGAATTAGAAGAGGAGGGAGGAGCTATTACTCTGGAGAGGAGGGGAGGAGCTATGATTCAGGAGAGGTGGGAGGAGCTATGAATATGGAGAGGAGGGGGAGGAGCTATGATTCAGGAGAGGAGGGGAGGAGCTATGACTCAGGACAGGAGGGGGAGGAGCAATGATTCAGGAGAGAAGGGGAGGGGCTATGATTCAGGACAGGAGGGGGAGGAGCTATGATTCAGGAGAGGAGGGGAGGGGCTATGACTCAGGAGAGGAGGAGAGGAGCTATGAATCAGGAGAGGAGGGGAGGGGCTATGACTCAGGAGAGGAGGAGAGGAGCTATGAATCAGGAGAGGAGGGGAGGGGCTATGATTCAGGAGAGGAGGGGAGGGGCTATGATTCAGGACAGGAGGGGAGGGGCTATGATTCAGGAGAGGAGGGGAGGGGCTGTGACTCAGGAGAGGAGGAGAGGAGCTATGAATCAGGAGAGGAGGGGAGGGGCTATGATTCAGGAGAGGAGGGGAGGGGCTATGATTTAGGAGAAAAGGGGGGGGCTATGACTAGGAGAGGAGGGGGGAGGAGTTATGATTCAGGAGAAGAAGAGAGGAGCTATGACTCAGGAGAGGAGGGGAGGGGCTATGATTCAGGAGAGTAGGAGAGGAGCTATGACTCTGGAGAGGAGGAGAGGAGCTATGGTTCAGTAGAGGAGGAGAGGAGCTATGAATCAGGAAAGGAGGGGAGGAGTTATGATTTAGGAGAAAAGGGGGGGGCTATGACTAGGAGAGGAGGGGGAGGAGCTATGATTCAGGAGAAGAAGAGAGGAGCTATGATTCAGGAGAGGTGAGAGGGGCTATGAATCAGGAGAGGAGGGGAGGAGTTATGATTTAGGAGAGGAGGGAGGAGCTATGATTCAGGAGAGGTGAGAGGAGCTATGAATCAGGAGAGGAGGGGAGGAGTTATGATTTAGGAGAAAAGGGGGGAGCTATGATTCAGGAGAGGAAGAGAGGAGCTATGATTCAGGAGAGGAGGGGGAGGAGCTATGGTTCAGGAGAGGACGGGAGGGGCTATGACTTGGGAGAGGAGGGGGGAGCTATGATTCAGAAGAGCAGGAGAGGAGGGGGAGGAGCTATGATTCAGGAGAGGTGGGAGGAGCTATGATTCAGGAGAGGTGGGAGGAGCTATGAATCAGGAGAGGAGGGAGGAGTTATGATTTAGGAGAGGAGGGGGAGGAGCTATGATGCAGGCGAGGAGGGAGGAGCTCTTACTTAGGAGAGGAGGGAGGAGCTATGATTCAGGAGAGGAGCCACGACCCAGAAGAGGAGGGAGAAGCCATGGCAGGACAGGAGGGGGAGCAGGTGGATGGAAAGGGCCTTTTTAATTTAGAAAGAATGTCTCTCCGAATTCTGAGGTGGTTTCCTCCATAAGTTGCTGTAAATTCTCCCCATCACAGAAAATATTAGTGTCATCAGCAACAAATTTGAACACTTTTGAGACTTTACATATGTCATTTATGTATAGAATAAAGAGTTTAGGCCGCAGTACTGACCCCTGGGGGACACCATAACCAATGTCCAAGTATGATGACTGAAAGTCACCTATTTTCACTAACTGCTGCAAACCCTATTGCTTAAATAACTTTTCATCCAGTGTAAAACCACTCCCCTAAAACCATAACGCTCCAATGTTTTTAATAATGTATCATGATTTATCGTATCAAAAGCTTGAGATCACAAAGACTGTACATGTTTTTTTTTATCTATGGAGCTGGTCATTTCTTCCATTGATTCCAGGACTGACAATGATGTGGATCTTTAAGATCTAAATCCATGTTGGCTTTCAGAAAGCAGTTTGTGTTTGTTCATTAATTTGTCCAATCTATTAATAGAGTTTTTCTAAAATGTTGTAAAACTGTGGGAGTAAAGAAACAGGCCTGTAGTTGGTGAACTGGTGTCTCCAGTTTTGTATAGTGGGATGACTTTTGCAGTTTTCATTTCTTCTGGAAATGTTCCAGTTCTGACTGACAGATTCCAAATGTTTGTCAGTGGCTGAACATCTGCGTCAGTAACCTTTTAGACTGTTTCCATATCTACACCATCACAGTCAGCTGGCACCTTGATTTTACATTTATTTATAATAACTGATTTCTCTCTCCTCCACTCCTGACAGAAACATTGAATTTGGATTTCTAATTATTATTGTTTCTTTCCATCCATCAGCTGATCCAGGATCACAAATTTTATCTGCCAGCTTTGGACCAACACTGACAAAATACCTGTTGAAATTATTAACCACTTCACCACAATTTAATTAGTGTTTTTGCTGTGTGTTTAATTCTGGTTTAATATCTGCAGCCTCTAATATTATATTAGAGGCTGCAGTTCCTCTACTGACCACTAGAGGCTGCAGTTCCTCTGCTGACCACTAGAGGCTGCAGTTCCTCTACTGACCACTAGAGGATGCAGTTCCTCTACCGACCACTAGAGGGTGCAGTTCCTCTACTGACCACTAGAGGCTGCAGTTCCTCTGCTGACCACTAGAGGCTGCAGTTCCTCTGCTGACCACTAGAGGCTGCAGTTCCTCTGCTGACCACTAGAGGCTGCAGTTCCTCTACTGACCACTAGAGGCTGCAGTTCCTCTGCTGACCACTAGAGGATGCAGTTCCTCTACTGACCACTAGAGGATGCAGTTCCTCTACTGACCACTATATGCTGCAGTTCCTCTACCGACCACTGGAGGGTGCAGTTCCTCTACTGACCACTAGAGGCTGCAGTTCCTCTACCGACCACTAGAGGCTGCAGTTCCTCTACCGAACACTAGAGACTGCAGTTCCTCTACCGACCATTAGAGGCTGCAGTTCCTCTACCGACCACTAGAGGGTGCAGTTCCTCTACTGACCACTAGAGGCTGCAGTTCCTCTGCTGACCACTAGAGGCTGCAGTTCCTCTGCTGACCACTAGAGGCTGCAGTTCCTCTACCGACCACTAGAGACTGCAGTTCCTCTACTGACCACTAGAGGCTGCAGGTCCTCTAACGACCACTAGAGGCTGCAGTTCCTCTACCGACCACTAGAGGCTGCAGTTCCTCTACCGACCACTAGAGGCTGCAGTTCCTCTACTGACCACTAGAGGCTGCAGTTCCTCTACCGACCGCTAGAGGCTGCAGTTCCTCTACTGACCACTAGAGGCTGCAGTTCCTCTGCTGACCACTAGAGGATGCAGTTCCTCTACTGACCACTATATGCTGCAGTTCCTCTACCGACCACTAGAGGGTGCAGTTCCTCTACTGACCACTAGAGGCTGCAGTTCCTCTGCTGACCACTAGAGGCTGCAGTTCCTCTGCTGACCACTAGAGGCTGCAGTTCCTCTACCGACCACTAGAGACTGCAGTTCCTCTACTGACCACTAGAGGCTGCAGGTCCTCTAACGACCACTAGAGGCTGCAGTTCCTCTACCGACCACTAGAGGCTGCAGTTCCTCTACCGACCACTAGAGGCTGCAGTTCCTCTACCGAACACTAGAGGCTGCAGTTCCTCTAACAAACACTAGAGGCTGCAGTTCCTCTACCGAACACTAGAGCCTGCAGTTCCTCTACCGACCATTAGAGGCTGCAGTTCCTCTACTGACCGCTAGAGGCTGCAGTTCCTCTACAGACCACTAGAGGCTGCACTTCCTCTACCGACCACTAGAGACTGCAGTTCCTCTACCGACCATTAGAGGCTGCAGTTCCTCTACTGACCGCTAGAGGTTGCAGTTCCTCTACCGACCGCTAGAGGCTGCAGTTCCTCCACCGACCACTAGAGGCTGCAGTTCCTCTACCGACCACTAGAGGCTGCAGTTCCTCTACCGAACACTAGAGACTGCAGTTCCTCTACCGACCATTAGAGGCTGCAGTTCCTCTACCGACCACTAGAGGCTGCAGTTCCTCTAAAGGCCACTAGAGGCTGCAGTTCCTCTACCGACAACTAGAGGCTGCAGTTCCTCTAACGGCCACTAGAGGCTGCAGTTCCTCTACCGACCACTAGAGTATGCAGTTCCTCTACCGACCACTAGAGGCTGCAGTTCCTCTACTGACCACTAGAGGCTGCAGTTCCTCTACTGACCACTAGAGGCTGCAGTTCCTCTGCTGACCACTAGAGGCTGCAGTTCCTCTACCGACCACTAGAGGCTGCAGTTCCTCTACCGAACACTAGAGGCTGCAGTTCCTCTACCGACCACTAGAGGCTGCAGTTCCTCTACCGACCACTAGAGGCTGCAGTTCCTCTACCGAACACTAGAGGCTGCAGTTCCTCTAACAACCACTAGAGGCTGCAGTTCCTCTACCGAACACTAGAGACCACATCAAGGCTTTCTGTATAAAAGAAGGTAATTATCTTGTGTTAAATAGCCTCTAGTTCTGTCTTCATCACTCCAGGTCCTGTATTTTCCAGTCCAGGTTGTCTTCTCCAGTCCTGGTTCTCCAGGGCCATTGCAGGCTTTAAATGGGTCACACAACTTTGTTTTAAACTTGTGAATTAAGCGAGATCAGTTTTCCACTATGGTAACAGGTTGTACTATACTGAAGGAAAAAAGAAACGCACCATTTTCGTTTTCTCAATTTTTCCAAAATTCATTTTTCCAGATGGTGACTGAGTATCGAAAAGTCATAACTCATTGTCATGATAAGAACCCAGAGGACAGAGATGGATTTAAAGATTAAATTAAATTAATCCATCAGATAAGGGTCATGATTAGAGTTGAACCCAAACCAGCAGTAAAACTGGACAAAATCTGTCATCTCTCCACTTTACGACCTAAAATTCACACTTCGGGCTCCATTTATGGTTAAAATTCATACTTCATGGTGTAAGATTGGAGCTTTTTGTCTTGAAATAATTTTCTGTAAATATACTGAAGGAAAAAAGAAAGGCACCATTTTCGTTTTCTCAATTTTTCCAAAAATATTATAGACAGTGAAAAATTACAGACTACAATGAGTTTAGTACAATTTTGAGTCAAAATGAAATCACTGTTTTCCTGGTTCCGGTTGATTGATTTTGATCAGCAATAGCAATTGTAGTTTTGTTTAATCACTTATGTCTGGGTCATGAGTAAAACTCAGAGATGAATTGGACCTGTCCTCAATTGTGCACAACCATTCCCTATAAAAAGACACCAAAATGGATAAAAAGCACATTTGTTCACGATGCCACGACTACAGCAACCAGAGAGAGATCGTGCCATTGGCATGCTTCAAGCTGGAAGGAGCACACGGGGTGTAGCCAGGGTGTTTGGAGTCCATCACTCTACTGTTGTACGCCTTGCTGAGCGTTTCCAGACCACTGGATCCTCCAATGACCGTCCAAGATCTGGTCGACCACGTGTCACAAGGGCCGCACAGGACCGAGCCAATCGGCTGTCACATCTCCGTGACAGGTTTCGACCAGCAACAAGAACTGCTGCTGAAACCATTGGGACCCATCAATTATCAGTGTCCTTGAGGCGAATGGTGGTCATGTTAATTACTGACAATCGAATCAAATAACTGTGTTTTTGTTTACTGTGATGCTTTATTGTTTGGTCATGTTATTGCTATTGAAACTGTCACAAGCATTGATTAATTGGGTCTGAATATCAGGGACAGGTATATGGTTGATGTGCACATGTAATATTTCCATTAAGAATAAGTAACCAAAAGAAAATGTGGTAAAAAAGCAGTGGTGCGTTTCTTTTTTCCTTGAGTGTAACTGAGAAGCACCACAAGGCTCTGGACGAGGACCTCTGCTGGACTCTTCCTGCTCCCATTCAGCGCCATCTGGTGTTTATTAATACAAATGTCAGTTTATATGCAGATGACAGTGACTGATGTTTCTGACCAGGATTCCACATGTTTTTATTGGAAGAAACGGCTGAAAGTATCATCCAGACTGTGATGGGATGGCTTCTATCATCATAGCAACTTTGGTGTTTTAGTTTATCAAATTCTCTGTATTCACCTCATTATTTTTCTTTCATCTGTCGGTCCATCAGCTCGTTCATCTCTCTTCAGTCACGCTGGTTAATAAACACACTCAGACTGAGACGAGACTCTCATTTATTGAAACTTTCCACTGAACACACAGCAGGGGGATCGTCTCCATAGCAACTAGTCACACACATCATCATCATCACTGTCAAAACCGTCACCATGGTTACTGATGCTGGATACAATATCATCTCACAGGAAGTTACATCACAGAGGCCGGGAGGAGCATCACGAAGAACGACGAGATAACAAATAGAGGAGGAAGAAAACGAAAAGGTGGGGAAGAAACGATGCGGGGAAACGGAGGAAGAGGAGGATGAGCATGAGGGAGGAATAAAACCGGAGCGAGTGATAATGAGGAAATGACCACCCGCACGCACACACACACACGCACGCACACACCTGTACAGGTAACAGGAAGTAGAGTCACACTGATCGTCAGGTACTGAATAACACGAGCAGAAACACGTCACCATGCAGAGGAAGATACCGATGCCAAAAACAGGTTGACTGGAAAAAATGCCCCAGGAGGAGGAAGAGGAAAAAGAGGAAGAGGAGGGGGGAAGAGGAAGAGGAAGAGGAAAAAGAGGAAGAGGAGGGGGAAGAGGAAGAGGAAAAAGAGGATGGGGAGAAGGAAGAGGAGGAAAGGGAGGAAGAGGAGGGAGAGGAGGAAGAGGAAGAGAAGGAAGAGTAAGAAGAGGAGGAAGAGGAAGAGGAGGGAGAGGAAGAAGAGGAAGAGGAGGAGGAAGAGGAAAACGAGGAAGAGGAGGGGGGAAGAGGAAGAGGAAGAGGAAAAAGAGGATGGGGAGGAGGAAGAGGAGGAAGTGGAGGAAGAAAAGGGGGAGGAAGAAGAGGAAGAGGAAGAGGAGGAAAGGGAGGAAGAGGAGGGAGAGGAGGAAGAGGAAGACAAGGAAGAGTAAGAAGAGGAGGAAGAGGAAGAGGAGGGAGAGGAAGAAGAGGAAGAGGAGGAGGAAGAGGAAGAAGAGGGAGAAGAGGAGGGAGAGTAAGAAGAGGAGGAAGAGGTAGAGGAGGAAGAGGAGGAACAGGAAGAGGGGGAAGAGGAGGAAGAGGAAGAGGAGGAAGAGGGGGGAGAGGAGGAAGAGGAAGAGAAGGAGGAAGAGGAGGAGGAAGAGGTAAAGAAGGACGAGCAGGAAGAGGGGGAAGAGGAGGAGGAAGAGAGGAAGGAGAGGAAGAGGAGAAAGAGGAAGAGGAGGAGGAAAAGGAGGAAGAGGAGGAAGCACGGGGGCTTCCCAGAAAGATGTGACTGGCTGAGAGCAGAAACAGATGAAACATCAGTCTGAAGATCAGAACAGCAGGAAGTCCCGGTTCAGGTCCAGGAAGTCTCGGTTCAGGTCCAGGAAGTCCCGGTTCAGGTCCAAAAAGTCCCGGTTCAGGTCCAGGAAGTCTCGGTTCAGGTCCAGGAAGCCTTCGGCTCCACCTGGTGGTGAAGCTGAAAACTGCATCTGAAGGTTTCTGAATCCAGCTGACTGCTCAATGCTGGAGCTGAGAACCAACATTCAACACTGCTGGAGCACAGATTCACAGAAGAGGTTCAGGTGGGCGGAGCCTGATCTGGCCCAATCAAAGCAGGGCAGCAGGGCTAGCTAAGGTTTCCTCTCAGGAGTTGGACCAGCAGCTTCAGAAAATGAAACTGGTCTCCCTGCAGCTCCTCACTTAACTACAGAGTAGAGCCGCCGTGGTGATCCTGATCGGACCGTCATGATCCTAACTGGACCATGAGGAACCTGATCGGACCATGAGGAACCTGATCGGACCATGAGGAACCTGACTGGACCCTGATGATCTGGACTGGACCAAGATGATCTTGACCCGACCATGAGGAACCTGACTGGACCATGAGGAACCTGACTGGACCCTGATGATCCTGACTGGACCAAGATGATCTTGACCCGACCATGAGGAACCTGATTGGACCACGATGATCCTGACGGACCATGATGATCCTGACTGGACCATGAGGAACCTGACTGGACCCTGATGATCCTGACTGGACCAAGATGATCCTGACCAGACCATGAGGAACCTGATCGGACCATGAGGAACCTGATCGGACCATAAGGAACCTGACTGGACCCTGATGATCTGGACTGGACCAAGATGATCTTGACCCGACCATGAGGAAGCTGATTGGACCATGAGGAACCTGATTGGACCACGATGATCCTGACGGACCATGATGATCCTGACTGGACCATGAGGAACCTGATCGGACTGTGACGAGCCTTCAGACGGATGTTTGACCTGGAGGAATGTAACACACCAGAACGGAGCTCATTTATCGAACACAAATGAATGACTGGAAGCCATTTTGGGTCCAGTTTCCACCATGAAGCTACGGTCCAGACTGGATTGGCTGCAAGCCCAGTATGAATCACTTCCTGTGTAAATATTTACATGCAGCAAGACAAACAGCTGGGAGGTGATGCTGATGGACACGCTGCTCATCGGTTTGGATCCCGCTCATTGGTGCGGGTCTGATACGGGTCAGATTGGTGAACGCAGTCTGAGCAGCTTCATGGTGTAGGGGGCGGGGCTTATGATAAGGGGTGGGACAGATTTTTGGGTTCAATAGGAAACAAGAAGAAGCTGAGTCTATATAATATATCTGTTCAGAGTGATATCTATACAACACAAACATACATTCTCTCCACAGATCACAAACTTTAATGTGAATAACTCTGGTCGACGTTGTCTCTGGTGGTTAATCATCATCGTTGTTGTTGATTGGTGCTTTGTTCAAGCTGTGCATTTCTTTTCAAAATTCTGTTGTTTTTTTTGTCATTTTTACATATCGTTTTCACTATTGTGAACATTTAGACCCTCTCAGTCCCCTCCAACCCCACCCGTTTACGCCGCAGGAGGCAGGAGTGTTGCATTGTGGGTAGGTTGCAGGCGACCCACTGCTGGTTCACTCCAACGCTTCCTGTGAAGGACAGAGAACATGACAACAATCAGACATTGGCCGCGGTTACATTATGTTTTTTAATTCCATCCATCCATCCATCCATCCATCCATTAGCTTCCGCTTGGTCTGGAGTCGGGTCACGGGGGCAGCAGCTTCATCAGAGAGGCCCAGACCTCCCTCCTCCACCAGCTCCTCTGGGAGAATCCCGAGGCGCTCCCAGGCCAGCTGAGAGACATAATCTCTCCAGCGGGTCCTGGGTCTTCCCGGTGGTTTTCTCCCAGTTGGACATGCCCAAAACACCTCTCCAGGGAGGCGTCCGGGGGACATCCTAACCAGATGAACCACCTCAACTGGCTCCTCTCGATGTGAAGGAGCAGCGGCTCTACTCTGAGTTTCTCCCGAATGACTGAACTTCGCACCCTATCTCTAAGGGAGAGTCCAGCCACCCTGCAAAGAAAACTCATTTCCGCCGCTTGTATCCGCAATCTCATTCTTTCGGTCACTACCCACAGTTCATGACCATAGGTGAGGGTTGGAACAAAGATCGACCGGTAAACAGAGAGTCTTGCCTTTTGGCTCAGCTCTCTCTTCACCACAACGGACCGGTACAGAGTCACCACCACAGCAGACGCTGCACCAATCCGTCTGTCGATCTCCCGTTCCTTTCTCCCATCACTCGTGAACAAGACCCCGAGATACTTAAACTCCTCACTTGAGGCAGAACCTCACTCCCGACCCGGAGGAGGCATTCTACCCTTTTCTGATTGAGGACCATGGTCTCAGATTTGAGGTGCTGATTCTCATCCCTGCTGCTTCACACTCGGCTGTGAACCGCTCCAGCGAGATCCCCACTCGATGGCACCAACAGGACCACATCATCTGCAAACAGCAGAGACGAGATGCCGTCACCACCGAACTGGAACCCCTCCGCCCCTTGGCTGCGCCTAGAAATTCTGTCCATAAACGTTATAAACAGAATCGGTGACAAAGGGCAGTCCTGGCGGAGTCCAACTCTCACTGAAAACGGATCTGACTTACAACCAGCAATGCGGACCAAGCTCCCACTCCATTTGTACAGGGACTGGACAGGCCCGTAACAATGGGCCCAGCACCCCATACTCCTTGAGTACCCCCCACAGGACCCCCCGAGGGACACGGTCAAATGCCTTCTCCAAGTCCACAAAACACATGTGGACTGGTTGGGCAAATTCCAATGTTCCCTCCAGGACTCTAGTGAGGGTATAGAGCTGGTCCAGTGTTCCACGACCAGGACGGAACCTGCATTGTTCCTCCTGGATCTGGGATTCGACAATCGATCGAACTCTCTTCTCCAGCACCCCTGCATAGACCTGACCAGGGAGGCTGAGGAGTGTGATTCCCCTGTTTTGGAACACATCCTCCGGTCCCCCTTCTTAAAAAGGGGAACCACCACCCCGGTCTGCCAATCCAGAGGTACTGCCCCTGATTTCCATGCGATGTTGCAGAGACGTGTCAACCAAGACAGTCCTACAACATCCAGAGCCTTCAGGAAATCAGGATGGATCTCATCCACCCCTGGAGCCCGGCCACTGTGCAGCTTCTTAACTACCTCAGCGACCTCAGCTCCAGTAATGGACGAGTCCACCCCCAAGTCCACAGGCTCAGCATCCTCCATGGATGACATTTTGGTGGGATTGAGAAGGTCCTCCAAGTATTCCTTCCACCGCTGAACGACATCTCCAGTAGAGGTCAGCAGCACCCCACCCTCACTATACACAGTGTTGGTGCTGCTTTCCCCGCCTGAGCCGTCTGACGGTTTGCCAGAATCTCCGAGGAGCCGATCGAAAGTCTTTTTCCATGGCCTCACCAGACTCCTCCCACACCCGAGTTTTCACCTCAGAGACCACCAAAGCCACCGCCCGCTTGACCTGCCGATACCTGTCTGCTGATTCTGGAGTCCCACCAGCTAACCAAGCCCGATAGAACTCCTTCTTCAGTCTGACGGCCTCTCTCACCCGAGGTGTCCACCACAGAGTTCGAGGATTGCTGCCACGACAGGCACCGACGACCTTACGGCCACAGCTCCGGTCAGCCACTTCAGCAATGGAGGCGCGGAACATGGCCCATTCAGACTCAATGTCCCCCCGCCTCCCCCGGGATGTGATTGAAGCTCTGTCGGAGGTGTGAGTTGAAGATCTTTCTGACAGGTTCCTCTGCCAGACGTTCCCAGCAAACCCTCACTACACGTTTGGGCCTACCAGGTCTGACCGGCATTCTCCCCCGCCATCTGATCCAACCCACCACCAGGTAGTGATCAGCTGATCCAACCCACCACCAGGTAGTGATCAGTTGACAGCTCAGCTCCTCTCTTTACCTGAGTGTCCAAAACATACGGCCGAAGATCAGATGATACGACTATAAAGTCGATCTGTGGCCAAGAGTGTCCTGATGCCGAGTGCATTTATGGACACTTGCTTGAACATGGTGTTTGTTCTGGACAAACTGTGACGAGCACAGAAGTCCAACAACAAAACACCACTCTGGTTCAGATCAGAGAGGCCGTTCCTCCCAATCACGCCCCTCCAGGTACCACTGTTGTCGCCAACGTGAGCGTTGAAGTCCCCCAGCAGGATAAAGGAGTCCCCATTAGGGGTGCTTTCCAGCACCCCAGCCAAGGACCCCAAGAAGGCTGGGTACTCTGAACTGTCATTTGGCGCATAAGCGCAAATGACAGTCAGAGCCCCTTCCCCGACCCGAAGGCGCAGGGAAGCTACCCTCTCATCCACTGGGGAAAACCCCAACGTACAGGCTCCAAGCTGGGGGGCTATAAGCAAGCCCACACCAACCCGTCGCCTCTCACCCTGGGCAACTCCAGAGTAGAATAAGGTCCAGCCTCTCTCGAGAAGATTGGTTCCAGAGCCCAGGCTGTGCATCGAGGTGAGCCCGACTATATCTAGTCGGTACCTTTCAACCTCATGCACGAGCTCAGGCTCCTTCCCCGCCAGAGGGGTAACGTTACATGTTTTTTAATTCGGAATTAGTTATTCCGAATTAAATAATTCAGAATTAAACTACTTTCCTTCGAGTTAACATGGTAATAGTAATTCCGAATTGAGGTTTACATGGAAAACATGTTTGATCGGCTTTATCCAATCCCGCTTAAGGTCTGGGGGTTGGAAAGGGTTCTGATTGGATGGGGGGGGCGGAAGTCTTTACATATTTACGTCTACTAGAAGAAAACAAACTTACTTGATTTGAACAACAAGGAGGACTACATTATTAGCATCCTTTTTGGATTTGTTTTGATTTTATTTTTGAAGCAGCAGCACGA
Organism: Hirundichthys speculiger; assembly: GCA_018398805.1. Classification (NCBI taxonomy): domain Eukaryota; kingdom Metazoa; phylum Chordata; class Actinopteri; order Beloniformes; family Exocoetidae; genus Hirundichthys; species Hirundichthys speculiger. The sequence goes on along the minus strand of JAGFBZ010001590.1, from coordinate 38,653 downwards.
CAACATCATGTCAATGTTGTTTTTTTTTCGAAAACAAGCCCAGCGCGGAATATAAGCGTCATGGCGACAGACGGGCAAGAGAACAAGCATGCGCAGAAAGACCAGAATTAATTTAAAGCGGAATGAGTGTATACATGACCGCGGAATTATTCTATTCGGATTTAAAATCAGAATAAACCAGCCACTAACTTCCGAATTAAGTTTAATTCACAATGGACATTTTCATTCAGAATTAGGTGTTCACATGGTAATTTTTAATCATTTTAAATCGGATTTAATTTTAATTCTGAATTAAAGAGGAATTAAACTTCCCATGTAAATCCACTGAAAGACAACTTAACTTCTGGGTCGAAAAACTAGGTACAAATAAAACCTGCAGTTCCTCCACTGAGCACTAGAGGCTGCAGTTCCTCTACCAACCAGTAGAGGCTGCAGTTCCTCTACCGACCACTAGAGGCTGCAGTTCCTCTACTGACGACTAGAGGCTGCAGTTCCTCTACCGACCACTAGAGGCTGCAGTTTCTCCACCGACCACCACAGGCTGCAGTTCCTCTACCGACCACTAGAGGCTGCAGTTCCTCTACCGTCCACTAGAGGCTGCAGTTCCTCCACTAACCAGATCTTCCAGATCTTTCTTCAGTTCTTGGTATTTCTGGAGCTTCTCATCTTCCTTCTCTCTGGATGTCCACATCCACCACCACTGCTGTCCTCTGATATTCATCCGCCACTATGTCAGGCTGATCATCCATCATCAGTCCGTCAGTCTGGATCTGGAAGTCCTACAGGATCTTGACCTGCTGGTTCTCCATCACCTTTGGAGGTGTCTCTATCCTGATCCTGGTCCAGATGTTCCTCTGTATTATTCCTGCTACCTGGTTGTACCTTCTCTCCACAGCCTCCATCTGGGCTCCTGTCTGGACTTGAGGAATTGATTCCTCATGTTTGGAACTTCACTGCATCTCCTCCAAGTGTCTCCAAGGGACAAAACCTCAGAAAAGTCTGCATGCCAACAATGAAGTGTACGTGGAGCACCAGTCACATTCATTTCACTTTCAGCACATCTGAACGTGAGTGTGGAACATGAAGCTGCTGGTCTCCAGTTCCCTAGATCATCTCTTCAGGCCGTGACCCTCATGGAGGCAGCTGCTGGTGCTGCTGGGTATGTCAGCTGACTGGTCTCTGTGGTGGTGTTGGTTGGGAAGCAGGCTCCAACAGGACTTCATTGTGGTCCATCTCTGTTAAGGTAGTTCTCCTGGTTCCCCGTTCCTGCAGCATCTTTGGACCTCATCTGTCTCCAACAGGGACAGCATCCTCTGGCGGATGTTAGCACACTGAGCTGGTGACTGGTGAGTTTCCCAGCATCCATTCTTCTCCATCCTCTCCAGGGTTGATGGTGTAGCAGGTCTCCAGTAAAACTATGTCTCTGCTCCATGACTGTCTTGTTCCAGATCCATATCTCACCAAGGTGATCTGGTTCCTCAACACCTGACGTGGACCTTGGTGGTTAAAGCCCCGTTGGTCATGCATCGCTCATATATACTGTACATTATAACATCTCCTCAGGGGACCAAGTGTGGATAATATAAAAATGATTTTAAATAGAAGATTACAAACCTGTTTGGTATCAATACTAGTAACAGTGCTGTCACTGATTTTGGTTATAATTTAAAGTATCAAGGATCACAAACATAACGCAACATATTTATTTATAAACAGGAGCCTGTTCTTTTGATTGACAGCTCACATAACCAGTCTTTCATCACTTCAGCGGACAGACCCTTGGTGGTTCCTGTCATTAATCCCTGCAGGGACGTACCTGCTTCCTGTCAGCTCACATCTGATTGGAGAAGGAGGTTGGCGCCCCCTGCTGGCCGTAACCCTGACCGTACTCTGCATCCTGGTGGAGACAGAAGCAGGAGACTGCTCAGGAGCGTGGACGGCTGTTTAAACCAGAAGATTTCTGAGGACACCTTGAACTGTTTGAGTCAGTTGTGACATCATCATCCTGGTTTACCAGGAAAACTAGCAGTTTGACATCGAGGAACCATCAGCTGAAGTCAAGAAGTTGTGGTTTTGTGAAAGTCACAACTTTTTTCTCATTCTAAAGAAGTTGAGATTTTAGGATTAAATTTGTAAATATTTTGAGAAATAAAAGAAAATAAAAATGTTTGATTTGTAGGACAAGAAGTTGTAATTATACCAACGGGAAACATTTATGACATAAAATGGTAATTTTATGTCATAAATGTTGTGATTGTTGTGATAAAAAAAACAAAACTCCAGAGTCTTACTGTGGATTTACTGGACTGGTTAACTGGATTCACTAACTGGATTAGTTAACCACATTAGTTAACTGAGCTGGTTAACTGTATTAGTTCACCGACCTGGTTATCTGGATTCACTGACTGGATTAGTAAACTGAACTGGTTAGCAGAGCTGGTTTACTGGATTAGTTTACTGAGCTGGTTCACTGGATTAACTAACTGAATTAGTTATCTGAGCTGGTTAACTGGATTAGTTAACTGGCCTGAATAACTGGATTAGTTAACTGAACTGGTTACCTGAGCTGGTTATCTGGATTCACTAACTGGATTAGTTAACTGAGCAGGTTAACTGTATTAGTTAACTGGCCTGGTTAACTGGATTCATTGACTAAGCTGGTTACCTGAGCTGGTTAACTGGATTCATTAATTGGGTTAGTTAACTGGGCTGGTTAACTGGATTAGTTAACTGGGATCATTAACTGAATTGTCTAACTGGTCTGGTTACATTAATCAGTTAACTGGATTAGTTAACTAATATGGTTAACTGGATTCACTAACTGGGTTAGTTAACTGCATTAGTTAGCTGAGCTGGTTAACTGGATTCATTAACTGGATTAGTTAACTGGCCTGGTTAACCGGATTAGTTAACTGAGCTGGTCAACTGTATTAGTTCACTGAGGCTGTTATCTGGATTCACTGACTGGATTAGTTAACTGAGCTGGTTACCAGAGCTGGTTAACTGGATTAGTTTACTGAGCTGGTTAACTGGATTAGTTAACTGGCCTGGTTAACTGGATTAGTTAACTGAGCTGGTTATCTGGATTCACTAACTGGATTAGTTAACTGAGCTGGTTAACTGGATTAGTCACTGAGCTGGTTAACTGGATTAGCTAACTGAGCTGGTTAATTGGATTAGTTAAATGGCCTGGTTAACTGAGCTGGTTAACCGAATTCACTAACTGGATTAGTTAACTGAGCTGGTTAACTGTGTTAGTTAACTGGCCTGGTTAACTGGATTAGTTGACTGAGCTAGTTCCCTGAACTGGTTATCTGGGTTCACTAACTGCATTAGTTAACTGAGTTGTTAACTGGGATCGTTAACTGGATTGGCTAACTGGTCTCTGGTTACATGAATCAGTTAACTGGGTTAACTGGTTTAGTCAGCTGGTACCAGTGACTAACAGCGGCTAACCTGGTTGTATCCTTGCTGGTTGTAGTCTGGCTGGTAGCCTCCCTGGCTGCCAGCGTATGGGTCTTGTTCGTACGCCCCCTGCTGGCCATAGGCATCAGGAGCAGGTTTCTCCTGAGGAGGCGGAGCTCGCATGAAGGGAGCGATGATCCCTGTCTCCTTGAAGACAAACCAGAGGTTTCCCACCCACAGAATCAGGTTTATGAACCCGAACGCCTGCAAGAAGAGACGGGCAAGGTTAGAAACTGGACTAGCTGAAGCTAAACCAGACAGGAAGGAGGAGCGACCTCCAATGGCTGAGCTCCACCTGATCCTCACCACAGAGGTGTTCAGTCCGGACATGACTGGGTCATGGACCTCGCGGCAGCGGTTCCCCTCCTCGTTACAGGCGTCGATCATGGTGATGACCTCGTCCGGGTTGGTGGCCGTCTTCACGTCGGACAGACCTTTGGCCCACGCCGCCGAGCTGACCAGCCACATGAAGGCGAATACCGCCGTCACTCCCAGGTCCTGGAAGAGCCGGCAGGTCCGGGTGAGAAGGTTCCTGCCCTCAGTCACAGGTGGTTACGAGCTTTTCTGACCAGGAGTTTGATCTCCTCACATAACCAATGTCAGTGCAGCGACACAAGAACACAGTCAGGAGCAAACACTGCTGGCTCGTCCTACGAGTTACATAAAAACTGCATCAACATTTTAGTACAAATGTTATAAAGGAGTATTTGACATCCTGAAATAAAAAAACAACTGCTTCCAGAGGATTTAGGATGGAGAGAAACCACGGAGAGAAGCTTCTCTGAGACCAGACCTCCTACAATCAGCTGAGTTTGAACCGTTAGCTGCATGGACTCCCGAGGTGAGCGCTCAGGTGGGATCAACGGTACTTACAACCAGCGGGCCCTTGTTGTTCTCCTTGTACTTGTCGAAGAAGAAGATGTAGATGCTGAGAGCAGCAGTGGAGTAGAGGAAGGCAAAGACTCCGATGGTGACGAAGAACTCGGCCGAGGAAGAGTAGTCGCCCACCAGGAAGACCATCTCCTTGGCCCCGTCCTTACAAGTGGGGGCGTTGAAGTACTCCTGGTGGAGTCTGAGATAGAGACCAGAACAGGTTAGATATTTCAGGACTTCCTGTCGGTGTTCAGAGCAGCTGTTATTAGATCATCGCCATCTGATCAACAGTCCAGACTTGGAAAAGCAAAAACATCCTGATGAGGAAGACCAGGCTGCGTATAAACACTGAATTAAAATAAAGCAACAAGAACATTTCTGAACAAACGCTGAAGGTGACTGAGGACCCCCCAGGAGCCCCCAGGAGCCTCCAGCAGTCCCCAGGAGCCCTAGGAAGCCTTCAGGAGCCCCAAGGACCTCTCAGGACCCCCAAGAGCCCCCAGAAGCACCCAGGAGCCCCCAGGAGACCCAAGGATCACCCAGGAGCACCAAGGACCCTCTAAGAGCCTCCAGCAGTCCCCAGGAGCCCCCCACGAGCCCTAGGAAGCCTTCAGGAGCCCCAAGGACCTCTCAGGACCCCCCAGGAGCCCCCAGAAGCCCAAAAGATCACCCAGGAGCACCAAGGACCCTCTAGGAGCCTCCAGCAGCCCCCAGGAGCCCAAAGGAGCCCCAAGGAGCCCCAAGGACCCTCTAGGAGCCTCCAGGGGCCTCCATGAGCCCCCAGGAGCACCTAGGAGCCCCAAGGACCCTCTAGGAGCCTCCAGGGGCCTCCATGAGCCCCCAGGAGCCCGAAGGATCACCCAGGAGCACCAAGGACCCTCTAGGACCCTCCAGCAGCCCCAAGGACCCTCTAGGAGCCTCCAGGAGCCCCAAGAGCCCGTTGAGCTGCTGGTGAGTTTTAAGACGCGACTGTTTCGCAACAAAATTATTTTAAGACGAACTAGTATTTATACCAAATTCTAAATTTTATGACATGAAGCGTAAATCAGTTAAAAAGTTGTGACTTTGCAAAACCTGAGATTTTAAAACAAAAATTTGCAGGTTTGAGGTTAAAAGGTTACAAAAGTCTATCTGGTAAAATCCCAGTTTTACATTGAGAAAAAAAATGTTTTAAAGGAAAAAGGCAAAAAAAAAAAAAAAAGGCAAAAAAAAAAAGGCTAGAAAAGTCTTTCTGGTCTTTTTTTTTATTTAAAGTCTTCAAACTTAAACTCTTAAGGAACTTTTTTGATATTTGTTTTTTGGGACAGAAAGTCTAATTTTATGACCTGAATTAATTCTTTCACAACAAAATATTAGTGAATAAATGTTGATTTTCATGGCGATGAAGCTCTGACCTGAACGGATACTCGAAGTCCACGTCTATCCTCAGGTCGCTCTCATTCCGGTTCTTACACTCCACCGCGATCCGGAACACCCCGGAATAACTGCCACAGGTGGAGAAGGCGAAGATGGCGAAGAACTGGAAGACGGGAAGAGAAGAAGTTGGTTATAAACCATGAATCCAGGTCTTTGTTCCCTCCAGTCTGGATCTTTGTAATGATCCAACAGTAGTGACCACCGAGGGTCCAGCTGGTCTCTGTGGTCAGACTGACTCTTCTAGAAGGTCCAGGTGGATCTGGATCCAGCTGGTCTCTCGGTGGTCAGACTGACTCTTCTAGAAGGTCCAGGTGGATCTGGATCCAGCTGGTCTCTCGGTGGTCAGACTGACTCTTCTAGAAGGTCCAGGTGGATCTGGATCCAGCTGGTCTCTCGGTGGTCAGACTGACTCTTCTAGAAGGTCCAGGTGGGTCCACTTTGTACTTTCAGAACCTGTAGCTGACATAATCTTCTTCATGTCAAACATTTCAGTTGCTTGAAATCTTCAGTAAATTATTTTACGTTCATCTGTGTTTTCATTCAGCTGTTATATCAACATTTTTATTCAGCAGAAACCTTTTCAGTTGTCTATGAGGGTAAAAACATTAAATGAAACTAAAATGATTGCATAAATTATTACAATAATTTGCGTAAATCGTAATCAAGGTAACATATTAAGTGAATCATGACACTTCTTCAGCTCCATGAGTCCAGATGACCAGCAGCAGCTGGCTGAAACTAAGGTCCAAAAGGCATCACAGGCTCTATAATTCACATCCGTCCTGACAAAGACACAAAAACAAAGACACACACACACGCACACACACGCACTGAGCAGATGGTCAGTGGTGTGTGTGTATGTGTGTGTTATCTAACACAACGCGTCTGTGACATCACTTCCTGTGCAGCTGCTGCAGCATCAGATTAGATCCAGAAACAATTTCAGGATCTTCTCCGGACGTTTTTGAAGCCCAGACTGGTGGACCACCAGAACCACCAGAGAGCTACGGTGACATCATCAGAACTTCTGGGTCGAGGCGGTTCTGACATCACATGGACCTACAGGAGATCAGGATTAAAAACTCAGCTCCAACATGGATAAGGAGATGAAGAACCTGGACCTGGACTCTGACGAAGTCCAGCTGTTGGTTCTGAACCTGGACCTGGTGAAGATCAAGAGACCATCTCTAAGAACCCAGACCAGAACCAAACTCTGAGATCTGTGGAGAAGAAAGAGCGTTCTGCATCTCAGTCCTCCACACAGCATCAGAACCAGAACCAGAACCAGACTAACAGACAGGAACCAGAACCAGACCCTGACATGACTGGAACCAGAACCAGACCTTGACAGTTACAGGAACCAGAACCAGACCCTGATATGACTGGAACCATAACTAGACCCTGACATGACTGAACCGGAACCAGAACCTGACAGATACAGGAACCAAAACCAGACCCTGATATGACTGGAACCAGAACCAGACTAACAGAGACAGGAACCAGAACCAGACCCTGACATGACTGGAACCAGAACCAGATCCTGACATGACTGGAACTAAAACCAGACTAACAGAGACAGGAACCAGAACCAGACCCTGACAGATACAGGAACCAGAACCAGACCCTGATATGACTGGAACCAGAACCAGACTAAGAGAGACAGGAACAAGAATCAGACCCTAACAGAGAAAGGAACCAGAACCAGACCCTGACATGACTGAAACCAGAACCAGACTTACAGAAACAGGAACCAGAACCAGACCCTAACAGAGACAGGAACCAGAACCAGACCCTGATATGACTGGAACCAGAACCAGACTAAGAGAGACAGGAACAAGAATCAGACCCTAACAGAGAAAGGAACCAGAACCAGACCCTGACATTAGAGATGTCCCGATCCAGCATTTTGAACTTCCGATCCGATACCGATATTTATTTGTACTTCCGATCCGATACCGATATCTGCCGATACCGATACCGGCCTATCTGAGCATGTATTAAAGTTTAAAGTCATTTAACCAACTTACTTTGTTGTCAGACTCATGCTGAATAGGGTTTTACTCCTGATAATAACTAGCCAGCTGAATTAGGTGCATTTGAATAATACACATTGGTTGGTAACGAGAAACGGACCTATTTATTTAACAAATCAACACAAAATAGACAAAATGATAAATAAGAAACAGAAATGGCATCAGTAAACCACGGCTTTACAAGCCATAAGTGCAGATAATATTGTTAATTGTATTAAGCAAACACAACCTGAGTTTAACCGTCTATTAACAGCATTAGTACCTGTGCTTTGACACTGTTCAGTGGCAGTTTGTCACGATTCCCAAACGTCCCAAACGTCCCAAACGTCCCAAACGTCCCAAACGGGGGGGGGGGGGGGGTGGAGAGGAGCTCGAGTTGTCTCGCGCGGGGGGCGGGGTGTTTGTGGCTGTGCCCGACAGAGAGAGAGCAGTGTTGCCAACTTAGCGACTTTGTCGCTATATCTAGCGACTTTCCAGACCCCCCTAGCGACTTAATTTGTAAAAAGCGACTAGCGACAAATCTAGCGACTTTTTTCTGGTGATTTAGCGACTCACGCGCACTCAAACCGCTAGGTTTGAAGCCATCACTTGGCCGCTGATAAGTGCCGTCTGCCTCGCGAGCCGCGCTTCTCTCTCTTTCTCTCTCTCTGTCGGGCACAGTGCACAGCCACAAACCAAACACCCCGCCCCCCGCGCGAGACAACTCGAGCTCCTCCTGAAGGTGTGCTGGAAAATGCGGACCGGATATTAGGGAAACACAGAGCAAGGCCTGGAATGGGTTATCTGAATAATGCGCTGCGCGGTGCGCTGGAAAACCCGGAACGGACTCTGGAAAAAAAAACTGGATCGGAGTCTGGATCGGCATTTTTAGGGCTTGCCGATCCGATACCGATCCGCATTTTTTGCTCATATCGGCGGCCGATCCGATCCGAATATCGGATCGGGACACCTCTACCTGACATGACTGGAACCAGAACCAGATCCTGACATGACTGGAACTAAAACCAGACTAACAGAGACAGGAACCAGAACCAGACCCTGACAGATACAGGAACCAGAACCAGACCCTGACATGACTGAAACCAGAACCAGACTTACAGAAACAGGAACCAAAACCAGACCCTAACAGAGACAGGAACCAGAACCAGACCCTGATATGACTGGAACCAGAACCAGACTAAGAGAGACAGGAACAAGAATCAGACCCTAACAGAGACAGGAACCAGAACCAGACCCTGATATGACTGAAACCAGAACCAGACTTACAGATACAGGAACCAAAACCAGACCCTGATATATCTGGAACCAGAACCAGACCCTGACATGACTGGAACCAGAACCAGACTAACAGAGACAGGAACCAGAACCAGACCCTGACATGACTGAAACCAGAACCAGACTACCAGAGAATGGAACCAGAACCAGACCCTAACAGAGAAAGGAACCAGAACCAGACCCTGACAGATACAGGAACCATAAACAGACACTAACAAAGACAGGACAGAACCAGACACTAACAAAGACAGGACAGAACCGGACCCTGACATGACTAGAACCAGAACCAGACTAACAGAAACAGGTACCAGAACCAGACCCTGATATGTCTGGAACCAGAACCAGACTAACAGACACAGGAAACAGAACCAGACCCTGACATGACTGGAACCGGAACCAGACTAACATAGACAGGAACCAGAACCAGACCCTAAAAGAGACAGGAACCAGAACCAGACCCTGACAGATACAGGAACCAGAACCAGACCCCAACAGAGAAAGGAACCAGAACCAGACCCTGACAGATTCAGAAACCAGAATCAGACCCTAAAAGAGACTGGAACCAGAACAAGACCCAGACAGAAACTGGATCTGACCAGACTAACAGAGACAGGAACCAGAACCAGACCCTGACAGATACAGGAACCAGAACCAGACCCTAACAGAGACAGGAACCAGAACCAGACCCTGACAGATACAGGAACCAGAACCAGACCCTAACAGAGAAAGGAACCAGAACCAGACCCTGACAGATTCAGAAACCAGAATCAGACCCTAAAAGAGACTGGAACCAGAACAAGACCCAGACAGAAACTGGATCTGACCAGACTAACAGAGACAGGAACCAGAACCAGACCCTGACAGATACAGGAACCAGAACCAGACCCTATCAGAGACAGGAACCAGAACCAGACCCTGACATGACTGGAACTGGACTAACAGAAACAGGAACCAGAACCAGACCATGACAGATACAGGAAGCAGAACCAGACCCTAAAAGAAACCAGAACCAGAACCAGAACCAGACCCTGACATGACTGAAACCAGAACCAGACCCTAAAAGAAACCAGAACCAGAACCAGACCCTGACATGACTGAAACCAGAACCAGACTAACAGAGACAGGAACCAGACCCTGACATGACAGGAACCAGAACCAGACCCTGACATGACTGAAACCAGAACCAGACTAACAGAGAACGGAACCAGAACCAGACCCTAACAGAGAAAGGAACCAGAACCAGACCCTGACAGATACAGTAATCAGAAACAGACACTAACAAAGACAGGACAGAACCAGACCCTGACATGACTAGAACCAGAACCAGACTAACAGAGACAGGAACCAGAACCAGACCCTGACAGATACAGGAACCATAAACAGACACTAACAAAGACAGGACAGAACCAGACACTAACAAAGACAGGACAGAACCGGACCCTGACATGACTAGAACCAGAACCAGACTAACAGAAACAGGTACCAGGACCAGACCCTGATATGTCTGGAACCAGAACCAGACTAAAAAAGACAGGAACCAAACCCTGACATGACTGGAATCAGAACCAGATCCTGACATGACTGGAACCAGAACCAGACTAACAGATACAGGAATCAAAACCAGACCCTGATATGTCTGGAACCAGAACCAGACTAACAGACACAGGAACCAGAATCAGACCCTGACATGACTGGAACCGGAACAAGACTAACATAGACAGGAACCAGAACCAGACCCTAAAAGAGACAGGAACCAGAACCAGACCCTGACATGACTGGAACTGAACTAACAGAAACAGGAACCAGAACCAGACCCTGACAGATACAGGAACCAGAACCAGACCCTGACAAAAACTGGATCTGACCAGACTAGCAGAGACAGGAACCAGAACCAGACCATGACAGATACAGGAAGCAGAACCAGACCCTAAAAGAAACCAGAACCAGAACCAGACCCTGACATGACTGAAACCAGAACCAGACCCTAAAAGAAACCAGAACCAGAACCAGACCCTGACATGACTGAAACCAGAACCAGACTAACAGAGACAGGAACCAGACCCTGACATGACAGGAACCAGAACCAGACCCTGACATGACTGGAACCAGAACCAGACTAACAGAGAACGGAACCAGAACCAGACCCTAACAGAGAAAGGAACCAGAACCAGACCCTGACAGATAAAGTAATCAGAAACAGACACTAACAAAGACAGGACAGAACCAGACCCTGACATGACTAGAACCAGAACCAGACTAACAGAGACAGGAACCAGAACCAGACCCTGACAGATACAGGAACCAGAACCAGACCCTAAAAGAGGCTGGAACCAGAACCAGACCCTGACAAAAACTGGATCTGACCAGACTAACAGCAACAGGAACCAGAACCAGACCCTGATAGATACAGGAAGCAGAACCAGACCCTAAAAGAAACTGGAACCAGAACCAGACCCTGACAGAGACAGGAACAAGAGACAGACCTTGACATGACTGAAGCCAAAACCCGACGCTGACAGAAACAGGAACCAGAACCAGACCCTGACAGAGACAGGAACCAGAGCCAGACCTTGACAGAAACAGGAACCAGAACCAGACCCTGGCAGAAACTGGAACCAGAACCAGACCCTGACAGAGACAGGAACAAGAGACAGACCTTGACATGACTGAAGTCAAAACCCGACGCTGACAGAAACAGGAACCAGAACCAGACCCTGACAGAGACAGGAACCAGAGCCAGACCTTGACATGACTAAAACCAAAACCCGACGCTGACAGAAACAGGAACCAGAACCAGACCCTGACAGAAACAGGAACCAGAACCAGACCCTGACAGTGACAGGAACCAGAACCAGACTAACAGATACTGGAACCAGAAACAAAACTAGCCCCTACTTACAACATTGACAGAACATTGCTGGCAGATAAGAATGTCCATGTAAAGTCCATGACTGCATGGAGATTAGACTGAACCTCTTCTATCAAAAACACTATGGACGCAGGACTGAGGTTTACCAAACTGCACCTGAACAGACCAGAAGACTTCTGGACCAGCGTCCTCTGGACACATGAGACCAGAGACCAGAACTATGTTGGAGGAACCCAGCAGGACCACCTCAGACCCTCTGACAAGCTCTGTGTTTGTGGTGCAGGTGTCATGTTAAAGGACTCACCCATTGTAGGACCTTGATGAAGCCCAGAGGAACTTTCAGGACCCTGAACTGACCCTGGGCCACCAGCTGGAGACAGAGACAGATCGGTTATTCCTGGAAAAACATCTGTAAAACAGCTGCACTAGAGGCTGCAGTTCCTCTACTGACCACTAGAGGCTGCAGTTCCTTTACCGACCACTAGAGGGTGCAGTTCCTCTATCAAGCACTAGAGGCTGCAGTTCCTCTATAAACCACTAGAGACTGCAGTTCCTCTACCGACCACTAGAGGCTGCAGTTCCTCTACTGACCACTAGAGGCTGCAGTTCCTCTATCGACCACTAGAGGCTGCAGTTCCTCTATCGACCACTAGAGGCTGCAGTTCCTCTATCGACCACTAGAGGCTGCAGTTCCTCTACTGACTACTAGAGGCTGCGGTTCCTCTACCGACCACTAGAGGCTGCGGTTCCTCTAGAGACTACCGACCGCTAGAGGCTGCAGTTCCTCTACCGCTAGAGGCTGCAGTTCCTCTACCGACCACTAGAGGCTGCAGTTCCTCTACCGACCACTAGAGCTGCACTAGCTGCAGTTCCTCTACCGACCACTAGAGGCTGCTGTTCCTCTACCGACCACTAGAGGTGCAGTTCCTCTATCGACCACTAGAGGCTGCAGTTCCTCTACTGACCGCTAGAGGCTGCAGTTCCTCTACTGACCACTAGAGGCTGCAGTTCCTCTATCAACCACTAGAGGCTGCAGTTCCTCTATCGACCACTAGAGATTGCAGTTCCTCTACTGACCACTAGAGGCTGCAGTTCCTCTACTGACCGCTAGAGGCTGCAGTTCCTCTACTGACCACTAGAGGCTGCAGTTCCTCTACTGACCACTAGAGGCTGCAGTTCCTCTACTGACCACTAGAGGCTGCAGTTCCTCTACTGACCACTAGAGGCTGCAGTTCCTCTACCGACCACTAGAGGCTGCAGTTCCTCTACCGACCACTAGAGGCTGCGGTTCCTCTACTGACCACTAGAGGCTGCAGTTCCTCTACCGACCACTAGAGGCTGCGGTTCCTCTACCGACCACTAGAGGCTGCAGTTCCTCTACCGACCACTAGAGGCTGCAGTTCCTCTACTGACCACTAGAGGCAGTTCCTCTACCTGACCACTAAGTTCCTCTACCGACCACTAGAGCTGCAGTTCCTCTGACCACTAGAGGCTTCAGTTCCTCTACTGACCACTAGAGGGTGAAGTTCCTCTACCAACCCCTAGAGGCTGTAGTTCCTCTACCGACCACTAGAGGCTTCAGTTTCTCTACTGACCACTAGAGGCTGCAGTTCCTCTACTGACCACTAGAGGCTGCAGTTCCTCTACTGACCACTAGAGGCTGTAGTTCCTCTACCGATCACTAGAGGCTTCAGTTCCTCATATAAAACAATATGAATTTTAAAATAGAATAAAAAGTTTTAATTAATGTTTTGAGATAAAATAATATACAAATACGAGTATAAAAAACAGTTTTGCTCTCCATAGATAGATTTCAGATCCATGACAACTACAGAGAGGTTAATTTTATGTACATCATCAGGTAAAATCATATAAAACCAATAACGTATGTATTATTATTAATAATGATAGTGATGGTGATGGCTCTGTAGCTGAGCTGTTTTGGTTGGTTTTCTTTTTAAATCAGCTAATATCATATATTTATAGTTTGAAACTATTATTTATATTTCTATAATAGCTCCAACCTCGGTGGTCACATGGATGTTTACATTGACTGAACATCTCATGTTCACTCAAACAGATCAATGTCTCGTCTCTGTTGTCAGCCTGCTGCTTTCCTGCAGAGCTCATTTAAATTCATGTTATTGTGTTTTTCACTCAGTGAGATCAGAATCCAGTTTTAAAAAGGAAATAAATGAATAAATCAGAGGAGTTTAAATGTTCTTGAGGAAATTCTCATCAGGTTTCATCGCCTTCACTGTCATTTCATATTTACTTTATTGTTCTTCTGTTTCATCTTTTCATTCTTTCATGTTGGAGTCTGAGATCATTAAATCTTTTTGTCTTATAATCACAACATTTTGTCTTAAAATCCTGAATTTCACAAATCACAACCTTTTGACATGAAATTACAACGCTAGGTTTTAAAACTGCAACATTTGTATAAATTCAAGTGATAAATCAAGAATTGTTCCTGTAAAATTGTGAATTTAGCAGCTTTTTGTAGTAAAAATCACAAATTTCGCAAAACTGACTTTTTCCATAAAATTCCAATTTCAAGTGCAATTTAATTTCTTGTTGATGATGTTTGTTTTCACAATGAATATGTGCAGTGAAAGTTGGAGACAAAGATGTGAAGGTCATCTTCATCATCGTCCAGCTCCTCAGAGACGTTGGACACCAGGATCCATCGGGTCAGAAGGTTTCAGGGCTTCAGGTTCTCCTGACTGAATCTAAATGATCTTAAACGGTCATGAAGCCAGTTTTCAGACCATCCAGCCGTCACTTTAAGAGCTGATGAAGCAGTAAATGAAGGTTTTGGAGGAGCAGTTGGACCAGGAGGCTCCAGACTTTTCAGTATCGCTGGATTCAAACTTCAGCATACGTCCAGTTATTTTACGTTAACAGTAAAACACTGTTAGGCATCGATGGTCCTTCACTCATTCACCAGTTTAGAGAACCGACACCAGGGAACCAGGACTTAGAGGACAGTTGTAGGGTCGGGCACCGAAAAACGATTCCAAGTAGGAATCAGTTCCTAATGTCCGGTTCTGGAATCGTTTAAAAGATTTTTGAATTTCGATTCCTTTTTTCGGTTCCAAAATGTCCGTGCTAATTTTCTTTCTTTTGTTTTGATTTACTGCACTAGTGTGTTGATGTTACTCCGCCCGGCGTACTCAACTCCACGCTAGTGGCGACATCACATCTGTCACCGACGGGACTTCACTCGCCACAACATGGATCCCAAGAGACGCCGCTCTGGAGTTTGGCTGCATTTCAGTCCCGGAAATGACGGCTACCTGGCGCAGTGAAACACCTGCGGGAAGCGTGTTACTGCCAAAGGAGGGAGCACGACTAATATGGCAAAACACCTTCACCTGCATGACATCACAAAGATAAACGAGTGTAGCGTATTAAATTCACTGCGTTGCTCCCGTCGCTTCTCCGACTGCAACTGAGTCCGTCTTCATCCAGAAACTCTTGCCTTCTCATATACAGTGGTACCTCTACTTACGAACGTTTCTACATACAAAGTTTTCAGGTTACGAAACGCATCAACGGGAAAATATCGCCTCTAGTTACGAAAGAAATTTCAGCATATGAAAGGCTAAAATACAGTAGCGCTGCTACTCACAGCTCCCAGAGTTTACTGAACGTAAACATAGCTGTAGCTGCTCTGCCATTGGCTATCGGCTAGCATCTTCCTGGCATCCCATTGGCTAGGAGGGCCCCTTGTATGAGCGTAACCCAGCAACCCAGATACTCTACTGTTCTACTGTTAGATAAGTCATGATCTGTTGACCTACATATCAAAGAATCGGAATCGAGAATCGTTTTGAACAGGAATTGAAACAAAGAATCGGAATCAGAATCAGAATCATTAAAATCCAAACGATGCCCAACCCTAGACAGTTGTCAGATCCACCTGGTCTTCTAGTCCAGGTTCTTCCAGGTCCAACCTCCATCCACTGAGCTTCTCTTGTTCTAACCATCACTATCAATCACTATGGAAATGCCAGGCGCAGTCCCCCCAGCTGGCAACGCCATGGCGTGATGGAGACCATACAGGCATGGATATGAGACGGCAGCCCTAACCCTAACCCTAACCCTAACCCCTAACCCTAACCCCTAACCCCTAACCCTAACCCCTAACCCTAACCCTAACCCCTAACCCTAACCCATAACCCTAACCCCTAACCCCTAACCCTAACCCCTAACCCTA
>JAGFBZ010001590.1:0-20000 GCA_018398805.1 Hirundichthys speculiger | reverse complement strand
CAGACCAGTCCAGACTGGGACGAGGAGCTGATGATCACGTTCATGTGAATCTGCTGCAGCAGGACACATCTCAGACCTGCAGGGTCTCAGGTCTCCAGGACCAGGACTGGACCCCCCTGATCTGAGACATGGAGGACTGGAGCTGCAGACCCCTGACCTGGAGTCCACCTGTTCATGTGTCTGATTTTACATCTATGACACCTGTATGGGGGTCATTTCTATGTAACATCATGCTAAATTATATTAATGAATTAATAGGGGCGGAGTCTGTTGATTGACAGCTTCCATCACCTCAGCTGCTCAGAGAGCAGGTCCAGGAAACCAGAGCCATCCAGATAAAGCAGACGACCTGCATCCTCAGGGTGGCTCCCGTTAAGGCCTCCTGGTCTACTGGTCTGGTGATGAATCACATCTGTTCTGTGATGTCATCAATCACATGACGAAGGTGTGACAGCAGATGATTGACAGGTCCTCACCCTCTGGATGGTTTCCAGCTCAAACTGGCTGCTTCTGCTGGTCTCCATCTGTCTGGGGAGGAGGACCCTGGAGAACCAGGGCCCTGGAGAACCAGGACCCTGGAGAACCAGCTCTGGGCTGCAGACACAATCAGAACCAGATCCAGTTCGACCCACACCAGCAGAGAAAGTCCTCCTCATTTTCCTGCATTAGCTGCCATTTTACGACCGCGCGCGCACACGCACGCCAGGCTGAATGACGGATTCTGGCTCTAGCGGAACCGGTTACCGCAGGCCGCGCGCACCTCCCGAACCGAACCTTTAAACCAAGAATGGAACCGAGAAAAGGAAGCGATGTGGCAGGTAAAAGAGAGAGATTTGTACCTGGTTTACCACGTCCATCCTTCAGTCCTGCAGCGACGAGGAGATGGAGGAGATGAGGAGACGCGGAGGAGGGAGGGAGGAATGAGCACGGACGGGGAGGAGACACGCGGAGGAGAGGGAGGGTGAGGAAGGGAGGTAGGAGGGATGAAGAGGGGCGGGCTCTGCAGCGTTCACAGATTTATTCATGTTTATATTGAGAGTGAAGCGCAGCTTCAGCAGCTCTAAAGGAAAAGAGACGCGGCTGGATCAGGTCCATTAGAACCAGAACCGCATCAGATCAAAGAGGAACTATGGGGGGGGGGGGGGGGGGGATTACTCATCATGGTCGTAGGAGGCGATGACATATGAAGATGATGATAAAAGCGGGCGTGTCGATCAACGGTCCTGGAAGTGACGCAAACAAGGGGATGCATTATATATATATATGCATATTATATATATATATATATATATATATATATATATATGGAGTAGTCCTTTAAAAATGATGACTTCATAAATAATATAGGTGATTAATTTTTCCTGTGGCTTAATGAAGTATTATTGAACTGAATCGAATGTTCTGCAGAATAATTTATTTCATATTAATATAAAAACAGTAATACCTTGCCAATTTGCGCTTTAAGTTCTGCGGTTTTAGTTATTTGCGGCTTTTCAGAAATATATAATATAATTAAAAAAAAGTCAAGTAAAAATGGCAAAAACATCACAGGATGTTGTGCGTGTTCTCTCACTGTGAAGAAATGCTGTGAGCAAGCCTGGCACTTTTAAGAAGGTGGCCTTATGGGTAGTGTGTGTGTCGTTCTTTATATGTCTCTGTTCCAGGTCCAGGTTTTTATAAATCTCTGATCCAGGTCCAGGTCTTTATAAATCTCTGATCCAGGTCCAGGTCTTTATAAATCTCTGATCCAGGTCCAGGTCTTTATACATCTCTGATCCAGGTCCAGGTCTTTATAAATCACTGATCCAGGTCCAGGTCTTTATACATCTCTGATCCAGGTCCAGGTCTTCATAAATCACTGATCCAGGTCCAGGTCTTTATAAATCACTGATCCAGGTCCAGGTCTTTATAAATCACTGATCCAGGTCCAGGTCTTTATACATCTCTGATCCAGGTCCAGTTCTTTATACATCTCTGATCCAGGTCCAGTTCTTTATACATCTTTGTTCCAGGTCCAGGTCTTTATACAGTCTCTGATCAATGTCCAGGTCTTTATAAATCTCTGATCCAGGTCCAGTTCTTTATACATCTTTGGTCCAGGTCCAGTTCTTTATACATCTCTGATCCAGGTCCAGTTCTTTATACATCCCTGGTCCAGGTCCAGGTCTTTATACATCTCTGATCCAGGTCCAGGTCTTCATAAATCTCTGATCCAGGTCCAGGTCTTTATAAATCTCTGATCCAGGTCCAGTTCTTTATACATCTCTGATCCAGGTCCAGTTCTTTATACATCTTTGGTCCAGGTACAGGTCTTTATACAGTCTCTGATCCAGGTCCAGGTCTTTATACATCTCTGATCCAGGTCCAGGTTTTTATAAATCTCTGATCCAGGTCCAGGTCTTTATAAATCTCTGATCCAGGTCCAGGTCTTTATACATCCCTGGTCCAGGTCCAGGTCTTTATACATCTCTGATCCAGGTCCAGGTCTTTATACATCTCTGATCCAGGTCCAGGTCTTCATAAATCTCTGATCCAGGTCCAGGTCTTTATACATCTCTGATCCAGGTCCAGTTCTTTATACATCTCTGATCCAGGTCCAGTTCTTTATAAATCTCTGATCCAGGTCCAGTTCTTTATAAATCTCTGATCCAGGTCCAGTTCTTTATACAAATTTGGTCCAGGTACAGGTCTTTATACATCCCTGGTCCAGGTCCAGGTCTTTATACATCTCTGATCCAGGTCCAGGTCTTTATAAATCTCTGATCCAGGTCCAGGTCTTTATACATCCCTGGTCCAGGTCCAGGTCTTTATACATCTCTGATCCAGGTCCAGGTCTTTATACATCTCTGATCCAGGTCCAGGTCTTTATACATCTCTGATCCAGGTACAGGTCTTTATACAGTCTCTGGTCCAGGTACAGGTCTTTATACAGTCTCTGATCCAGGTCCAGGTCTTTATACATCTCTGTTCCAGGTCCAGTTCTTTATACATCTCTGATCCAGGTCCAGGTCTTTATACAGTCTCTGATCCAGGTCCAGGTCTTTATACATCTCTGGTCCAGGTCCAGGTCTTTATACATCTCTGTTCCAGGTCCAGGTCTTTATACAGTCTCTGATCCAGGTCCAGGTCTTTATAAATCTCTGATCCAGGTCCAGGTCTTTATAAGTCTCTGATCCAGGTCCAGGTCTTTATAAGTCTCTGATCCAGGTCCAGGTCTTTATACAATCTCTGATCCAGGTCCAGGTCTTTATACATATCTGATCCAGGTCCAGGTCTTTATACATATCTGATCCAGGTCCAGGTCTTTATAAATCTCTGATCCAGGTCCAGGTCTTTATACATCTCTGATCCAGGTCCAGTCATTTCTGATATACTTAATCTCTGATCCAGGTCCAGTTCTTTATACATCTGTTCGGATCCAGGTCCAGGTCTTTATACAGTCTCTGATCCAGGTCCAGGTCTTTATACATCTCTGATCCAGGTCCAGGTTTTTATAAATCTCTGATCCAGGTCCAGGTCTTTATAAATCTCTGATCCAGGTCCAGGTCTTTATACATCCCTGGTCCAGGTCCAGGTCTTTATACATCTCTGATCCAGGTCCAGGTCTTTATACATCTCTGATCCAGGTCCAGTTCTTTATACATCTCTGATCCAGGTCCAGTTCTTTATAAATCTCTGATCCAGGTCCAGTTCTTTATAAATCTCTGATCCAGGTCCAGTTCTTTATACAAATTTGGTCCAGGTACAGGTCTTTATACATCCCTGGTCCAGGTCCAGGTCTTTATACATCTCTGATCCAGGTCCAGGTCTTTATAAATCTCTGATCCAGGTCCAGGTCTTTATACATCTGGTCAGGTCAGGTCTTTATACATCCCTGGTCCAGGTCCAGGTCTTTATACATCTCTGATCCAGGTCCAGTTCTTTATACATCTCTGATCCAGGTCCAGTTCTTTATACATCTCTGATCCAGGTCCAGTTCTTTATAAATCTCTGATCCAGGTCCAGTTCTTTATACAAATTTGGTCCAGGTACAGGTCTTTATACATCCCTGGTCCAGGTCCAGGTCTTTATACATCTCTGATCCAGGTCCAGGTCTTTATACATCTCTGATCCAGGTCCAGGTCTTTATACATCCCTGGTCCAGGTCCAGGTCTTTATACATCTCTGATCCAGGTCCAGGTCTTTATACATCTCTGATCCAGGTCCAGGTCTTTATACATCTCTGATCCAGGTCACAGGTCTTTATACAGTCTCTGGTCCAGGTACAGGTCTTTATACAGTCTCTGATCCAGGTCCAGGTCTTTATACATCTCTGTTCCAGGTCCAGTTCTTTATACATCTCTGATCCAGGTCCAGGTCTTTATACAGTCTCTGATCCAGGTCCAGGTCTTTATACATCTCTGGTCCAGGTCCAGGTCTTTATACATCTTTGTTCCAGGTCCAGGTCTTTATACAGTCTCTGATCCAGGTCCAGGTCTTTATAAATCTCTGATCCAGGTCCAGGTCTTTATAAGTCTCTGATCCAGGTCCAGGTCTTTATAAGTCTCTGATCCAGGTCCAGGTCTTTATACAATCTCTGATCCAGGTCCAGGTCTTATAATCTAACTGATCCAGGTCCAGGTCTTTATAAATCTCTGATCCAGGTCCAGGTCTTTATAAATCTCTGATCCAGGTCCAGGTCTTTATAAGTCTCTGATCCAAGTCCAGGTCTTTATACATTTCTGATCCAGGTCCAGGTCTTTAAACAATCTCTGATCCAAGTCCAGGTCTTTATACATTTCTGATCCAGGTCCAGATCTTTATACAATCTTTGATCCAGGTCCAGGTCTTTATACATCTCTGATCCAGGTCCAGGTCTTTATAAGTCTCTGATCCAAGTCCAGGTCTTTATACATTTCTGATCCAGGTCCAGGTCTTTAAACAATCTCTGATCCAAGTCCAGGTCTTTATACATTTCTGATCCAGGTCCAGATCTTTATACAATCTTTGATCCAGGTCCAGGTCTTTATACATCTTTGATCCAGTTCCAGGTCTTTATACATCTCTGATCCAGGTCCAGGTCTTTATACATCTCTAATCCAATTCCAGGTCTTTATACATTTCTGATCCAGGTCCAGGTCTTTATACAATCTCTGATCCAGGTCCAGGTCTTTATACATCTTTGATCCAGGTCCGGGTCTTTATACATTTCTGATCCAGGTCCGGGTCTTTTTACAATCTCTGATCCAGGTCCAGGTCTTTATACATTTCTGATCCATGTCCAGGTCTTTATACAATCTCTGATCCAGGTCCAGGTCTTTATAGAGTCTCTGATCCCGGTCCTGGTCTTTATACATTTCTGATGCAAGTCCAGGTCTTTATATATCTTTTTTCCAGGTCTAGGTCTTTATAAATCTCTGATCCAAGTCCAGGTCTTTTTACATTTCTGATCCAGGTCCAGGTCTTTATACATTTCTGATTTAGGTCCAGGTCTTTATACATTTCTGATTTAGGTCCAGGTCTTTATACATTTCTGATCCATGTCCAGGTCTTTATACAATATCTGATCCAAGTCTAGGTCTTTATACATTTCTGATCCAGGTCCGGGTCTTTATCAGTCTCTGATCGAGGTCCGGGTCTTTATACATCTCTGATCCAGGTCCAGGTCTTTATACATATCTGATCCAGGTCCAGGTCTTTATACAGTCTCTGATCAATGTCCAGGTCATTATACATCTTTGTTCCAGGTCCAGGTCTTTATACAGTCTCTGATCCAGGTCCAGGTCTTTATACATCTCTGATCCAGGTCCAGGTCTTTATACATCTCTGATCCAGGTCCAGGTCTTTATACATCTCTGGTCCAGGTCCAGGTCTTTATAAATCTCTGATCCAGGTCCAGGTCTTTATAAATCTCTGATCCAGGTCCAGGTCTTTATACATCTTCTGTCCAGGTACAGGTCTTTATACAGTCTCTGGTCCAGGTCCAGGTCTTTATACAGTCTCTGATCCAGGTCCAGGTCTTTATACATCTCTGATCCAGGTCCAGGTCTTTATACATCTCTGATCCAGGTCCAGGTCTTTATCTCTATCAGGGTCTTTATCTCTGATCCAGGTCCAGGTCTTTATACATCTCTGGTCCAGGTCCAGGTCTTTATAAATCTCTGATCCAGGTCCAGGTCTTTATAAATCTCTGATCCAGGTCCAGGTCTTTATACATGTCTGATCCAGGTCCAGTTCTTTATACATCTTTTGTCCAGGTACAGGTCTTTATACAGTCTCTGGTCCAGGTCCAGGTCTTTATAAATCTCTGATCCAGGTCCAGGTCTTTATAAATCTCTGATCCAGGTCCAGGACTTTATATATCTTTGTTCTAGGTCCAGGTCTTTATACAATCTCTGATCCAGGTCCAGGTCTTTATACAATCTCTGATCCAAGTCCAGGTCTTTATACATTTCTGATCCAAGTCCAGGTCTTTATACAATCTTTGATCCAGGTCAAGGTCTTTATACATCTCTGATCCAGGTCCAGGTCTTTATACATCTTTGATCCAGGTCCAGGTCTTTATATATCCTGATCCAGTTCCAGGTTCTTTATACATCTCTGATCCAGGTCCAGGTCTTTATTCATCTCTAATCCAAGTCCAGGTCTTTATACATTTCTGATCCAGGTCCAGGTCTTTATACATTTCTGATCCATGTCCAGGTCTTTATACATCTCTGATCCAGGTCCAGGTCTTTATACAATATCTGATCCAAGTCCAGGTCTTTATACATTTCTGATCCAGGTCCAGGTCTTTATCAGTCTCTGATCGAGGTCCGGGTCTTTATACATCTCTGATCCAGGTCCAGGTCTTTATACATATCTGATCCAGGTCCAGGTCTTTATACAGTCTCTGATCAATGTCCAGGTCTTTATAAATCTCCGATCCAGGTCCAGGTCATTATACATCTTTGTTCCAGGTCCGGGTCTTTTTACAATCTCTGATCCAGGTCCAGGTCTTTATACATTTCTGATCCATGTCCAGGTCTTTATACAATATCTGATCCAAGTCTAGGTCTTTATACATTTCTGATCCAGGTCCGGGTCTTTATCAGTCTCTGATCGAGGTCCGGGTCTTTATACATCTCTGATCCAGGTCCAGGTCTTTATACATATCTGATCCAGGTCCAGGTCTTTATACAGTCTCTGATCAATGTCCAGGTCATTATACATCTTTGTTCCAGGTCCAGGTCTTTATACAGTCTCTGATCCAGGTCCAGGTCTCTCTGATCCAGGTCCAGGTCTTTATACATCTCTGATCAGGTCAGGTTTATACATCTCTGATCCAGGTCCAGGTCTTTATACATCTCTGATCCAGGTCCAGGTCTTTATACATCTCTGATCCAGGTCCAGGTCTTTATACATCTCTGATCCAGGTCCAGGTCTTTATAAATCTCTGATCCAGGTCCAGGTCTTTATAAATCTCTGATCCAGGTCCAGGTCTTTATAAATCTCTGATCCAGGTCCAGGTCTTTATAAATCTCTGATCCAGGTCCAGGTCTTATAAATCTCTGATCCAGGTCAGGTCTTATAAATCTGATCCAGGTCCAGGTCTTTATAAATCTCTGATCCAGGTCCAGGTCTTTATAAATCTCTGATCCAGGTCCAGGTCTTTATACATGTCTGATCCAGGTCCAGTTCTTTATACATCTTTTGTCCAGGTACAGGTCTTTATACAATCTCTGATCCAGGTCCAGGTCTTTATACAATCTCTGATCCAAGTCCAGGTCTTTATACAATCTCTGATCCAAGTCCAGGTCTTTATACATATCTGATCCAAGTCCAGGTCTTTATACAATCTTTGATCCAGGTCAAGGTCTTTATACATCTCTGATCCAGGTCCAGGTCTTTATACATCTTTGATCCAGGTCCAGGTCTTTATATATCCCTGATCCAGTTCCAGGTCTTTATACATCTCTGATCCAGGTCCAGGTCTTTATTCATCTCTAATCCAAGTCCAGGTCTTTATACATTTCTGATCCAGGTCCAGGTCTTTATACATTTCTGATCCATGTCCAGGTCTTTATACATCTCTGATCCAGGTCCAGGTCTTTATACAATATCTGATCCAAGTCCAGGTCTTTATACATTTCTGATCCAGGTCCAGGTCTTCATCAGTCTCTGATCGAGGTCCGGGTCTTTATACATCTCTGATCCAGGTCCAGGTCTTTATACATATCTGATCCAGGTCCAGGTCTTTATACAGTCTCTGATCAATGTCCAGGTCTTTATAAATCTCCGATCCAGGTCCAGGTCATTATACATCTTTGTTCCAGGTCCAGGTCTTTATACAGTCTCTGATCCAGGTCCAGGTCTTTATAAATCTCTGATCCAGGTCCAGGTCTTTATACATCTCTGGTCCAGGTCCAGGTCTTTATAAATCTCTGATCCAGGTCCAGGTCTTTATACATCTCTGATCCAGGTCCAGTTCTTTATACATCTTTGGTCCAGGTACAGGTCTTTATACAGTCTATGGTCCAGGTCCAGGTCTTTATAAATCTCTGATCCAGGTCCAGGTCTTTATACATCTCTGGTCCAGGTCCAGGTCTTTATAAATCTCTGATCCAGGTCCAGGTCTTTATACATCTCTGATCCAGGTCCAGGACTTTATATATCTTTGTTCTAGGTCCAGGTCTTTATACAATCTCTGATCCAGGTCCAGGTCTTTATACAATCTCTGATCCAAGTCCAGGTCTTTATACATTTCTGATCCAGGTCCAGGTCTTTAAACAATCTCTGATCCAAGTCCAGGTTTTTATACATTTCTGATCCAGGTCCAGATCTTTATACATCTTTGATCCAGGTCCAGGTCTTTATATATCCCTGATCCAGTTCCAGGTCTTTATACATCTCTGATCCAGGTCCAGGTCTTTATACATCTCTAATCCAGGTCCAGGTCTTTATACAATATCTGATCCAAGTCTAGGTCTTTATACATTTCTGATCCAGGTCCAGGTCTTTATATATCCCTGATCCAGTTCCAGGTCTTTATACATCTCTGATCCAGGTCCAGGTCTTTATGCATCTCTAATCCAAGTCCAGGTCTTTATACATTTCTGATCCAGGTCCAGGTCTTTATACAATCTCTGATCAAGGTCCAGGTCTTTATACATCTTTGATCCAGGTCCAGGTCTTAATACATTTCTGATCCAGGTCCGGGTCTTTATACAATCTCTGATCCTGGTCCAGGTCTTTATACATTTCTGATCCATGTCCAGGTCTTTATACATTTCTGATCCAGGTCAAAGTCTTTTTACATCTCTGATCCAAGTCCAAGTCTTCGTACATCTTTTATCGAGGTCCAGGTCTTTATACAGTCTCTGATTCCGGTCCTGGTCTTTATACATTTCTGATGCAAGTCCAGGTCTTTATATATCTTTTTTCCAGGTCCAGGTCTTTATAAATCTCTGATCCAAGTCCAGGTCTTTTTACATTTCTGATCCAGGTCCAGGTCTTTATACAATATCTGATCCAAGTCTAGGTCTTTATACATTTCTGATCCAGGTCCAGGTCTTTATACAATCTCTGATCCAGGTCCTGGTCTTTATACATCTTTGATCCAGGTCCAGGTCTTTATACATTTCTGATGCAGGTGCAGGTCTTTATACATTTCTGATCCAAGTCTAGATCCTTATACATCTTTGGTCCAGGTCCAGGTCTTTATCAGTCTCTGATCGAGGTCCAGGTCTTTATACATCTCTGATCCAGGTCCAGGTCTTTATAAATCTCTGATCCAGGTCCAGGTCTTTATACATCTCTCATCCAAGTCCAGGTCTTTATACAATCTCTGATCCAAGTCCAGGTCTTTATACATCTCTGATCCAGGTCCAGGTCTTTATACATCTCTGATCCAGATCCAGGTCTTTATACATTTCTGATACAGGTCCACGTCGTTATACAATCTCTGATCCAGGTCCTGGTGTTTAAATATTCTCTGATCCAATTCCAGGTCTCTATAGATTTCTGATCCAGGTCCAGGTCTTTATATAATCTCTGATACGGGGCTTTATACAGTCTCCGATCCAGGTCCAGGTCTTTATACATCTCTGATCCAAGTCCAGGTCTTTATACAATATCTGATCCAAATCCAGGTCTTTGTACATCTCTGATCCATGTCCAGGTCTTTATCAGTCTCTGATCCAGGTCCAGGTCTTTATATAGTCTCTGATCCAGGTCCAGGTCTTTATATAGTCTCTGATCCAGGTCCAGGTCTTTATAAATCTCTGATCCAGGTCCAGGTCTTTATATATATCTTTGTTCCAGGTCCATGTCTTTATATATCTCTGATCCAGGTCCTGGTCTTTATACAATCTCTGATCAAAGTCCAGGTCTTTATACATTTCTGATACAGGTCCAGGTCTTTATACATTTCTGATACAGGTCCAGGTCTTTATACAATCTCTGATACAGGTCTTTATACATCTCTGATGCAGGTCCAGGTCTTTATACATCTTTATACAATGGAATCCTATAATAAAAAAATAATACTTTCCTTCAATAAATAAAACTGCAAAAAACACAATCTGAACCAAAATCTTATCAACATAAAATAAATAAAAAAAGAACAGCAGCGGTGACAGCTGCAATTTACAAAACAACACAATGTGTGACAGCAGCAACTTAGCCTTATCATTTAAATCTGTGAAATAAATAACAAATAAATTCAAGTATTAGGCCTGTTACAGTTAAGTGAACAGTAGTTTAACTTTTAGTAGTTAGGATGCTCTCAGTAAGTGCAGCAGCCTCCTGGGGGGGGCAGGGGGGGTGTTTTTTTTTTCATCTGATACTAGGCCTCCAAACTTTTCTGCTTATCCCTGTCCCTGAAAACATAAATCACAAACACAGTGCACAGGTTAATAAAAATATACACTTCAAATTGATCTGCCCATACCAATAAAGTATAATAATAATGATAATAACAATAATAATAATAATAATACATTAACCTAAAAGTTAAAAGTTAGAAAACAACAATGAATGTTGTATTTGAAAAAAAAAAAAGAGCCAGACAAAGAAAAAAAAAGAAAACTTTAGCGTGTATTTGAGGAGTGTGTGTGTGTGTCAGTTAAAAAAAAGTGTGTCAGCAAGAGGCGAGTGTGTGAGGGGCGTGTGTGTGTGTGTGTGTTTAAGTGGGCACATGTTCTGTGTGTGCGAGGCTGGAGCACAAGTTACGTGGTTCGGTTTGGATGAATGACGGGGTTAATCATTGCAAACAAGGAAAGAAAAAAAAGTTGAAAACTTACGGTGTCTTCTCCTCCACACAAGCAGCTCCAGGTGCCTCTTCTTAAGGTGCTGGTGCATCGCGGTAGTGCTTTTATGATCACAGGTCACAGACCACCGAATCGTTACCTTTAGGCATGTTACGAGATAGCTTCTTCTCCCCCGACTCGCTGCTACTCGATGCCGGGGTCGCCGCCATTTTTTGATTCTGAGTGACGACGCATCAACGTGCAGTTTTTGCGTCGACGTATTTTTTGCGTCGACGTCATCGATTACGTCGACGCGTCGTCCCAGCCCTAAGGCCAATCACAACTGGGCGCAAATTTATTTGAAAGTACGTCTGTTAGAATCGGTTTCACTGGGTGAACGCGGGGTCGCTGTGACTCGGTTGTTCTTTCGTAATCTACCTGGAGTATTTTACTGCTTGACATATTTTTTTATTTTGAGCTAATTTGAGTTGTAGGATGTCAACGAAGATTAAAATAAGTAACAGAAAATTGGAATATTGACACAATGGAAGAGTTAGACTTAAATTGGAACATCAGGTAAGAAAAATATTTCCCTCTTTTTTTCTGTAATGTTGTTGATAACAAAAGGTAATGCTTGTGGTTTCATGTACATAACTTAACGACTGTAACCTTATCAAACCTTTAGCTTGGTTAACTGTTGAAAAAATAGCTATCTATACATGTAACTTAATATTGAATGTTAGCTAGTTTTGCTAAGGAGATGAAAACCATGGTTTTCAACGTTATCTTTTGCGTTAATATTGAATGTGGTTTCTACTCTGTGTGCAGGCAGCAAATCCTTGCCATGACATTAACAATAATTTACTAGTAATACAGCTGGTTGTTGCGGAGTTAACCTGATGGTTCAGCTGTAATATGTTATAATGTTAATGTTACGTTCAGCACTCGTGGGGAACGAATTTGAGAGGTAAAGGAGGCTAACATACATCGCTTGTACAAACGCTTATGGTAGCGGGTTAATGTATAGTAGACAACCTTAATATTTCACCAAAACATTGCCCTTTTCATCAATTCGTCTCATCTCGGGTTTTAATCTCTAGTGTGCGTGTGTCCGTGCGCGCGCGTAACGCTCTGATATTAAATTTAAACTGGACTGAATCATTTTCTTCATCTGTCCTCTGCCTATCCCACCCTGTTAGTTGTAGATGGTCAGATATGACATCAGTTTAGACCAGGGGTGGCCAAAGTCGGTCCTCGAGGGCCAGTGTCCTGCAGGTTTTGTATTTTTTCCTGCTTTAACACACCTGATCCTAATTAATAGCACATGTCTGTTAATGATACAGTTACTGTATCAGGGTCTGTAAATGGAAGGAAACATCCAAAACCTGCAGGACACCAGCCCTCCAGGACTGACTTTGGAGATTTAGCCTAATCCTGTTAGTGATTAATAGATATGTTATTCTCTCAGTGAATGCCAAACAATACATATAAAGTTCCATGTACTTCTATACATAATATACAAATTTACTGATACTTTGTTCTAAATGCAGAGCATGTCTCCCCAAGGCAAGGTGGCAATTGTCAGAGGGAAAAGTAAGTAAGTAAGAAAAATGTAGCTTAAGAAAACCATTCTCATCTCCCATTTGGTGTGGCTTTATATATATATGTGTATGTGTGTGCGTGTGTGTGTGTGTAAATGATTTGCTTCCCCAATGAGAGGGTTGGCACCATTGGTCTGCCACCAGTGTATGAATATGTGTAAATGAATGCTAGATTGTGTATTGTGGGCACTCTCTGATTGAATGACGAGTGTGTTAAAAAAATAAAAATTATTATTATTGTTATTATTTATTGTAGAGGGCTTTGAGTGGTTGATGAGACTAGAAGTTCCCAGAGTCAGAACCAGACAAGGAGAAGCTGCTCTCAGCTTCTATGGTCCTCATGTCTGGAACAAACTCCCAGAAAGACTCAGATCAGCTGAAACACTCATTTTATTTAAATACAGGTTGAACACTCACCTTTTGTCAGCTGCATTTGAATAAAGACACAAATCTGCATTGTTTAACTTTTAAGCTTAAGTTTTAAAATGTACTTTTGTTTAAATTTTAAATTATGCTTTTTATTTTTAACATCTCTGTAATGCACCTTGTTGTTGAATTGTGCTGTATAAATAAACTTGTCTTGCCTAGAATAGTGCTATATATATATATATATATATATATATAGTCCATTTACCATATACTTCACCATGTCCAAACTGTTCTTCACAGTGAAGGTCCCACAACAGTGCATCACCTGTGAGATCATGAGGGCTGAAGAACCACTGGTTACAAGATGCTACCAGATGATGGAGTGCCAATTTAAATACAGGAACAGGCAAACACAGGCAAGACATCCAGAGACTGGATTTGTTTCACAAGTTCAATTTCATAATGAGGATGTTTGGTGTGAAGCTGCTGAGGAGTCTTTAGCATTGCCCATATCTCAAACAGTAAGCCAATAGTTAATATTTTTTGTATGTCTGTGTGTTTTCTCCTCATGATCCAGAAATCTTGGGAATGAAAAGGCTCATGCCACAAGATCTTCAGAGCCAGTGAGTATTTATATTATCCTGACATAAAGACAGTAATGGATAACGTGCACACCCATGGCCATATTGCTGCTAGTTTGACGCCACATGTCTAATTTTTGTTTCCCAAGAATTGGCAATTACTTTTTTGTGAGAAGAAACCCATGTGAATACAGAGGCAGGCAGAATATGCAAACTTCAATACAGCGGTCTGGGTCTAACCCTGCAGACAATATTTGACTCATCTATGCAGTTTGTCAGTTTAAAAGTACAGAGCCCTTTTCTGCAGTAGATTTGGGATAGGACAGGCAGAAGTGCCAGCACAGAAGCTAAGACGTGCTGCTGCTATGGATGGGATTTGCAACAAAACTCATATTAGCCACTTAGAAAGCATCAATATCAGTTGAAGTGTATGCTATATTAACAGTGTATTGTAACATAATACATTGTGATATGAAAATGTCACACAGTACATTGTTGAGACAAAATATATGATACCAGCTCTTTTTTTTAATTTCTTAAAGGAACAGTTTAGACAAAAATAAAAATTCAGTCACCCCATGCCAATGAGATATCTGGTAGTTTTTTTAAATCCTCATAACACCCGTAGAGAATCATGGGAAAGAGGTTGCTGCATTTTTCCAAATAATGCACATCAATTATGACCATGCAAAAAGCATAATAAAAGTATTCTTAAAACTTAAAATTCCTTAACACTGCTCATGCATATCCAAGTCTCCTGAAGTTAACACATGCAGTTACTTTAAAAAATGTCAATTATGCCACGTTATTAGCCTACATATTCACCGTTGTACAGAGCTACAAGCTTGTTGCACAACTTCTGAACTGGGGTCTATGGGGAATGTGCAAATTACAAGCTGCATGTGTGCATGTGTCCCACACACACCAAATCAGATGGTGCACACATTAGCATGAGGTGACTAGATCATGACAGAATTTTCATTTTTCCCTGTAGAAGTAATACAAAAGCTGATAACAAAATACTTTTTTTTTTCTCAACAATGCACACCATCACATTTATATCACAATGTAATGTATTACAATGCACTGTTAAACCCCATCAACTGATATTGATTTGTTTTTAGTTGGCTAAAATAAGTTTAACTGCTAACTCCATTTACAGCAG
Source organism: Hirundichthys speculiger (assembly GCA_018398805.1). Taxonomy (NCBI): domain Eukaryota; kingdom Metazoa; phylum Chordata; class Actinopteri; order Beloniformes; family Exocoetidae; genus Hirundichthys; species Hirundichthys speculiger. The sequence continues at coordinate 5,077 of JAGFBZ010001590.1, read as the reverse complement.
CTAATTTCTCTCTGCTTCTCTAAACTCTGACAATACTGACCCAAATCTACTGCACCTCATACAACTGCTCTTTATAACAAAAAAAAACAGTGATGATCCCTTTAAGGCCACCGATACAGCTCGGGCTGATGACGGTAACAGAATATCTGGTTACTGCTTTTAAATTGTACTAGTAAATAAATTGGCTAGTCATTCCTAGGATGTTTTCTGAGTAAAAAACCTTTACTCTTTTTTTGTCTTTCTTTCTTTTGGTTTTGGTCTTACAAATTAATTAAGGGGAGTTGGGTTGGTTTTTGGTTTTATCAATGTGGTCTTGTGTACAAGTTTGAACTAGTTTATGAAAACTGCCTGAATATGTATTTGTTATTACTAGTACAGTGAATTTTCATTTAAAGTGAAACATTCATTTAAGGTTGTTAAAAGAAATGGTTAAAAAGAAAATGAAATCCTACAGTAAGGTAAGAACTGTTCAGTGAATAATTTTTTCTGCCCTTCTTTCCATTTTTCCTCCAGATACACCAGATCCTCCAGCTAATCCTCCTCGCCAGCTGATTCTTCTTTATCTGCTATGTTGCTCTGTTACACGTGTCTTCATTGACCTTTTGTGGTATGTTTAGATTTTACTTAATAATACACTAAATTATACACTGTATAGTTACTAAATTAAAAGACTGTATTGCTTATCCACCAATATTTCTAGAACTTAAGTTTACTGAGCACCCAGGTTTCAGGACAATTTTGTGGAAAACAATATAAAACAGAATTGGAAAATACTAAAAACAGCAGAGCACAACCCTCTCAGCTCAACAGCTCTGTATGGAGAGAAAATCAACTCAATATATCTGTGCACGCATACTACTTGATTTGTGCACGTGTAAATGGTGTGTGTGTGTGCGTGTGTATTTTTGTGTACCTCTATGCGTAAAACATGAGTTGTAAACTGTAAACAACATTTTGACCGTAACTTATCCGAAGTCATAGACAAAATGATTATTACAGATTTAAAAAGTCTCCTACAGACACAAATCATTAACTACACATGCACCAATCACCTGACACACACACAAAGCTACATTTACGCACATATCAACACGAGGAGTTTTGAGACTCTTTTCACACATCCAAAGCCTCACAGATTCATGTGTTCATGGTGCGTTTAATTGTTGGTGTAAAGCTGGGTCATCTGATTCTTCTTCCAAGTATTATTTCCCTTGATATTTTATTCATGCTAAACTTGTGAATCTGTGTAAAAAGACCATCTCCCACCCCATGGTTATAACACACTTACTTTGTAATCCAAATTTAACAGGTGATTGGTGCATGCGTAGTTTACGATTTCTGTGTGTAGGAGACTTTTTGAATTTGTAATAATCATTTTGAACGTAACTTCAGGCAAGTCATGGTAAAAATGTTGTTTACAGTTTACAACTCATGTTTTACACATGCAGGTACACAAAACTAAACACAAACAGGTTTACATACACAAATTAAGTCGGACACATGAATAGATATATTGAGTCGATTTTCTCTCCACAGTTCTTTACCTGTTTCAAAGGTGAAATCATGATCTCATCATGATGGTAATGCCAGTGGATAAGACTGACACCTGGGGACCTCTGAAAAATTGTTTTTGAATAAAGAATTAATAGTGGTGTACATGCTGGACAAGTAACATATACTTGTAAACAAGTTTCCCATCCCAGTTTGACTAAAAATCTTTACATGTCCCTTGTAACCCCCCCCACCCCCCCCCCCCCCCCCCCCCCCCCCCCCCCCATGTTACTTGTCTTTGTGACTTTTAGCCATTGTGGCCTTACTGGCAAAGTTATGTTGAACAAGCTTCTGTCAATGAAAAATAAAAGTCTTGAATAAATGCATTCTGAATTTATGTATGTTTTCAGTTTAATTAGGATATTTTACATTAATATTACAGTTTTTGTTTGGCAGCCATTGCTGCCAGTCATTTGACTGTTTTTAAAAGGAAGTATTTCAAGTTTATTGAAGGTGTTAAATGGTAATAATTTAGTTTAAAAATCTGTAAAATAATGGTATTTTTCTGCAGAATTATGTGGATTATCACTTTATTGAAGAGGTTTGATCGTAATAATTTGGTAAAAATCTGTAAAATAATGGTATTTTTCTGCAGAACTATTTGCATTATCACTTTATTGAAGAGGTTTGATCGTAATAATTTGGTAAAAATCTGTAAAATAATGGTATTTTTCTGCAGAACTATTGCATTATCACTTTATTGAAGAGGTTTGATCGTAATAATTTGGTAAAAATCTGTAAAATAATGGTATTTTTCTGCAGAACTATTGCATTATCACTTTATTGAAGAGGTTTGATCGTAATAATTTGGTAAAAATCTGTAAAATAATGGTATTTTTCTGCAGAACTATTTGCATTATCACTTTATTGAAGAGGTTTGATCGTAATAATTTGGTAAAAATCTGTAAAATAATGGTATTTTTCTGCAGAACTATTTGTATTATCACTTTATTGAAGAGGTTTGATCGTAATAATTTGGTAAAAATCTGTAAAATAATGGCATTTTTCTGTAAAGCTCTTAATGAAAATTTCCGTAAATTTAATGTATTTGTACTTCATTTGAATTATGATATTTTACTTTATATTTAAAGTTTTTGTTTGGCAGCCGTAGCTGCCAGTCATTTACCGTTTTTTTACGGGATTTTTTTTTACAGTGCACACTTCACATCAGTGCTGACCAGGTGAGGACACAGCTGAGGAAACTCCACACAGGCAGGTCTGCAGGCCCTGATGGTGTGAGCCCCAGGGTGCTGAAAGCTTGTGCCCCCCAGCTGTGTGGAGTGCTGCACCACATCTTCAGCCTGAGCCTGAGTGTTCACAGGGTCCCTGTGCTGTGGAAGACGTCATGCATCGTTCCTGTGCCAAAGACGCCGCGCCCCAGCGGATCTAAGGACTACAGACCCGTGGCACTGACGTCACACATCATGAAGACCCTGGAGAGACTCATCCTGCAGCAGCTCCGGCCCATGGTCCAACCTCTGCTAGACCCCCTCCAGTTCGCCTACCAGCCCCGACTAGGAGTAGAGGATGCCATCATCTACCTGCTCAACCGTGTCTACGCTCACCTGGACAAGCCGGCGAGCACTGTGAGAGTCATGTTTTTTGACTTCTCTAGTGCATTCAACACCATCAGGCTCTAACTGGGTGAGAAACTGACAACGATGCAGGTGGAGCCCCCCTGGTGTCCTGGATTGTTGATTACCTGACTGGCAGACCACAGTATGTGCGTCTGCAGAACTGTAGGTCAGACATAGGGCCTGATTTACTAAAGGTTTGCGTGCGTAAAAACGTGTGCAAACTTGACACCACCCGCAAACCAATGCGCAAGCTGATCTACTAACCGCGTGCAAAGAGGAACTGCGCCTCTCAAATGAGCAAAATAGCACACGCTGTCATTTAGTACTTTTGCTCTGATGAATAATCAATATGGGGCGTACCCGCCAGAAAGCGCAAAATACTGGGAGGGGAAAATGCAAATAGGTCCATTTACCACACGCAATGAGATTTACCAACCCTGAAAGTAATGCGGGGATTGTGATTGCGTCTGTATTTAGTACGTTCGAAAGGAAGGTGCTAATGTGTCCAGCATTACGCACCGATGGCTGCTGTTTTGTGGCAAGGAGGCGACATCGCCAAAATCAAAGAATACGCAGAGAGAGAGAGTCTTTCGGACTCGTGTAAATTTGTTTTTGCACATGCAAAAGGAGAAATATTTTATTTGAATGTTAAATCGAGTATTATTCAGCAAAAGGTTGCCACAGGGGAGGCCCAGGGTTTCCGTTTTGTCTGGTAATTGCTGGACTTTGTCTGGTAAAATATGCGGAAGTCCGGGATTTATAATCTCTCCGGTCAAAATGTCCGGTGAAAATACTCCTCCCAAGCACAATTTCAGTTGTAAAAAATGGGTATTTTCCACATCATTTATGAAAAACGCCTCGGGATTCTCCCAGAGGAGCTGGTGGAAGCGGGCCGGGGGATCTGGACCTCTGAAGCTGCTGCTCTGAAGCTGCGACCCGACTTCGGATAAGCGGAAGCTAATGGATGGATGGATGGATTTTATGAAAAAACATATACTTTTTTTACGAATGAGTAGTGTGTGAGGACGAGTCGGCTCCAGCCACAGCTCCACTCATTGATGCCACAGCTGCGGCAGAGACGCATCTCCGTAATGACAGCGCTCGCGGTTATGGAGGCTTGAACTTCTAAACGGCCACTTAACCACCCGTCTTCTTGTTTGACGAAGTTTTATTAAAGGCCACTTTCTTTAGTTCTTTGCCTTATATCTGCCACCTTCTTTTAACCTCATCTGCCGTTCTTTTGTCTTACCAACTGCATTTATCTATCGCAGATTTTCTCCCATATGCGTTCTTTTGGTAATGTTAAATTTATTTGCTTTAGTTCATGAATGTGTTTATTTGCCTCTTCCACTAATATCTCTAACTCCAACTCGTCAAATTTCATTTTGCGCTTGCGTCTATCCTTTTTTCCATCCAGACTCTCCATGCGCAAACCTTAAGACGCAACACCTCATTTAAATACTGCGGTTTGCACCCGTTATCAATTGCGCGAGCATTCTTAGTTGATCACCCGCAAACACACAACAACAGCACGCGCAAACTTTTTCAGTGCACACGCAATTTAGTACTCTTTATTAGGATCTTAGAAAATCAGGCCCATAGTGACCAGCAATACCGGGGCACCGCAGGGGACCGTCCTCTCTCCCTTCCTCTTCAACATTTACACCACGGACTTCAGCTACTGCTCAGAGACCTGCCACCTTCAGAAGTTTTTCTGATGACTCTGCAGTAGTTGGATGTATCACTAAGGGTGGGAGACGGAGTAAGGGGTGTGGTGGACAACTTGTCACGTGTGTGAGCAGAACCATCTGCAGCTTAACGTGGCAAAGACCAAGGAACTGGTGGTGGACCTGAGGAGGACCAGGGCTCCAGTGACCCCCATCTCCTCTGTGGGGTCAATGTGGATCCAGTCGAGGAGTACAAGTACTAGGGGTGTACTTGGACAGTAA
>JAGFBZ010001589.1:0-40683 GCA_018398805.1 Hirundichthys speculiger | reverse complement strand
AAACTGATTCATTTTACTGATAATCTAGGGCAAACTGGCTTATTTTATCATTATATGGGTGAAATTGATTTATTTTACTAATATCTGCAAAAAATTATTTGGATGAATAAATAAAATTTATCAATCATATTCTAGCATATTGTTACTTAATTCAACACCATTTACACGTTGTCTTATTTATCTGTACCTAAATAATTGTTTGATTTTCATTTTTATTTCTATCACGGACTTTAAATCTATTCAATAAATTGAATGTCACTTTTTTGCCATAATTTTCTGTGTCTAATTTCCCAAATCCTGACAAATTTAAGTAAACGGTGGCATCAAGAAACATAAACAGATTACAATGCAAACGGCAGCATAAACATTTATTTGTGCAATTTTAAAACATGTTATCCAGCACTCACAAGTGCAAAATGCCAAATACCACAAAAACAGAGAAGGGGCAATACACTATATCAGTATCAAATCCAAACAGAGCCACTTCGCTCAAAGTATGTTAATATGATTTTTTAGAACCATCACATGAACAACAATTACTGGGACTCAGTAAGCCTGCTTCAACATTTTTTTAATCAATCACATAAAAGTACGTTTTGTTTAGGGAAGAGGTTCATAAGCGAGAGTATTCATCCAGTTGGACATGAACTTCGATTCAAGATGCACCATCGTGATTCTGTGAACTCATCCTGTCTAAAGACAAACATTAAACCAGTTTTAAAATCCTCAATATTACAAACAAATACTGTCTTATGACTTTTTCAAAAGCAAGAGACAACCTACTAAGATAATCTTTTTACATCATTTTACAACCTCCAAGTTTGTCGATTTTTTCCCTTCTGATCATCATGTTAAAGGGTCATATTTGAAAAAAAATCACTTTTTTTTTATTTGGGCTCTGATATGCCTACTAACACGTAACTAAAACCACCGTCGTTTAATGTAGGCAAAACAATCCTAAGTTTTAGGAGAAAAGAGGGCAGCCTCATCCAGTACAATGGCAGAGAATGGAGACAGGCTCGTGGACACTTGGATTACACTACACAAGCAGGATGGAGACATTTTGTTTTGAGGTTTTTTTGGTTTTTTTTTTTTACGTTTTATCCGTGGTCACCATTCACTGCCTTAATTCCCTCTGACATGCAAATCATATGGCAATTGCATATTACTGAAAACATAATCAGAATTGTTTTTTTTCGAAATCGTTCAGCTCTCTAATATACCTTATATGTAAGAGATTGGGCACCTTTAATTTGAATATTTATTGTTTGACATTTGTTGATGTGCATACTACCTTACAGTTGGTTTCTATTTTTGTCTGACATCTTAAAGGGATAGTTTTTTTTTTTGAAGTGGACCTCTATGAGGTATTATCCAGTGGAGAACTGACAATTATACTGGCACGATGCAATGTACTGCTCTAAAAAAAACTGAACTACCCTTAAGAATTCCCAAATAAACTTTTTTTGCTTGTCACTTTATTAAAGATGAAAACATGATTAGTTAGGGTGTGGAAAAGTATGTACAAACCATTAACTTAACTGTATGTCTATGAGAAATCTGTATTTCTATATTTTCTGCTCCTAATTTCAAATTCATGTTTGAACTACAGGCTTTGGACATCACTAACAATTTAACTGTAGTTAATCTGCTTTTTTATGCAGCAAAGTTGATACAAAAATAGTTATCAATTTCTAATGCAATACAAATGGTGTACACACCTTTACCACATCACTTATGTGAAATATGGTATCCCACATATGGTGTATACGCATAATGTAAGTGTGATACTACTGCTAAAACTTTTAGTCACAGATTCTTCATGCATCTGGAAATAAATTCATATCAGGATTAATTAACCACACACATCAACAGGGAACATATTAGTAGTAACTTAACATCCAGATGTATAAACATTGTCACCCAGGTCCTACAAATATCATTTATCACCCAAAGGGTTGAATCAAGGCAACTGGATTTGTTTTTTTGATCTTCAAGACATTTCCCTCTCGTCCAAAAGGCTTATTTCTTAAAGAAACATCTCAATACCCCAAAACTGTCCAGGGTGCTTTGACTTAACCTTTCTTTGGATAACTGCAGTGTATCAGATATAAGTCCACTACATTCAGGTCTCTATTAACGGCAGAATAAGAGAATATTCGTCAGGGGCATAAGAAACAACAAGTAAGAGGTCTATGATCTTACTTAAGTACAGAATCACATTTAAATGACCCAGTAGCTTCTGAAAGACTAGTTAGCACACTTACAACAGACTTACTTCCGTCAAAAATAAAAACATAACTAATCATAAAAAGAGTGGCATGAAATAATTGTTGAAGCTTAATAACCTTTGTAATCCTTTATCTTAAGAGGATGATAATAGCAGGGACACTGGAACATGTCAATAAATGAGAAGAGGCTAAGAATAACCCTGACAAGAAATGTATATATAATCAAATATGTGCTGTTTCATCATAAGTTGTCTTTAACCTACAAGTGTGTGTTCCCTTCTTCAACTTTCCCCTAGGAAGGCTATCGTGAATACACATTCTATAGCAAATTATCATAAAAGGACATGTATTTGGTCATTTTTCATGGGATATGGTCTCTTTTTCTTGTATTTATTTTGATCTCATCCCTGGCGGCTGGTGAAAAAAATCTTGGTGGGGGCTGGTGTGCCAACATTTTTCCCTTCCTAATCTAGCAATAAATTAAAATGATCAGTTTGGAAAATGACAACAGGTCCCACTAATAATTATTTCAGTTTTCAGTTTCAAATAAGAAGTAACATTTACAGCTATATTAGACTTTATCTATCAAATACTATACAATCAAGGGATAATGGTCCCTCCGGAAGGATGCTGTGCAGCCTCTCATAAGGCTCCAGCTGTTGAATCCGCACAGCTGTTGGTAGCTTGATGAATCAATAGAACCCGCCCGCTCCTGTATATTGTTGGGTCCATCATGTACCTCAGTACCAGGACTAGCTGACATTATGTCCCCACTGCTTTTCAAAAGCACCACAAAATTTACACAATTGATTATCTTGGACACAATATTACGGTTTTTATCCACCTCTTCATTGTGCCTTCTTTCAGTAGTGGTGCCCATCATCTGGCTGCGTTGCTATGCTAATCTCTCCGAGCACAGCTAGCTTTACGCAGTTTTCCATGTGAACTTTGGATCTCTCATGTTTTTCTTAACCGTTCAGAGGTGCTTTAAGTCAGTTAGTCCAGTCTTTGTCCAGTCCAATCACATCTGTCCTTCTGAAGAGGATACCGGGGAAACAGAAAAGTTCATTAGCTGCTCCACAACCTGCCAGCCACGTCTCAGGGTTTACCAACTCTGACAAAAACTCAGTTTGTATGATTTACCTTTCTCCTTCGTTTTACTGGGAAAATGTTAATTTCAGGCTTGTAAGGTCCCGCTCCTTAACGAGAAGTTTTTTCTCCGTCGTCCGTCTCACAAAAGGGAACATTAATATGATTTCAATTAGGTGGAAGCTGCTCTTGAACTCCAGTTGTCGCCATCTCTCTTCCTCGTCGCCGTATTTTTTTTCTCCCGACGTAGACAGAGTCTGGGAGTCGCTCTACGAAATAACTACCGCTGGCCCTTCACGTAGCTCTAGCTCAAACCCTCACGCATTTTACGTAGCTGTTGGGCGACATTTCCAGCGCCCATCGGCATTAAATTTGGTGACGTTGATAGGCCAATTATCATAATTTTTTCCCTAGCACCATAACCGGATTGGCTATTAGCTGCAGGTCAGGGCGCTTTGTGAGCGCCCCGTGAGAGAACGATGCACTGTAGGTCGGTGGACATTCACTGTTAATGAGTGTCAGTGGGTGGAATGTTGTTTAAAAATTTTTAAATCGCATGTAGGCACACACATACTATTAATTAATCTGATGCTGATCAAAAAAATAAATAAAATAAAATAATAAATATTTTCCCCTCCACAGCCGGTGGGGCGGCGCCCCAGCGCCCCCTATGGGCCAGCCGCCTCTGATCTCATCATTCTATAAGAACGTCCAATGCCTAACTGAATGATTTACTCTGTGGTTACTACCAGTGTGACTTCTAAAACGTTAGGGGGAAAGGAGGCATAACGTAGCATTTAGCGTGACATATGTACAGTGTTTAATGTGTGGTCGCAAACAAAGCCTCTCCCTGGCAGCTCAAGTCCGTACCAAACTTTATGTACTGATCTCAGCCGCATTCACAAGTGCCATCGGTGTAACTGTTCATCTGTCAGTTGTGAGCTGCAACCAGTTTGAAAGCAAAACGTTACTCCGAGAAAACTAAGGGGAAAAACAAGGACCCCTCTGTAATGTATTTGGTATGTATGGTTACCCGTACTGGGAGGTGGGGCTAGTCACGTGATATACAACGGGCGGAGGTCTTGTTGTCATGTTGTCATGGAGACGCGGCTGCTGTAGGATTGGAAGCCAATACATGATTGATTCACTGCTTTTTCTGAAACTTGGTCGTCCTGTCAAGTTATTTATATAGTACCGAGGTACATTACATGGTGTCAGAAGATTAACTTGGACAGAAGAATGGCACACTTTCAAACCGCCGCCGAATTTGAGTCTGGAAGGAAATCTAGCGGAGAATTGGAGAACGTGGTTGCAACGTTATGAACTTTTCTCAGTTGCCAGTGGAGTAGCAGAAAAGTCGGAAACAGTGCAGTGCGCCACATTCCTGCATGTTGCGGGAGAAGACGCAATAAAAGTGAGTAACACGTTTGTTTTCGCGGATGGAGAGAGGAACAAGATTGCTGTGTTGAAAGCGAAATTCAAAGATTACTGTGAGCCCAGGAAGAACCTGACCTATATAAGGCATGTGTTTTTCTCCCGTGCACAAGGTCCCTCAGAAACAATAGATGCCTATGTCACAGACCTGAAAAATAAAGCTAAAGACTGTGAGTTTGGCAACCTGTGTGATTCACTGATACGTGACAGAATTGTCTGTGGGATACGTGATGATCAACTAAGAGCCAGATTGCTCAGGGAGGCGGATCTTACATTAACAAAAGCACTCGATGTGTGCCGTGCCAATGAGATAACCTCCACGCAAATGAAAGCCTTACATGACGAGGTTGAAGTGCACAAAGTCAGCACAGCAAAAACATACAAAAAAGAAGCTAGAAGCACAAGAGATAGACCAATGACCAGTGAAAAGAAAATTGACTGTGACCGATGTGGCTACAAGCATGAGCAGAAAAAGTGCCCAGCGTATGGACAAATATGCAGAAAATGTGACACAGAAAAAATCATTTTGCAAAATGTGCCGTGCAAACAGTCACCCCAAAAATAAGAAAATGCATACCGTGGAACAGAAACGGGAAAGTGACAGCAGTGATGCAGAGGAACTGTTTGTTGGAACGATAGAGATGAGAAGCATTGATGCGGTTGAAAATGCCAAATGTGACCAAGACAGATGGTCTGAAGATTTGTTAATAAACAAAAAGAAAATCACATTTCGTATTGACACAGGAGCTGACTGTAACGTGATGTCGGCAAAAACGTTTCACACGTTGAATCTCAACAGCAAGCTGCACGCATCCAGCTGCAAGTTGGTGGCGTATTCAGGCCACAAGATGGAGCCCTTGGGCAAGACGTCAGTCACATGTCTATACAAAGGTCAAAAACACAAAATTGACTTTGAAATCATTGAGAAAGATGCTCCAGCGATATTAGGAAGAGAAACAAGCACTAAACTGAAAATGGTGAAGAGGCTGTATAGCATGGAAAATGAAGTGCAGAAAATGCAGAAAGACTATGAGCATCTATTTTCTGGACTTGGCTGCTTACCAGGCGAGCACAGCATAAAACTAGACCCTGAAGTAAAGCCAGTGATACATGCACCAAGGAGGATCCCTGTTGCTCTAAGGGACAGAGTCATTGAACAGCTTCACAAAAAATGGAGCAATTAGATGTGATCACAAAACAATCTGAGCCTACACAATGGGTAAATAGCATGGTGACAGTGGTGACTCCCAAGAAGATCAGGATTTGTATGGATCCCAAAGATCTAAACATGGCAATAAGAAGAGAGCACTATCCACTCCTCACAGTGGAAGAAGTGGTGTCTCGCATGCCTAATGCAAAATACTTCTCTGTGTTGGATGCGAACCAGGGATTTTATCAGATAAAACTGGACAAAGAGAGCTCCAAGCTGTGCACGTTTAACACACCCATCGGAAGATACCGATTCAAGAGGCTTCCCTTTGGCATCTCATCAGCGAGCGAGGTGTTCCAGAGAGCTGTGGCCCAGATGATTGAGGGGTTAGATGGTGTGGTGAACATCATTGATGATCTGCTGGTCTGGGGAGACACACTAGAACAGCACGATCAGAGACTAATAAAGCTGCTGCAGAGAGCAGATGAGAATGGCCTCAGATTCAATAAGAGCAAGTGCAAATTCAGGATGAAGGAGGTCAAGTACATTGGGCATACACTCAGTGCAGATGGGTTAAAGCCTGATGAAGAGAAAATAAGGGCCATTGTGCAAATACCCCCACCTGATGACAAACAAGCATTGATGAGATTCATGGGGATGATTCAATATCTAGCGAAATTCATTCCTAATCTGTCTGATGTCTCTGCACCCCTAAGGCAGCTGTTGCAGGGTGAAACAGAGTGGCACTGGGAGGAGCCTCAGCAACAGAGTTTTGAAAAGCTAAAACAGCTGATCACTGGAGCTCCTACACTGAAATATTATGACATCAACAAGGCTGTGACGCTGTCTGTGGATGCAAGCTCTGAGGGCATCGGGGCTGTGCTACTACAAGATGAACAACCAGTGGCATACGGATCAAGAGCGCTCACAGATTGTCAACGCAGATACGCTCAGATCGAAAAAGAGCTACTAGCCATAGTGTACGGATGTGAAAAATTCCATCAATATGTGTATGGCAGAGAAGTCCAGATCGAGAGTGACCACAAACCACTGGAGAGCATCTTCAAGAAGCCACTGCATCAGGCTCCCATGAGGCTGCAAAGAATGCTGCTGCGACTCCAAAAGTACAACATTGCAGTAACATACAAGCCAGGAAAAGAGCTTCACATTGCAGATGCCTTGAGCCGTGCTTATCTACGTGAACAAAAGGAAGACCTTTTGGAAGAGGACCTGCAAGTGAACTGGATCACACCGCAGTTGCCCATATCAGAGGAGAAACTGGAAATGTTCAGAAATGCAACTGCACAAGACCCAGTACTGCACGAGCTAAAGGACATGACAATGCGTGGATGGCCAAAGGACAGGTCTGCTGTGTCTGATGGTGTGCGACCATTTTGGACTTTCAGAGAGGAGATCAGTTTTGCCTCTGGTCTACTATTCAAATCAGAGAAGCTAATTGTACCAGAGCTGCTGAGAGCACAAATGCTTGAGAAGATACACGAGTCACACTTGGGCATGGTCAAATGTAAGGAAAGGGCGAGAGATGTTCTCTATTGGCCGGGCATGTCTGCCCAAATTGAGCAAGTTGTAGCGCAGTGCGCTATCTGCAATGAGCACAAGAATAGCAATCAAAAAGAGCCACTGATCTCACACCCTCTGCCAACTAGACCATGGGAGAAGGTTGGCTCAGACATGTTTCACAACGATGGCTCAGAATATTTGTTTGTGTTTGATTACTTCTCAAAGTTTCCAGAGATAATAAGATTGTCCAATACCACCAGTAGGGGTGTTATAACTGCCATGAAGTCCATGTTTTCCAGGCACGGGATCCCAGATATTTTGATCAGTGATGGTGCTCCCCAGTATGCCAGTGCGGAGTTCAAGAGCTTTGCAGAAAGCTGGGAGTTCCAACATGTCTTCTCAAGTCCACACTATGCTCAGTCGAATGGACAAGCAGAAAAAGCAGTGCAGACAGTGAAGAGATTGCTCAAAAAGTCTGGCGACCCTTACATTGCACTTCTGGAGTACAGAAATACACCATTGGAAGGTGTGGGCCTGTCGCCTGCACAAATGCTGATGGGACGTCGGTTAAAGACCAAGTTGCCGGTGTCCACCTCACTACTCACTCCTAAAGGTGCACTCAAGGTTCACAACAAGCTGAAAGACAAGCAAGCTAAACAAAAGAGATACTATGATCGTCATGCTAAAAGTCTGCCTGAGCTGCACTCTGGAGAAAATGTGAGGATGCAGTCTGGAAACACTTGGAAGCCAGCTGTAGTTCTGAGGGAGCACGAACAACAGCGCTCCTATGTGGTGCGTACACCTGAAGGCAGGTTGCTCAGAAGAAACCGGAGACATCTCAGGGAGACTGCTGAGAGAGAGTTTACATCTTCTACTACTGAGAGAGAACTGAATGTGGATATGGACTGTGACAACCAAAGGTCTGCTGATCAGGATAATTCACACACAGCGACCTCAGCACAAGCTCCGCAGTCAAACAGTGACACGGCAGCCTCTCCCAAGCAACCCTACCGTACTAAATCAGGAAGACTGGTCAAGACTCCACCACGGTTTAAAGAGTAGGAACACAAAAAGTGGACTCTGATAAGTTCTATTGCACTATTGCATGTTTGATTTCACTTTCACTGCATAACTGTACTTGTTGATTACAGAAGAATATTATTTTGTTTTGAATTTAAAGCAGAACTGCTGATTTTCTGAAAGTTATGCATACAGTGCTTGGTGGTTTATTTGTTATTTCTTGGATGTTACATAGGATATTTGGTATGTTTGTTGTTGCTGACAAGTTGCTTTTCTAAAAAAAAAAAAAAAAAAAAAAAAAAAATCCTCTGTTTTGCTGTTGTTTGAAGAAATAACAAATTTAAGAAGGGGGATGTAATGTATTTGGTATGTATGGTTACCCGTACTGGGAGGTGGGGCTAGTCACGTGATATATAACGGGCGGAGGTCTTGTTGTCATGTTGTCATGGAGACGCGGCTGCTGGAGATTGGAAGCCAATACATGATTGATTCACGGCTTTTTCTGAAACTTGGTCGTCCTGTCAAGTTATTTATATAGTACCGAGGTACATTACACCCTCTGAATGTAACTGATGTAACTGAATGTAACGTTAGTGGAGAGGCTCGGGGAGAGCTGGTGAATTTAGGATTAGCCAAACACCAGCCATTGTGCTCAAAACACATTAACAGACGTTCAGTGAAAATAACGCCAAATTAAAAAAACGAAAGACAAAACAGCGACACAAAAACGACTGTTTTTTCCTTCCAAAATGTGTAACATTACAAAAGCTGATAAGTATTCTGCTTTTAACATGCTACTTGAGTAAAAATGTTAGTACAATGTAATTGTGAAAACGAAATGCAGTAACTTTAGACGAAACTCCTGATTACTCACCGTTTGTTTGTCCCTCTAACCCTCTAACCCTAACCCTGTCGTCGCGTGCTAGCTAGCTTGTTATGTGGGGGAGGGGGGTGGGGCTGAGGCTGAGGCCAGGAAACTTAATTAAATAAAAAGACTAGCTTGTATTTTACGGCCCTTATATTACGGTATTACATTACAGTTTGGGAAGTAACATTAAATTGTGGCAGTGAGACTGCTTTTTCAATCGTCGCGATGCTTTTAGCCGAATCAAAGACAAAGTAGGCTGACTTCCAATCACTAACACTGTAACTTCATTTTGACTCAGTGCAGCAAAGTTGGCATGTTTGATAATTTGCAGTAACACAAAAAAATGTTAACTGCTACAGACACTTGAATTGTTTATTAACCAAGACAATTAAACAGGTCTTACCTGAAAACAAATGGCAGTCCATGACATGTGTGGCAGACTTGATGTCCGTGTGATGAAAAATGCATTGGGCGGGATTGTTCAAATCAAGACCTCCCAATGAGTAAAATTTATCAATTTTCTGCACTTTTGACTTTCCTGATGAAAATAATTAAATTCTACTCAGTGTTTCTCAGCTGATTTTATTTAAAAAATAACTGAGTAAAATGCAGTTAATAAATTATTAAAATTTGGTGAATTCAACTCAGTCTGATTCCAAACTGCACACAGTCTTTTTTATTATGTATAGTTTACTCTTATTTATTTAGTAAATATTAATTAACCCTGATCACAGTTTTTGCAGTGAGTTTCAGTGAATCCTAAGCTTGAATCCAAATTTTAGTATACAGTGATCCCTTAGTTATCGCGGTTAATGGGGACCGGCGATAATCAAAATCCGGCAATAATCAAAATCCGCGAAATGGAGGCGGAGCCCCCCCCCCCCCCCCCCCCCCCCCCGAGCCTAAATAATGTGTTTTAAAAATATGTTTAAACACGCAAAAAAGTAGCGAGACACTGCAGTGACACAAGACAAAGGCTAAACTGTGGTCTGTTTCCCTCACAGCCTCTGGTCTCCAAACTGTCAATCAATCAATAACTTTTTTTTTTTTTTTTTTTCTTCATAATAAAGACCTAAGCTTTAGTCAGGAGGGAGGGCTTTTCACCCGCTATCTTCTCCTCCCGGTATTTAAAAGAACAACAGCAGAGGGAACAAAAGGGTGTTTTTATCTTGTTTGTCTTTGCAACAGGGAGTCTAATCAGTGAACCTGATGGTAGAAACTTAAATTGGAACAAAGTCTCTCTCTTACTAAAACAGTTTTACACCAACGTTCATTTATGTAAACACATACTTCACCTCCGCATGATTCCCCAGTTGTTGCAGACCCTCTGTCGGTGCGGAGCGGTGATCTAGACGGGTTCGGAGGTCCGCTCCCTTCGCTCCTCCCCTCTGTCACTGCCGTCACGCCAGCCCTCTCTTCTCAAACGACTGTCACGCCAGCCCTCTTTGAAATATTTGTGCCGTTTTGCTGTTGAAATTACGGTAATCGCTATGAATAGCGTAAAAATCCACTATACACAGACTCGTTCCACTCCAGCCCAATAGTAGTGTGTATATAGCTTATGTTTAACAATTTAATTTTTTTTAGAATGTTTTTTGAGGGCTATATAAACATTTTATATTATTTTTTTGCCTTTTTTTTTTTTTTTTTTTTTAACAAGTACTTCTCCAAGCCCTGTTAAAAATATTATTTGTCAAACCTGTGCTGCTGTAACGACTGAATTTCCCCGGTGACGGATTCATAAAGTAATATTCTATTCTATCCCATCTGGGAATGTGGAATTTCAAAATAAAGTGACATCAAAATCATGTATAAATGCAGTATACTGGCACTACTTTGACAAGGTCATAAAATAAAAAGTACTTGTTTCCACAGACTCATTCCACTTCTCACTAATAGTATCCAATCTGGGAATGACACTCAACAAGTTTCAGCCCAATCTGATGTGGAATTTCAAAATAAAGTGACATCAAAATCATGTATAAATCCAGTATACTGCCACTACTTTGAAATACTTATAAAATAAAAAGTACTTGTTTCCACAGACTCATTCCACTTCTTACTAATAGTATCCCATCTGGGAATGACACTCAACAAGTTTCAGCCCAATCTGATGTGGAATTTCAAAATAAAATGACATTAAAATCATGTATAAATGCAGTATACTGCCACTACATTGAAATACTTATAAAATAAAAAGTACTAGTTTCCACAGACTCATTCCACTTCTCACTAATAGTATCCCATCTGGGAATGACACTCAACAAGTTTCAGCCCAATCTGATGTGGAATTTCAAAATAAAGTGACATCAAAATCATGTATAAATGCAGTATACTGCCACTACTTTGAAATACTTATAAAATAAAAAGTACTAGTTTCCACAGACTCATTCCACTTCTCACTAATAGTATCCCATCTGGGAATGACACTCAACAAGTTTCAGCCCAATCTGATGTGGAATTTCAAAATAAAGTGACATCAAAATCATGAATAAATGCGGTACACCACCAGTACTTTGACAAGGTCATAAAATAAAAAGTACTTGTTTCCACAGACTCATTCCACTTCTCACTAATAGTATCCAATCTGGGAATGACACTCAACAAGTTTCAGCCCAATCTGATGTGGAATTTCAAAATAAAGTGACATCAAAATCATGTATAAATCCAGTATACTGCCACTACTTTGAAATACTTATAAAATAAAAAGTACTTGTTTCCACAGACTCATTCCACTTCTTACTAATAGTATCCCATCTGGGAATGACACTCAACAAGTTTCAGCCCAATCTGATGTGGAATTTCAAAATAAAGTGACATCAAAATCATGTATAAATGCAGTATACTGCACCTACTTTGAAATACTTATAAAATAAAAAGTACTTGTTTCCACAGACTCATTCCACTTCTCACTAATAGTATCCCATCTGGGAATGACACTCAACAAGTTTCAGCCCAATCTGATGTGGAAATTCAAAATAAAGTGACATCAAAATCATGTATAAATGCAGTATACTGCCACTACTTTGAAATACTTATAAAATAAAAAGTACTAGTTTCCACAGACTCATTCCACTTCTCACTAATAGTATCCCATCTGGGAATGACACTCAACAAGTTTCAGCCCAATCTGATGTGGAATTTCAAAATAAAGTGACATCAAAATCATGTATAAATGCAGTATACTGCACCTACTTTGAAATACTTATAAAATAAAAAGTACTTGTTTCCACAGACTCATTCCACTTCTCACTAATAGTATCCCATCTGGGAATGACACTCAACAAGTTTCAGCCCAATCTGATGTGGAAATTCAAAATAAAGTGACATCAAAATCATGAATAAATGCGGTACACCACCAGTACTTTGACAAGGTCATAAAATAAAAAGTACTAGTTTCCACAGACTCATTCCACTTCTCACTAATAGTATCCCATCTGGGAATGACACTCAACAAGTTTCAGCCCAATCTGATGTGGAATTTCAAAATAAAGTGACATCAAAATCATGTATAAATCCAGTATACTGCCACTACTTTGAAATACTTATAAAATAAAAAGTACTTGTTTCCACAGACTCATTCCACTTCTTACTAATAGTATCCCATCTGGGAATGACACTCAACAAGTTTCAGCCCAATCTGATGTGGAATTTCAAAATAAAATGACATTAAAATCATGTATAAATGCAGTATACTGCCACTACATTGAAATACTTATAAAATAAAAAGTACTAGTTTCCACAGACTCATTCCACTTCTCACTAATAGTATCCCATCTGGGAATGACACTCAACAAGTTTCAGCTCAATCTGATGTGGAATTTCAAAATAAAGTGACATCAAAATCATGTATAAATCCAGTATACTGCCACTACTTTGAAATACTTATAAAATAAAAAGTACTTGTTTCCACAGACTCATTCAACTTCTTACTAATAGTATCCCATCTGGGAATGACACTCAACAAGTTTCAGCCCAATCTGATGTGGAATTTCAAAATAAAGTGACATCAAAATCATGTATAAATGCAGTATACTGCCACTACTTTGAAATACTTATAAAATAAAAAGTACTAGTTTCCACAGACTCATTCCACTTCTCACTAATAGTATCCCATCTGGGAATGACACTCAACAAGTTTCAGCCCAATCTGATGTGGAATTTCAAAATAAAGTGACATCAAAATCATGTATAAATGCAGTATACTGCCACTACTTTGAAATACTTATAAAATAAAAAGTACTAGTTTCCACAGACTCATTCCA
Source organism: Hirundichthys speculiger (assembly GCA_018398805.1). Lineage (NCBI taxonomy): Eukaryota > Metazoa > Chordata > Actinopteri > Beloniformes > Exocoetidae > Hirundichthys > Hirundichthys speculiger. Next base: position 27,105 of record JAGFBZ010001589.1, on the reverse strand, counting down.
CCTCTCACTAATAGTATCCCATCTGGGAATGACACTCAACAAGTTTCAGCCCAATCTGATGTGGAATTTCAAAATAAAGTGACATCAAAATCATGAATAAATGCGGTACACTACCAGTACTTTGACAAGGTCATAAAATAAAAAGTACTAGTTTCCACAGACTCATTCCACTTCTCACTAATAGTATCCCATCTGGGAATGACACTCAACAAGTTTCAGCCCAATCTGATGTGGAATTTCAAAATAAAGTGACATCAAAATCATGTATAAATGCAGTATACTGCCACTACTTTGAAATACTTATAAAATAAAAAGTACTAGTTTCCACAGACTCATTCCACTTCTCACTAATAGTATCCCATCTGGGAATGACACTCAACAAGTTTCAGCTCAATCTGATGTGGAATTTCAAAATAAAGTGACATCAAAATCATGAATAAATGCGGTACACTACCAGTACTTTGACAAGGTCATAAAATAAAAAGTACTAGTTTCCACAGACTCATTCCACTTCTCACTAATAGTATCCCATCTGGGAATGACACTCAACAAGTTTCAGCTCAATCTGATGTGGAATTTCAAAATAAAGTGACATCAAAATCATGAATAAATGCGGTACACTACCACTACATTGACAAGGTCATAAAATAAAAAGTACTAGTTTCCACAGACTCATTCCACTTCTCACTAATAGTATCCCATCTGGGAATGTCAATCACAAATATATACGCCACAAAATTTTTCTTCAAGGATAAAACCATTGTGGTTGTTTTCAGTTAATTGTCCACAGTATATTTGCCATAAATAATACAAAAAACATAAGTAAGTGTATGTACTAATTTAAATCTTTGGGAAACGGGTTTCAAAATAACCTAATTTCAAAATAAAATAAAATTTTTGAAAGTAATTTATAACTACTGTGTTATAGTAAATTTCTTTGCATAAACATTTAACATTATTCATCAAAGTACTAAAGAAAATGTACTCAATTTATTCCAACAATCAGAGCTGCACATAATATCCATCATGAAACTGGAAATATAACTTTACCTCATCCTCGTTCACTGCCAGCCCGCTGCAGAGTCCGTTTACCGATCTTCCGAAGCCAAAAGAATATTGTATTTCACGACTATGTGAACACTGAAGCCCCCCTAAATAAAGGGTAGAGTCTACTGGAAAAATATATAATTTTTCCTGAAAAAAAATTTTTCAGGAAAAATAATTTTATTCCTACCGTTTTCCATTCCTTCGTAATCTGCAGTAGAATGCGCCGGTCATCTCCGCTTTCACTTTTCTTCCACTCGCAATTCCCCCCGGGAGGGGCAAATAGCGGCTTTATAGAGAGTGGCGATGCTACCACCTGGTGGATCTGGACACTAACTACGATGTTCAAAACTCGGATATTCATTTTGATGTTCCGCCTAGCAACACCAGTAACACATATTAGACCCACATGACGTCTATCACGTCATTGGCAATGTGCGCAAAGGGAATACCCGCGCATCATAAACTCGCTCGCACTTGCCAGTCACTGTGGTTTACCTAAGGAAGGCTAGTCGGGATCATGTCCAAGAAAGAGCAATGGTGAGTATTCCTTCGGGAATTTTTAAACAAAACTTTTCTCCTTGTTTGAACATTGCAAGGCAGTACTTCACACTATTGCGCAGCATGAAAACCAGACCTCACCTTGCAATATGAAAAATGTTTAGTTAGCTATTTATTTTTTCCAAGGTTAAGGTTTGTTTGGCCATGCAGTTTACTGTAACGACTTATTAAATGTTAGTTTATTATTTTTATTTTTTAGTACAGGTGTTTGTTAATTTGATATTGTGTATTTTCAAAACTTGGATTGACTTCACAAATACAGCCTGGTATTGCGCTCAATGGCGCTGCCTGTCCGCCATTGTTCTTCAAAGAGATTTTTTAACAGCATGCTTCTATTCTGTTATGTTATCAATTAAGTACCGAGGAGCGTTTAAAGAACTTTATCCGTCTGCAAATCTATATGTTAAAGTATTTCGAACTTACATTTTAAACACCACAACTTAAAAGTATATTTTTGTTACTTGGAGAGGACCGCTAAGCTCTGTTTCATTTGCAGTGAACGTTTTTGGGGCTCCATCATGTTTAGAATATTTGTACTATTCTTTGGGCATAAAATCGTCCTTACATTGATTTTATTTTCCATTTATAACTTCCAATCACCAGTTTGATAACTGAATATGCATGCCTGTTACCACATTTCAATGTATGTAATGTATGTATGTAAAAATAAAGAATGGGTTACGTTATAACATATGATGGTGAAGATGTCTGATGGCTTAAAGTCCAGGCACATACTTTAAAGATTCACCAGTACATTGAAGTGTAATACATTTACATTATTACTGTTTTATAAATATATAGAAAGGTGTAATTGTATATTTGTATTGTTCCGATAACTTGTCAAATTTTTGTGGGATATTTACATTATTCATGTTTAAATTTTTATTTTGGTGACTTTTCCTTTTATGCAGTGTACTTTCCTTCAAGTTGTTTGGGGTAAGCATTTAATTAATCTTTTTTCATTATTGTTTTTTTTTTAATAATTTTGGATTAATTTAAAAAACATTGCTTTTGGTTATTTATCCTGTCTTTTGTTCCCCTGACAGAACAAAACCAAAACAATATCAAGTAATAATATTTCACTCCAAGTGAGATTACTAATAAACAGAGGCATCATTTTTGATCAAAATGTTTCTGCCAAAGAAGGTTTTTGGGCTCAGGTATGCACTGGACTTGGGATTCCAAACAATAAAAACTACCGTTACAGACTTCTTAAGTCATATCTTTTTCAAAAGGTTTGTTCTTTTTTTATTGGATCTCACACATTTTCCTTTTTAAGTACGACTTATGTTCTCTTACACTCATACAAATTTCTGTATAACAGGAAGTGTTGACATCTCATGGTTCCAATGGAAAAGATAACAGACAAGAATCTTCATTTCAGGTAGATTTCATTTCTGCTTTATAATTTCTTCCTAAAGGTTGAGCGTTAAAACAGATTTTGTTTGGCTTTCTTAGCAGGAGCCTAAAGTATCCCCATCTACTCGTAACGTAGCGTAACAGACGCTATATAAATAAAATTGAATTGAATTGAATTGAATTGAATCTACTCTACAAATCAATGATGACAAAGATGCCCTACATGAACAGAACATACATGGAGAGAAAATTCATGAACAAGTAGGTTGCTTTTATAGCTGTGCTTAACTAACTAAAAGGCTTCAGTGTTAATAAAGGTTTGCCATTTAAAGCTCCAGGCTGAATTGTCACCATCTCCAATGGAAGTCAGTGATGCTGAAGATACAACAGAAGAAACTGAAAAGAAAATTACAGATCAAGTGAGATACTGAGTTTGTGTTTTATTTCTTAACAAAATTATTTTCATTGTGATTGATTTATTCCACTAACACTAGTATGATTCCATAAAACACACACACTGTATATAACCCCTTGTAAATTAATCTATTTAAATAGATGGATCTTTTTTATAGGAATATACAGCAAATAAATAAATCTATAAAATAAATCTCTAACCAATATGCACACACCTATCTATATATACATACCTACCACACACATAACAATACACATAACACATAAATCCAGTTTAACATGTCTGAAAAGGGGAAGGAAGAACTAAAACTGCAATGATGTTTCAATGATAAAAATTTTTTTAAATAAAATATGTTTATATGTTTTTTTCAAAGCACCAGTTTGAAGTGTCCCCGTCTCCACTGGAAGACAGTGACATTGGAGATGCAACAGAGGAACCTGAACAGAAAGTCTCAGAGGAAGTAGGTTACTCCTGTGTTAAATTGTGTTTTATTGCTGACTTCAAATGCTTCAGCGTTAAATTTATTTTTAATAAAATCCCTCAGAATCAAGTGTTCACATCTCTCGAAAGTGATGAAACTTATAATGCTGCCAATAATGCTGAACAAGAAATAAAAGAGCAAATATGTATTTTGTGTTACTGGAATGAGATTATATAATTATATAGATTATAAAATTAATTTGCAATAAGAGGTGCCTGTACTGAAAATATTTATTTATTTCTAATGGAAATCCAATGCACTGACACTGTTAAGAGTTGTCCTTAAATCATTAAAATGTATTTTCTATTCCCTAAAACATAATCAATTCGGTTATCAAACTTCTGGTTAGTGATTAGCACTCAGTCTGGATGTTTATTACAGCCCATACTGAGTTTATGTTTTTGATAGCAGTTGCTTAGGTTAAAAAACAGGTGCATTTGGTAAAAACCAGAAATAAGTTTGGGGGTGTTTGTTTGGTCAGTACATTGATTGTGCCTGTTTTTAGGTTTTTAGGTTAGGTTTTTCTGGCAGTTTTACATGAAGTGGGGTTTTTTTGTCAAAGATTATATTGAATTTGAAGTACAGAATCTGCATGTTGGGCTCTGTAATGTAATATTTAAAATTTGTGTTATGTTTTTGTTAATGACAAAAAATATTAATATTTTTATCTTTTGTTTTGCTATATAAAGAAAGAACATAGTTTTAAACGGTTTCATGAAATGCACAACCAGTTGCAATAATCAGGTAACCTTTGTGCATAACAGCGTTGTTTGATGTCCATTTAATTATATTTCATGTTAAATTTTGCTTTTTTTTGGTCTTAGGAAACACTCAACTCATCAGAGGAAGGTTTTATAAAGATGAGTTTACCAAGGGGGAAGTCATACTTCTTCATTGAACGTAAAGACTGGGATTCCCTTAAAAAGAAAAGGAAAAAAACGGGTTTCAAAGGACTACAATGGACAAATGTAATTTACAAAGGACTACAGACCATATATCCATATTGTTCTTTTGCTTTTAAAAGGCATCGGTTAAAGGTTCCTGGATCTCAAAAAGAAGGCCCTGAATTCTGGTGTCTGGGCTACTGCCGTTTTGATGACTGCCCAGTTACTGTTACTGTGTCAGTAGAGAGTGAGATGGACTTAAAAGCTGGGGTTACATTTCAGGGTGGCCAGAACATACACAATCGCACAGAGCTGAAGAGGAGACCAGTGCGAGCAGATCAGCGAAGTACATTGGGCAAAGAACTGCAAAGTGTGTTACCCCGAGCCATGTACCTAGAAAACCTGGGAAAACTAGATCAGGACATCATGGAATCTGGGTGCAGGGATGATGCTCCAACTCCTCAAGTGCTGAGAAACATCTCCTGGCAAGTCAGACAAAAAAGTCGTCAGCACAGCAACGAATTTCTCAGTCTGAATGTAATGCTGGAGAAAAAGATGAACGGACCAGATGAAGTTCTTCAAAAGGTAATGATGCATCCTAAAGGTGTTCTTCTATGGTCACTTAGGAGCATAGAAATTTACCAGCAGCGATGCCGTGAGGACATCATATATCTGGATGCTACAGGAAGCCTTGTAAAGAAGAATAAGGGCTCTCCACCTTTTTATGTTTACGAGCTAGTTGTCAGGAATCCCCAAAAATCTAAGTCGCCTCTACCTGTGGCCACTTACCTTACCTGTGACCACACCACTGCCTCAGTCACTTATTTCCTCGAGGCTTTTCAAACCGATGTGGCAAGATCTTTTGGACAAAAAGGCATGAAGGCCCCCATCATGCTGGTTTGTGATGGTTCCATGGTGCTGATGCAGGCAATATGCCTGTCATTTGCTAAAAAAAATCTGCATGACACCATTAACCATTACTACAGGATCGCAACTGGAGAAGGAACCAAGGAAGACTTCCAGGTGCCCATTCTCCATCGATGCCTGAGTCATGTAATGAAAAATGCAAGGGAGATGTGCAGAAAGTAGTAAGCATAATCCTTTTTTTGATTTTTTTTTCAATAATAACTATTTGATAGAGAATTTTGTAATGTATGAGTACATTGGGAAAACACTTTGGTAGTGGATTTTATAGATAATAAGTAATTATAGAAGAAACCTGTTCAAATTAATATATGTACTTTATATCTACTCTATGGACAGGACAAACATTACATTAAATTGTATTGTTTCAAACTATAACCAAATGCATAAGTGTTTACCTTTACAGTTAGGGGAAATAAAAGGGAAAACAAATACTTATAAAAGGTACAGTGTAAACTGGGATGTGGTCCAAGAGGGAAAATAGCTCCAAGGATCTTTAGCTTATGGTGGAAAGATTATTCTATAAACACAAACGATAAGATAAGATGTGAATCTGAGCAAAGTTTAAGTCTTAAGTAGTGAATAGTTTGTCAGACACCCCTCTCCCCCAATATTCCGAGTTTATGTTTTTGTGTGGCATTGTTTCCCAGAAGATTAATCATGACAGCATATGAATGTTGAATATTAGACATCAGCATTACTTATTCATTCAAAAGAGAAAAGGAAAGAGCCACTAGAGTGAATGATGTCACATAAACATCAGCCTCCCACCCTGATGGTTACTTTCAGATTCAGTTTTTAATTTTATATAAAAGAATTCAAACATTGAATTGGATGCTCTTGGCTATGATGACTCGGTAAGACCATTCTCTCTTTTTTTGTGACTGTAGTGGCCTTGTTGAAAGTGTAGACAGAGAGAATGGGGACAACATGCAGCAAAGGGCTGCAGGCCGGGATTCAAACCTGCAACAACTGCAGAAGGACAGTAGCCTCAGTACATGGGCTGCTTGCTTTAACTACTGTGCCACCCAGCGTCTCAGACTTTTCTCTTTGAAATTTTTAAAGGATGGAGCAGTGTTGCACAAAAGAGAGAAATGAAGCATTGTTACTAATTTACCTTATCAGAATTTAACCAAATTTTTTAATGCATTTTATTTAGATAATTCTGGGCTATTTCAATAAATAAGAAATTTAAAAAATACAGACTGGAAGCCCAGTCTCTCCTTTTTGCATTTTTGTCAGTACAGTTTATTCATGATGAGATTAGTTACTTTATAGTTAATAAAGTACCAAGACAGAATATTTACATTACACATGGACACCTTGACTTAAAGGTATCTTTTTTTTGCATATTTATTTGTATTTCAACTGTCTTTTCACAGTGCATCAAACCATTACCATCTGGCCATGCATGTATTTGGTCTTTTTACAACTGCAAGGTCTCTGGAAGAACTAGATGACATGGTGGAAAGTACAACAGTTGTGTTTTCTAGTCCATGCAATGCGGGGAATGTTGAAAAACATTATAACAACCTCCAGTCTTGGCTTCAAAAGAAAGGACTTCAACAGGATGAAACCCCAAAGTCCCACATGACAGTTGAGAACTTGAAGGTAAATGTATGTTTATGTTTATATACATATACAGTATATGTTTATACATATATATTATAATTTTGTTTCAATGATTTTGTGTTATTTTATCTATAGGAGATCAAAGGAAAAAACATGTTTGGAAGGCGATATGTGGAGGTGGTCAGCAGTGCTCCACTGGATGAGAAGGGTGATGACAACATCTATTACTGCAAAGGACTGATTGATCACATCACAAAATATCATCTTCCGTTTGCTGGCTTGTGGACTGGGATAATGCTAGGTTAGTGAAATTTGTAAAATAATGCATGCAAATATTGTATTTCTTCATCAAAAGTATATTTTTTTTAAATAAATTCCCATAACTCTTATCATTTTTCATATACAAAGGGGATCTTGGACGACATGGAATTGGACAACCATATCAGGATTTTTCAAAGAAATATAACTTCCTGAGAAAACTAAAACGACAAGTAATTAAGATTAAGCGTATGATTTTCCAGTTTGTGTTTTATTTATGACAGTATATTGTTTTTAACTTTGTTTTTGTTATATATATTGGTTAAATTATTTAGAACATAACAGAGGACAACAAAACCCAGGGAATCATGGAGAAGAGTCAGTGGGACCTGAAGCATATTCGTTTCAGATCAAGCAGGCTTACTAGACTTGATGACTTTGTGGTACGACACCAAATGACCCACAGTGCTCTCCTGAAGGAGTATGAAGACTCCAGAAGAGACACGCAACAAAGGGTTTGGGCTTAATTATGATTCAATTTTGCAGTGAAATTGGTTTGATACAATCATGCAAGAAAGAATAATAAAAACACTTTGTGAATTAAATAAATGCAATATTAATGCAGTTTTAATGTAAATGCAATATTAGAAATAACAGACCGAAATGTGTGAACTAGTTTAACCTGACAGGTATTTCACTATTAGGAAGTTTAGAAATCATTTTAAGTTTTCAAACATGTATATTCTCCGGTAACTACTATAGAATATTTCTACTTGGTATAACTCCTGCAACAATAATAAAGAATGCTTTCTGTGAAATTTAATTTCACAGAGATTCAAAGTTATGTTGGAAAAATGGAAGGAACGTAGGCAAAAAAAGACAGGGAGATATGTTTCTGCTATAAGGAAGCAGTTCCCCTTCAGGACGTCAACCAAGAAGGTAGGGTTTTTTTTTAATGCACACATTTTTAAAATAAAAATTTATAGTATATTTATATTTACTTATTTTTAAAATAGAATTTATTAAAACAATATGTGGTCATTTATTGATTAAAAACGTTTTTTTTCTTTTTTATATTGTTGTATAACAGGAAATATGTTATCGAACGATATAAAGATAAAAATACAGTATTTTATAATGCCGTAGTTTATTAATCGATGTGCCATTCTTGTACCCCCACACTAAATAGATTGATTCTCCATTTGCTGATGTTAAAAAAAGAAAAACAAAATCAACAAAAAAGCCAAGGATCTCACCGAAAGAACAGCCCATAGGGGACAGTGCTACATCATCTAAGGTGACGCTGAAGAAAGTGGAAGATGAAAAAATGCTTTCCATCAAGTTGTCCAGTGACATTGAGGTCTGTGTGTGGAGGGCTAACCTAACCACCTTTAAAGTCGATGCTGTGGTTAATGCAGCCAATGTTCATCTCCAGCATTCAGGGGGACTTGCATTGGATCTTTGTCAAGTTGGAGGACCCACGATCCAGGATGAGTGCAACTCTTACATTAAGAAATTTGGGACTTTAAAAACTGCAGACACTGTAGTGACAAGAGCTGGAAACCTGCCATGTGAGAGATTAATACATGCTGTAGGCCCATGCCTTCCCACAAAGCCATCGTCTGGTCTGGTTTCCTCTGCTGTTAAAAAGCTGCGACAAGCAATAAGGAACATTTTCAAAAGAGTTGAACAACATAACTTTCACTCTGTAGCCATCCCAGCACTCAGTTCTGGAATTTTTAACTTCCCTTTGACTCTGTGCACAGAAACCATAGTTCGCAGTGTTAAAGAATACATCGAACGACGACAAACCCGGGACACACAATTAACAATTAACTTTGTCAGCATTGACCTCAAAACTGCTAGGGAAATGGAAAGAGCATGCACGAAAATACTGTCCAAAAGTGCATCAGCAGTAACAAAATGGTCATCTGTCAATAATGGGACACCCCCTCCCCCACAAGGCAGTGCGCCAAGTGCAGAAGAACAGGTATGGCATCACATCCACCTGATCCAACAAATAATTCTGAACCATTTTAGTCTTTACTGAAATTGTAATCAGGATTCATATTGCAAAATTAAGACATAGAGCAACTGTTTTAAAGAGACTGAATAAGTCTTAATTTTATAATCTTTATGTTTAACTGCATAAAAGATTCTTCACAAGCAGCTGACGTCACTGTGGAGGAAAAGTGACACAGAGGTTGTGGTTTCTGTGTTACCTTGCCAAACCAGGGGACAGTCGCTTATCATCCATCACAGTGAACTGCGATCCCTAAGACCACATCAGTGGTTAACAGGAGAGGCAAGTCATGTCTTTGACTTTTTATGTACTTTTGATTTTGTTTTTGAATTTTCATAAATATGAAAATGTGTAATTTTCTCACAGCTGTTTATGAAATCTTCAGAAAAGGACTAGGATCCAATGTATATAGATATGTGCAGACATACTGATATCATTCTTTTTATTTTTCAAATAGAGTGTGACATATTTATGGGGCTGTGCAATGCGCATGAATATAACCTTTCAATATCTATTTTCTAAATGACCTAAGGCAACCACAATAGAGGCCATCCTCCACTTCCTCACACACAGACAAACAAATAATAAAACATGAACCACTGAAAGCATTTCCTTATTCTGGCTGAATCAATCAATCAATCAATCAGTGTTTATTTATAAAGCCCTTTACAACACACAGGGTGACCAAAGTGCTTTCCATTAAAATTCACATTAAAACAAAACAATATATTACCATAATCAATACCATTAAAATTAAATTAAGAGTATTTCACATCAATACATTGTATTAAAAGCCAGTCTAAATAAATAAGTTTTAAGCCTGGATTTAAAAACCCCAAAGTCAGTGATAGTGCGCATTTCAGGGGGCAGCTTATTTCTGGGTCCAGCAACCGAGAAGATCCGATCACCCCAGAGTTTAGTCCTTGTTCTGGGGACTTCCAGCAAGAGCTGGTTTGAGGACCGTAAGGCTCTAGTAGAGTTCTGAACACACACTTGTTCACATAAATAAAGAGGGGCAAGCCCATTGAGGGCTGTAAAAACAAAGATTAACATTTTAAAATCAATTCTAAAAGAAACAGGAAGCCAGTGAAGAGCAAATAAAACCGGGGTGATGTGTTCGCAACGTAGAGTATTAGTCATAGAATCATGAAAACTAAACTTATGAATTATGGCAAGTTAAACTCTTGCACCATCCTTTTTGATATCAACTGCCATTTTGCGTGCATTAAAGAGTTGCTCCACAGAGACTATGAGTAATATATTAGCTCCTTATTTCTTGCTATTTTTTGCAAGGTAAATATAGCAGGTGAAAGTGAGTGAAAACAACAGAAAGTGTCTAAAGCATTTGCATCAATGCCATTTCATTCACATTTCTGCAGACCTGAATGTTGCCTCATAATTTACAGTTGATCATTTATATTAAATATACAAAATACACACCGTTGATGAAAAAAAAGAAGAAAAAATATTCCTCAAGGAAAAGCATTTGTACCTGTCCGTGTTTTCTTTTTTCCAGTTAAACTAGACACTATTTTCAATGCTTGATTTTGTCCTTGTATTGTCTGGTCTTCATTCATTTCTCTTCTTTTCATGCATAACCTTTCCCCATGAAGATTATTGAAGGAGTCTTTCAGCTGTTGGCCAGTCAGCTGAAAATGAGAAACAGGCTTTACATCATGAATCACTATACTGCGGGTTTGATGCTTTTTGGTGAAAGGTCACTACTTGCCCGACACTGTTTACGCCAGGTAATCTAAATGTTTTTTTTTAATAAATATTTCAAAATAGATAATTTTGTTTAAAGTAAGAAACTAACGTACTTTTATAAAATTAATCTGCAAACACTATGCTTTCCTTCTTTCATAGGTGAACTTGGACAACTATGATGGCATTGTGTCGTTTGTAAATGTCAACAGAGTTCATTGGAAATTTCTGGTTAGTAATTATGAAATTTCTATTAGTACATTCACTGCCTGATATATACATTTCTAATGTCTATTTCTTATTTGGTAGTACATAAATGCTGTCAACAACACAGTGTTTTGGTGGATCCTGCAGTAAGTTTTACAGAGGACTCAGATTCAAAACTCGCAGCAAAGAGATTCAGGTAAGATCATTAAGTATTTGTCAGTATTAGGCTGGTAAATAATGTTTAGAACACGATACCAACTCTGAGCCCCAAGATTATATCAAACGATATTACTGCATTAAAAAATTATTTTATTAACAGATAAAATCCTGTTTCTGTCTGAAAAGACTAAAATCATTGATGTGTAACATGAAAGAACAGAACAGATAGAGACAGGCAGCGATGGCTTCAGTGTGTGTACTGTGGTGAATGTCTTTCAAAGTGTTAGGGAAGGAATAGCATGATTGTAAGATCTGATTGATTTAGTTTTAAAGCATCTTCTATTATAATATAATTGTCATCATAATTCCTATAACAGTGACTACCTCAAAATTCGGAGAACTTGCCATGGCAAAACAGAGTGGGTGGACATTAAATGGAACTGGGGAGTAATGAAACATCCAGTCCAGCAGGATGGTAACAGCTGCGGGGTTGTTGTGTTCATGGTAAGTTTTTTCGTATGGACCAGAGCAACAGGAGTATGTAATATTTTGTTGGCTCACAGCTTTTATCTTGAAATTATGTGCATATTTTGAAGTCCCTTATGGTTTGCTGTTATGTAATTATTATTAAACTATTTTATTTCAATATATTTCAAGATGGCAAGGGAAGTCATGAGGTCTTTTCCAGCCATTCCTGTCATGACCTTTGGAACGTCCAAAAAGGAAGTGGCAAGAGAGAGAGAGATGGTGGCTCTCCAAATACTGAAGGCATCAGGTTTGTAACATAAAGGATATAAAATGTGCTTCTTTTTTCACAAATGTAAAAATGCTCATAGCCAAAAAAATCTTTGAAAAATGTGTCATGTTTCATTTGAATTTATTCAAAGCATTGAACATTATTGATAGGATGTTTGTCTTTCCATTTTAAGATTTTGTCATTCAGTTCAGTCAGTGTGGTTGGCATCACCTCACTTATGAGGGAATGAAGGCGGACTGTCATGAACACGGTCACACGCTGCCTATTAACAGCTGTGCACTTCAAATCACACTCAGGGGTTTGGTGTATGATTATATAGAAAAGATAAAGCAATCTAATATTAAACATTTGAATAAGCCTATATATTTTGAAATTAACTTTCATATTGAATAACTATGGGTCTACAAGATAATCTAGAACAAGTCAAATTATTCTGATTTTAATTTAGTGGGTGGACTTCTAACATGTTTTATTACAAAAAATAAAATGTTTTTATATTTCAGTGTTTGATTTGGGTAGCAACTGTGCCATGTGCTCAGTAGCAAAACCTGTTGGACCAGGTCCTGAAATAACAAAATGGGTGAGTGAATTTTTGTATGGTCAGATCCCACCATAACCATGCTGTTTTATTTTTTCTTGAAGGCCTTTATCATAAGATCCATTGCTGGTCTTTATTTTATTTTTATCTTTAGTCTTTAATAGTCCTCTGTTTATTTTTTAAATGTGATACAGTATATTTATATATTCATGTTCTTGAACAATGTGGTTTCATGTTTTTATTGCTGTTGATTTTATGTTTGTATGATTTTGTATGTAATATTTTTTTATGCATGAAAACAATTCTTCTAAAAATAAAATAAGTGAAGTGAACTTGAATACAATTATAATAATTAAAAAACATTTTAGTTAAAGTACAGTCTGTCTGCATTTTAAAAGTAAAAACATCTAATACAGGTTGACTATCATACATTGCTTCTTGCAATGTAAAAGGTCTAAATTTCATCAACTACTTTCAGAACAATGGTTTTCATTTGTTTTTGTACAGATCCAGTGCGACGCATGTGAGAAATGGTTCCATGAACAATGTTTGTCGATGGATGAAGAAAGCCTGGACACTGCGAGAAAAACCAGCTGGAAATGCCAATTATGTGCTTAATTTTTTACTTCATGGTTTCTCACCTAAGGACACACCAAAAAACCTTGAACAGAAGACAACTTCAGTGTTCTACATATCTTTCAATTTATTAAAGAAATCCAGTTGTGTTCTAAATAACTGTTTGAGAGTGGTTGAATTCAGATTATCAGTTCACCTTTTGTTGAATAAAAATACATGCGTATGGGCTACCCCAGTAGTAAAGTGGTTAGGGTGGGCAGCCCATATACAGAGGCCAAAGTCCTCGTGTGGCTGGTCACGAGTTTGACTCCCGGCTTGTCGACCCTTTGCCGCGTGTCTTCCCCATTCTCTCTGCCCCCCTTCCTGTCTCTCTCTCTACTGTGAATAATGGCCACTAGGAAATAGTGATGACTCTTAAGATAAATGTTAAACATTTTTTAAATACCTCATCACATTGGGCTGACATTGTATGAGTGTCATTCCCAGATGGGATAATATTAATCTTAAGTGGAATGAGTCTGTGGAAACTAGTACTTTTTATTTTATAAGTATTTCAAAGTAGTGGCAGTATACTGGATTTATACATGATTTTGATGTCACTTTATTTTGAAATTCCACATCAGATTGGGCTGAAACTTGTTGAGTGTCATTCCCAGATGGGATACTATTAGTGAGAAGTGGAATGAGTCTGTGGAAACAAGTACTTTTTATTTTATAAGTATTTCAAAGTAGTGGCAGTATACTGCATTTATACATGATTTTGATGTCACTTTATTTTGAAATTCCACATCAGATTGAGCTGAAACTTGTTGAGTGTCATTCCCAGATGGGATACTATTAGTGAGAAGTGGAATGAGTCTGTGGAAACTAGTACTTTTTATTTTATGACAATGTCAATGTAGTGGTAGTGTACCGCATTTATTCATGATTTTGATGTCACTTTATTTTGAAATACCACATCAGATTGGGCTGAAACTTGTTGAGTGACATTCCCAGATGGGATACTATTAGTGAGAAGTGGAATGAGTCTGTGGAAACAAGTACTTTATTTTATAAGTATTTCAAAGTAGTGGCAGTATACTGCATTTATACATGATTTTGATGTCACTTTATTTTGAAATTCCACATCAGATTGGGCTGAAACTTGTTGAGTGTCATTCCCAGATGGGATACTATTAGTGAGAAGTGGAATGAGTCTGTGGAAACTAGTACTTTTTATTTTATAAGTATTTCAAAGTAGTGGCAGTATACTGCATTTATACATGATTTTGATGTCACTTTATTTTGAAATTCCACATCAGATTGGGCTGAAACTTGTTGAGTGTCATTCCCAGATGGGATAATATTAGTGAGAAGTGGAATGAGTCTGTGGAAACAAGTACTTTTTATTTTATAAGTATTTCAAAGTAGTGGCAGTATACTGCATTTATACATGATTTTGATGTCACTTTATTTTGAAATTCCACATCAGATTGGGCTGAAACTTGTTGAGTGTCATTCCCAGATTGGATACTATTAGTGAGAAGTGGAATGAGTCTGTGGAAACAAGTACTTTTTATTTTATGACCTTGTCAAAGTACTGGTAATATACTGCATTTATACCTGATTTTGATGTCACTTTATTTTGAAATTCCACATCAGATTGGGCTGAAACTTGTTGAGTGTCATTCCCAGATGGGATACTATTAGTAAGAAGTGGAATGAGTCTGTGGAAACAAGTACTTTTTTATTTTATAAGTATTTCAATGTAGTGGCAGTATACTGCATTTATACATGATTTTAATGTCATTTTATTTTGAAATTCCACATCAGATTGGGCTGAAAACTTGTTGAGTGTCATTCCCAGATGGGATACTATTAGTAAGAAGTGGAATGAGTCTGTGGAAACAAGTACTTTTTATTTTATAAGTATTTCAAAGTAGTGGCAGTATACTGCATTTATACATGATTTTGATGTCACTTTATTTTGAAATTCCACATCAGATTGGGCTGAAACTTGTTGAGTGTCATTCCCAGATGGGATACTATTAGTGAGAAGTGGAATGAGTCTGTGGAAACTAGTACTTTTTATTTTATAAGTATTTCAAAGTAGTGGCAGTATACTGCATTTATACATGATTTTGATGTCACTTTATTTTGAAATTCCACATCAGATTGGGCTGAAACTTGTTGAGTGTCATTCCCAGATGGGATACTATTAGTGAGAAGTGGAATGAATCTGTGGAAACAAGTACTTTTTATTTTATGACCTTGTCAAAGTACTGGTGGTGTACCGCATTTATTCATGATTTTGATGTCACTTTATTTTGAAATTCCACATCAGATTGAGCTGAAACTTGTTGAGTGTCATTCCCAGATGGGATACTATTAGTGAGAAGTGGAATGAGTCTGTGGAAACAAGTACTTTTTATTTTATGACCTTGTCAAAGTACTGGTGGTGTACCGCATTTATTCATGATTTTGATGTCACTTTATTTTGAAATTCCACCACATCAGATTGGGCTGAAACTTGTTTGAGTGTCATTCCCAGATGGGATACTATTAGTGAGAAGTGGAATGAGTCTGTGGAAACAAGTACTTTTTATTTTATAAGTATTTCAAAGTAGTGGCAGTATACTGGATTTATACATGATTTTGATGTCACTTTATTTTGAAATTCCACATCAGATTGGGCTGAAACTTGTTGAGTGTCATTCCCAGATGGGATACTATTAGTGAGAAGTGGAATGAGTCTGTGGAAACAAGTACTTTTTATTTTATGACCTTGTCAAAGTAGTGCCAGTATACTGCATTTATACATGATTTTGATGTCACTTTATTTTGAAATTCCACATCAGATTGGGGTTGAAACTTGTTGAGTGTCATTCCCAGATGGGATACTAGTAGTAGAAGTGGAATGAGTCTGTGGAAACAAGTACTTTTTTTATTTTATAAGTATTTCAAAGTAGTGGCAGTATACTGCATTTATACATGATTTTGATGTCACTTTATTTTGAAATTCCACATCAGATTGGGCTGAAACTTGTTGAGTGTCATTCCCAGATGGGATACTATTAGTGAGAAGTGGAATGAGTCTGTGGAAACTAGTACTTTTTATTTTATAAGTATTTCAAAGTAGTGGCAGTATACTGCATTTATACATGATTTTGATGTCACTTTATTTTGAAATTCCACATCAGATTGGGCTGAAACTTGTTGAGTGTCATTCCCAGATGGGATAATATTAGTGAGAAGTGGAATGAGTCTGTGGAAACAAGTACTTTTTATTTTATAAGTATTTCAAAGTAGTGGCAGTATACTGCATTTATACATGATTTTGATGTCACTTTATTTTGAAATTCCACATCAATTGGGCTAACTTGTGAGTGTCATTCCCAGATTGGATACTATTAGTGAAAGTGGAATGAGTCTGTGGAAACAAGTACTTTTTATTTTATGACCTTGTCAAAGTACTGGTATATCTGCATTTATACCTGATTTTGATGTCACTTTATTTTGAAATTCCACATCAGATTGGGTGAAACTTGTTGAGTGTCATTCCCAGATGGATACTATTAGTAAGAAGTGGAATGAGTCGTGGGAAACAAGTACTTTTTATTTTATAAGTATTTCAAAGTAGTGGCAGTATACTGCATTTATACATGATTTTGATGTCACTTTATTTTGAAATTCCACATCAATTGGGCTGAAACTTGTTGAGTGTCATTCCCATGGGATACTATTAGTGAGAAGTGATGAGTCTGTGGAAACTAGTACTTTTTATTTTATAAGTATTTCAAAGTAGTGGCAGTATACTGCATTTATACATGATTTTGATGTCACTTTATTTTTGAAATTCCACATCAGATTGGGCTGAAACTTGTTGAGTGTCATTCCCAGATGGGATAATATTAGTGAGAAGTGGAATGATTCTGTGGAAACAAGTACTTTTTATTTTATAAGTATTTCAAAGTTAGTGGCAGTATACTGCATTATACATGATTTTGATGTCACTTTATTTTGAAATTCCACATCAATTGGGGCTGAAACTTGTTGAGTGTCATTCCCAGATGGGATAATATTAGTGAGAGTGGAATGAGTCTGTGGAAACAAGTACTTTTTATTTATAAGTATTTCAAAGTAGTGGCAGTATACTGCATTTATACATGATTTTGATGTCACTTTATTTTGAAATTCCACATCAGATTGGGCTGAAACTTGTTGAGTGTCATTCCCAGATTGGATACTATTAGTGAGAAGTGGAATGAGTCTGTGGAAACAAGTACTTTTTATTTTATGACCTTGTCAAAGTACTGGTAATATACTGCATTTATACCTGATTTTTGATGTCACTTTTTTTGAAATTCCACATCAGATTGGGCTGAAACTTGTTGAGTGTCATTCCCAGATGGGATACTATTAGTGAGAAGTGAATGAGTCTTGGAAACTAGTACTTTTTATTTTTAAGTATTTCAAAGTAGTGGCAGTATACTGCATTTATACATGATTTGATGTCACTTTTTTTGAAATTCCACATCAGATTGGGCTGAACTTGTTGAGTGTCATTCCCAGATGGGATACTATTAGTGAGAAGTGGAATGAATCTGTGGAAACAAGTACTTTTTATTTTATGACCTTGTCAAAGTACTGGTGGTGTACCGCATTTATTCATGATTTTGATGTCACTTTATTTTGAAATTCCACATCAGATTGAGCTGAAACTTGTTGAGTGTCATTCCAGATGGGATACTATTAGGAAGGGAATGAGTCTGTGGAAACAAGTACTTTTTATTTTATGACCTTGTCAAGTACTGGTGGTGTACGCATTTATTCATGATTTTGATGTCACTTTATTTTGAAATTCCACATCAGATTGGGCTGAAACTTGTTGAGTGTCATTCCCAGATGGGATACTATTAGTGAGAAGTGGAATGAGTCTGTGGAAACAAGTACTTTTTATTTATAGTATTTCAAAGTAGTGGCAGTATACTGGATTTATACATGATTTTGATGTCACTTTATTTTGAAATTCCACATCAGATTGGGCTGAAACTTGTTGAGTGTCATTCCCAGATGGGATACTATTAAGTGAGAAGTGGAATGAGTCTGTGGAAAACAAGTACTTTTTATTTTATGACCTTGTCAAAGTAGTGCCAGTATACTGCATTTATACATGATTTTGATGTCACTTTATTTTGAAATTCCACATCAGATTGGGTTGAAACTTGTTGAGGGTCATTCCAGATGGGATACTATTAGTAGAAGTGGATGAGTCTGTGGAAACAAGTACTTTTTATTTTAAGTATTTCACAAGTAGTGGCAGTATACTGCATTTATACATGATTTTGATGTCACTTTATTTTGAAATTCCACTCAGATTGGGCTGAAACTTGTTGAGTGTCATTCCCAGATGGGATACTATTAGTGAGAAGTGGAATGAGTCTGTGGAAACTAGTACTTTTTATTTTATAAGTATTTCAAAGTAGTGGCAGTATACTGCATTTATACATGATTTTGATGTCACTTTATTTTGAAATTCCACATCAGATTGGCTGAAACTTGTGAGTGTCATTCCCAGATGGGATAATATTAGTGAGAAGTGGAATGAGTCTGTGGAACAAGTACTTTTTATTTTATAAGTATTTCAAAGTAGTGGCAGTATACTGCATTTATACATGATTTTGATGTCACTTTATTTTGAAATTCCACATCAGATTGGGCTGAACTTGTTTGAGTGTCATTCCCAGATTGGATACTATTAGTGAGAAGTGGAATGAGTCTGTGGAAACAAGTACTTTTTATTTTATGACCTTGTCAAAGTACTGGTAATATACTGCATTTATACTGATTTTGATGTCACTTTATTTTGAAATTCCCACATCAGATTGGTTGAAACTGTGAGTGTCATTCCCAGATGGGATACTATTAGTAAAAGGGAATGAGTCTGTGGAAAAAGTACTTTTTATTTTATAAGTATTTCAAAGTAGTGGCAGTAATACTGCATTTATACATGTTTTGAATGTCACTTTATTTTGAAATTCCACATCAGATTGGGCTAACCTTGTTGAGGATTCCCAGATGGGATACTATTAGTGAGAAGTGGAATGAGTCTGTGGAAACAAGTACTTTTTATTTATAGTATTTCAAAGTAGTGGCAGTATACTGCATTTATACATGATTTGATGTCACTTTATTTGAAATTCCACATCAGATTGGCTGAAACTTGTTGAGGTCATTCCCAGATGGGATACTATTAGTGAGAAGTGGAATGAGTCTGTGGAAACTAGTACTTTTTTATTTTATAAGTATTTCAAAGTAGGGCCATATACTGCATTTATACATGATTTTGATGTCACTTTATTTTGAAATTCCACATAGATTGGGCTGAAACTTTTGAGTGTCATTCCCAGATGGGATAATATTAGTGAGAAGTGGAATGAGTCTGTGGAACAAGTACTTTTATTTTATAAGTATTTCAAGTAGTGGCAATACTGCATTTATACATGATTTTGATGTCACTTTATTTTGAAATTCCACATCAGATTGGGCTGAAACTTGTTGAGTGTCTTCCCAGATTGGATACTATTAGTGAGAAGTGGAATGAGTCTGTGGAAACAAGTACTTTTTATTTTATGACCTTGTCAAAGTAGTGCCAGTATACTGCATTTATACATGATTTTGATGTCACTTTATTTGAAATTCCACATTCCCAGATGGGATAGAATAAATATTACTTTATGAATCCGTCACCGGGGAAATTCAGTCGTTACAGCAGCACAGGTTTGACAAATAATATTTTAACAGGGCTTGGGAGAAGTACTTGTAAAAAAAAAAAAAAGGCAAAAAATAATATAAAATGTATATATAGCCTCAAAAAAATTCTAAAAAAAAATTAAATTGTTAAACATAAGCTATATACACACTACTATTGGGCTGGAGTGGAACGAGTCTGTGTATAGTGGATTTTTACGCTATTCATAGCGATTACCGTAATTTCAACAGCAAAACGGCACAAAATTTCAAAGAGGCTGGCGTGACAGTCGTTTGAGAGAGAGGGCTGGGTGACGGCAGTGACAGAGGGGGAGCGAAGGGAGCGGACCTCCGAACCCGTCTAGATCACGTCAACGTCCCTTTCCCCGAGCCAGGTCTCCGAGACCAGGATGCAGGCTTTTTAAATACATGCTGTGGCGAACAAGAGCCTGTATTCCTGTTTTATTGTGGAGAGCGCAGACGTTGGACAGGATCATTGAAGGGAGGGGGATGTCGCAACAGGTGTTGCCGTCTGCGCTCCCTGTACGCCGCCTCTCCTGCCTCGCTCCTCGGTTTTCCGTCATGAGATACGAGTTTTGACTTACCCCGATTACCTGCTGGTGGGCCTGATCACGGGATGAGTTTTAAACAGATAGTCTCGGAATATTGAATGGAGCTGTCAGCAACCCAGTGACACGAGGACGCAGCCACCACCAAGAAAGATCAGAGTCAGATCCATGTCACTGATCATGAACTTATCACAAAAAGTGAGGTTTGATCAATTTCAAGGCACAGCGAGTTAAAAGTTTAAGTAAAAATAACAAACTTAAAACTGACATGCTTCCCACTGCGCCGGTCGCTGCGTCTGCATGCGCCCAGTAAATGCGTAAATGTAGTAAATCGGCCAAACAGCGCCCAGATTCTAGAGTTCTGTCGTTTCTTTGTGCTTACAGGAGGCTGTGAGTCATTGTTGATGTTTCGCTGGCAGCTGCAGCCTCTCGTCTGCTGTGGAGGTGGATTTTCGCATAATTCAGCGATTATTTCTTGATTTTTTTATTATAATATATTTCTGAAAATCCGCGATGGACTAAAACGTGTAGTCAAACCGCGATGTGGCAAGGGATCACTGTATTATTAGCAATGTTTCTTCTCTAAGCTGTACATACCTCTTTTTGAAGACACTCCAGAATTCCACTCAGAGTCGATTTTCTGCTCGATGCGCAGCGCTTTGTACATTCCCAAAGACTTGGCACCATGGCATCGATCCTTCCAGGAATGACTCCAGCAGGTCTGTAGTGACAATCTGCGAACTCAGCGCTTAGCTGAAACAGACATAACAAACAACATCAAAAATGACATGAGTGGGAAATCAGAGCAGCATAGCGCTTAGTGGTAGGAAAAGAAATCACCAATATCACGCAAGAAAGGAACATGCTTGTTGTCGAAAAGCATTCAGATAACTCAGTAAAAGTATCAATACTCACGCAATCAAGTCCTACATCAAAATATTATTTGCGTAAAATGCAGCATCATCGGCAAATGTAAGGTACAAAGTAAAATTATTCATATTGTATTAATCTCCCTCCTGTCATGTTTTACTATTATATCTGATGCCTATGATAGTATCACTACCGCATTCAAATTAAACATCTGACATACATGTTTCACTGGAGAGGAGGGGATGACAAATTGGTAACCAAAGAAATATTTGCCGTAGAAGTAGAGGAGTCAAAGTAAACAATTGTACAAAAAATACTCCAGTTAAGTACAAGTACCTATAATTTGTACCTAGTAATTGAACTGAAGAAAGTACTTGAGTAAATGACTTTCACTCCACTCTGTTTTTGAATATAACAAAACAGTAGTTTTATGCATTACTGAGTTGGCAAAGGATTACCTGTCTTTGACAAACAGTGCAGGCCAATCTGTCCATGACTTCAGAGTGAGTGGCTCCTCACCAAATCTCCTGTCTCGGTGAGAATTGGCATCATCAGTTCTCCAGGAGTTGAAATCTGGTCTCTTCTTCTGCACTTCTGAAGCAATTGTCTGCACGATCCTTCTCTGATTTAACAGCAGTCTGTCCATCAGGTGGCCTGGCAGTAGGGATCTCCCCTTTTTTGACTTCTTGACTGGCTTGCGCGTCCCTCTCCTCTTTCTTTTATTTACAGAAATTCAGGGCATCCAGCTGCCATCATTCTCTGACGGTAGTTGGAGAATGTACACAAATCAAGCATAATAGTCACAATTTTTTTTACCTTCTTTCACCATGTTCTTTCAATGATTTTAAGTTCAGCTTGAGTTTGAAATGTGCTCAAACAGCCTCATAAATACGACGGTCCTGAGGTCCTCGATGATGTCCGTGACCTCTTTGTAATTTTGAATTATTCTTCCTTGCCCATTGGTGGTCAACGCACAAAACTACATTTGCACTTCATGACTGGAAATGCTTGTTGAACTGAAAATAGAAACGAATTGCATGTTTAAGTAAAAGACAATGGTTAAAAATAACCCCAATACTTATACATTTATTTTTCAAGTATTTAATTATTACTCCTTTAAAATGCAACACCTCTACTATGAATTTACTGCAACCTTCCTAACCTATGTCTTTGAAAGTCTAAATGTTTAAATAAATAACTATAAATAATGATGCGATTGAGCTAGAAGACTCGTCTGCTTCTTTTAAATCTGTAATCATGAGGCTTCTCTGAGCTTTCCAAAGTGCTATCTATCTAAATAAAATCAGTAATGAAATCATATTCCTGACATCAAAATACAGTGCAAGGTTACATAAAAATACCAGAAGTGAAACAAGTTGACTGCGGAGGGTGTGGTCACAACTTGTTTAACATGTGTTTTAAAAATTCCTTGTAGCTTTCTTTCTCTCTTGCACTGGACGGTTGTAATTCTATAATTAATCATTTAAATTAGGGCTGCCGAACAATTAAATAAATGATCTGTTTAATCGCATACTACTCTGATTAATCACGATTAATTGCAGTTAAAAATATACTACTATATTACTTGAATTTTCTTCTATTCTGTCTTACATAGGATTGAAGGATGCAATACTATACAATACAATAAACCATTATAATTTAAAGATGTAATTTGAAAAATAATAACACATCATAGTTTTATTTTTGACATTAGTATTTTTTGACATTAGCTCTACATTTTGATCAGTGTATTAAATAAATGCCTATCTGCACACCTCAACTTCCCTGTCCCACCCTGATTCAAAATGGGACACGCTATTTAATAATCAAATTTAAGCGGACAGGTGACAACTCCAGTGGAGACGCAGACCACAGACTGCATACACAGACAGACTCTACCTGAGCACGTGACGCAACATTACGCAGCATATATGCAAATGAGCCATGTGCTTTTTACGCAAAATACCCATGCAAGCTGCCTCGGAGCCTGCAACTTATTTCAGTTTAATTTTCATTCATTGTAACGGTAGCGGATGTTTATATCTCCCTTCACAGAATTAATTAATTTACATCCTCCCTCATCTATTGTAGGAGTTTGGTGGGGTTCATGGGAGGAGAGGAGCATAGCTGCTGCAGAGCACTGATTGCCTGCCCTGTGTCTGTGTGGCAGCACCTGTTGTGGCAGCACCTGTGTGGCAGAGGTGAGCCTTCAAAAAGAGCTCAGTTGTGTGGAACGGTGAGACTGGAAGGAGCTTGGTGATTGCTATTGGGCTCAGCCCAGCCAAGCAAACGTTTTGGGCTCAACTAATCCTGCAGGGAGGGGCCGATCACAGCTGTTTAGGGCTGCGGCGGCGAAGACAGTCAGTGGGGCTGTAGGGCAAGGCTGCTGCGCAGGCAGGGCTAGAAGTGAGTTAGGGGTCCATCTAGGAGCCATTATTCACCTCCAATGTGGAAGAGGTTTTCCGGCTGCAATCGGAGACCTCGCTGCGCTGGGCCGGCGAACCAGAGACTTCTTTGTGCCAGACCAGCGCAAGCTCAACCCTGGGGAGGGTCGCGAGCCTCTGGGAAGTAAGTGTCTTTTAAACTCCTTTTACTGTGTGTGTGTGTGTGAGTAGTGAATGTTGAGTGATTTTAAGAGTTCTTAGCCACCCGCCAGCGGTGGAATCCTTTTGGGGGGAATCAGGGAGACTAGAGGAGTCTAAAGGTTGGGTGCTGCCCTATGCCTAACCTTCGTGACACTGGGGGTTTTGCAGTGTCTTAGCTTGCTGTGGGAATGGTTTTAAGAATTGAAGTGGTGTGTTGTTGCTGTGCCTCAGGGTTGTAGTGGTTGCCAGTGTTTGGCTCCTCCCCAATTCACTGCATGACTAGTAATCAGGGGGTAGTCCCGCCCTTGGAGACTCGGCGCTTATCCTGACTCCTTACAGGTTCTGAAGCAGGCTGCTTAATGAAATTTCCTAAATAAAGATTGTTACTGGTAACACCCTCTTCCTCTGCCTCATTTGTATTTAAAGGGACCGCCTGAACCATTTATTACACTATTTTTATCGGCCGGGACAACGGGAGGTCCTTAAACTGGAGTCTGTGCTCCACAACAGAATTTTTTTCCCAATCGATTTCAGGATTTTCTGAATCAGTATTCAACAGGGGAAACGTTTATTCCAATACACTGATGAAAATAGTTTTTTTTTTTTTTTTTTTTATCCAGCCCTGGAATGTGCTGACGTTACAGGCTAAACCAAGCACGAAATCCGTCTCAATGTATCTGTCGTGTCTGCACCATGCACACACACACACAGATCGGTGTAAAGGCAACAAGAAAATGTCCGCTCTCAATTCGAGTTGTAACTTATCTCTGCAGCATGCTCACAACGATTAGGGTCACAAGTAATTATCAGTATGTAAATAATTATTAAACAACATTAATGAATTCACTTTTCTACTTACTGGTCGATATAAACGCAAGGAGCGAGCAAAGCCATTGAATGTTAATCTTCCAACCACAGTATTGCTTTTTGCCCTTGACTTAGCGTCTAACCAGCTAGCTTTACTAAGCTATGCTAATGCCGCTAGCAAACCATCATAGTTATTCAGTGGCCCACAAATGAAGAACATATTGCGGACACGTTAAAACTAACCTTGAGTGCTTGTTTCAGTTTTTTTTTTTTTTTTTTTTTTTTTTTTTTTGCATCTATCAAAAGCATGGCTCATCACGTTAAAGAGTCCACCATGAGTCAGTACGAAATTTTTAAGCTAACATCAAGGCAAGAATAGCCTTCCAGGCTATTAATAAGCACGACGTCAGGTTACACCCTTGTTAACTCTACTGAAGTTACGGCATCCAAAAATTAGAAGACAACTAAACATTTTATAACATTAATTTAAACTCACCTCCTGGCGCTGCCTCACGCAGAAATAAATCCACACGTAACGTTCCCCTCTCCTCCGTGCACACAGTCGTTAATGTATTGCTCCACCTCAATTGAAGGCCTTTACACTGACACGACTCCTCCGCCGGTGGCCGTCCTTTCTCATTCACCTCAAAGTGACCCTATTTTTTAGAGATTCAAACATGTACTTGTCTTCCGGATATAACAACAATATGTCCATGCTTCAACCATACAATCACTTTAAAGGAAAATTATTTCAAATTCAAATAGCCACACCCCCCTTTTTTCCCCTATGGGTCTACCCCTTCTCTCCCGCCGTTTTTCTTGTCTGTCTTTTCTATGGAAACTTACAAAGGCAAGTTAGTCACTTGGACGGAACTTAAAAAATTTGAAATAGTCAAGACAATGAATAAATGTAGTTTAACTTTCGAAACTAGAACAGCCGAGTTCAAAATTCAAAATTTGTCAGAGCTATTTGAGTTAAAGAGAAACAGTGAAGATAACTAAATGGGGCTGCAATGTTTTACAGTGTACTAACTGTGGTGTTTGATAGGAACTGAAAGATTCCAGCAGGAGATTAGATTTTATAAAGAAATTACTTTGACGTCATCAGGTCCTATATTACGTTCATGGTGGTAACGGTAGGTGGCGCTCTGAATCTCGCGAGAGTTCACGTGTTAAAACGAGATTTATCCCGGCCGCGTTCTGTCACTGGGTGCGTTTACATGGGAAGTTTAATTCCTCTTTAATTCAAATTAAAGTAAAGCCGAATAAAAAGTACCAGTAAAACTTAATTCCATATGAAAATGTCAATTCCGAATTAAACTTAATTCCGAAGTAAGTGGCTGGTTATTCCCATTTATTCCGCATTAATAATCCGCGGTCATGTAACACTCTTCCTCTTTAAATTAATTCCCGCTTTCTGCGCCATGCTCGTTCTCTTGCCCGTCTGTCGCGTGACGTTATTTCCGGCAGCCGCAGTAAACGGTGTTCAAGAGCAGAGAACGATTTTTAATAAAAGCTTGGAGGAACTGAAAATAATTAAAAGAACAATGGCAGGAACATAAAATTGTGAGCTTTTCAAAGCGGGCCAGGTTTAAATAAGGAGTTTCGCAGATAGAGGACGCACCCAGGTCAAAAATTGGAAGTTGTTGCTAACCAGTTAGCTAAGTTTGTTTTCTTCCGTAGATTAAAGACGTCCGCGCCCCCGCTATCCCATCAGAACTCTTCCCACCCCCCCCCGACCTAGCGGAGTTGGATAAAGCCGAACTAACGTTTTTCCATGTAAACTTAATCGGAATTACTATTTCCATGAACACGAAGGAAAATATTTTAATTCGGATTTTTATTCCTAATTTAATTCCGAATTAAACATCAGTAACCGCCAGCCACTGAGAAATACAACATCCACAGATTTTGGTAAACTTGACAATATTAAAATCCTTAACTATCAGCTAACCAACTAATGAGAGCTGTTTCATACTGGAGGAACTCTGATGTTGAAGAAATACATGTGGACATCAGCGATACATGAATGTATGTAGAGCATATCTGTCAAGTCCCCTTTTGGCCGGAAAAGTCCCGTATT
>JAGFBZ010001588.1:0-67880 GCA_018398805.1 Hirundichthys speculiger | reverse complement strand
AAATAACAAAAGCGTGCACAGCCATTGCAGTGAGACACCTACATCTCCACGCTGAGAAAGTGGTTCGAGACTGCACGTCACGCTGCAGCTGGAGAGCTATTTTCAAAGCTCAGCTTCCTCTCACGCTCCAGAGCCAAACACCGGGTCTAAGGTATCAGAACGCCGAGCAGAAAATATTTCATCGAGAAAATCATTTCCAGCTCTTCACGATGAGATCAGAGAGAAAAAGAAAGATCAGAGCGCCGCTCATGTCTGCAGAAGCTGTCGACCGTCTCAAAAACAAGCCTTTCATAAAGTTTAACCATTAAATGTGTTTACGTGCACAGGTTGGTCTTTGCTCTGAAGCGCTGGAATTTGTTGTTAACAGTGTCTTTTTTTTCCCACTTTCAATCAATTAATCAATCAATACTTTATTAATCATTGTCGTCACAATGAAATTCAATTTTCCAGTACATCGTCCTAGAAAAACATACAGAAACGAACAAACATATTCAGACATGGGTGGACGGTGTCTGGGGGCTGCTGCCACGTAGCGGCGCACCTTCTTATCAGAAGAAAATTAGATCACATGTGGGGGGGGGGGGGGTAAAAAAAATTTGTGTTTAGAGAAAAAAACACAAAAAATAAGCATAGACAAACCTAAAACTAAGACACGAGAGGTTGGGGGGTGGGGGGGTGTTCAGCCAAAAGGTCCGTGCGCGTGCTGCCAGATCCCGGCGCACAGTGCATCAGTCCGCCTAGCATGGGGGGTGGAAACAGCTGGAGCCAGCGGAGGAGGTTGAACGCGGGGGCGGGAAGTGTGTGTGTGTGTGTGCATGTGTATGTGTGTGCGTAAGCCGGTGCCTCCTGTCCCAGTTCAGTCTGGAGCATTCATCCACAGGTGTTGTTTGGAAAGGGGGGGGGGTTAGGGGGAAGAGCATCAGTGCAGCACAACACTCGGGAGAGTTTAGAAAGAAGCAGGCCTTGAAAAGGCCCAGCTTCGTTTCAGGGGAGCCAGATTCAGATAAGAGAAGATCGTTTGGGTCAGGCTGACTGAGATTCCGTCTGCCTCGAGTTCTTGCTGGTTTCATCTCGGTGGGATTAAATCCAAATGGCCGAATTCCAGGTCAATTCTCCCTGAGCAGCGCTTGCAACTTCTCCACGTTCGAATCCAGTTGGCCAGAGAGTTCAAAAATCATCACTAGCCTGTGATTCACACTCGGAATCGCATCCAGTTTCCGATTCAGCTCACCAAGGGTATCAGTCTGAGCGTTCACAGCGCGGCTCACTCCAACACACACGACAGGAAGGTTGACGGTGTCCAGGATGGCTGCTGCCGTGTCATAAAGTTTCCGATACAGCAGGTATCCGCCATCTCCAAACAGTAATCCAAATAGGTACACGACTTTGGCGTCCTCAATGAACAGGGGGGGACAGACATCCCAGATTCCATCCTCCATAGAATCCCTGATGTATCCAGCAGCCAGTACTCTCCTGTGTCCTGTCTGTGGTCAGACCAGCTGACCAGATCCATGGTTAGAGATTTGAATATTATGCCGAGTGAGGCTCCAAAAAAGCACAGACAAGACAAAAGAGAAGCAGCAGGGACAGATAGAGAGGAGCTGACAGATAAGCGTCTGCCTCCGTCGAGAGCAGGAAGTAACTTTGTTTTCAAATCCATACATTCTCCATTTTCACAACTGCGGTGTCTGCCAGTTTGATGGCGTGTGATTGAACAGTGAATGAACAGAGACACCCTGCACTTTAACTTTTCACAGCCAGTTGTTTTTTTTTTTCTTTTCATAGACAGACAAATACTGTGATGGACCGTTATGGGATTGTCTCTGTTGTGATATCAGTGTGAGCCATGCATCGCATGTCGCGTCAGACTGGTAACGTGAAGCGTGCGGAGATCTCCACACCTACTGAACACGTGTACTTCACAGAAACCAGACAGGGTTAAAACCATTTATGGCGTTCTGCAGCTGCGTCCACCTACCGTCACTGTTGATGATGTGCAACAGCAGCTTCAGGTAGTTCTGGGTCTGCTCCACCAGGTCCCACGACTGGATCACAGACACAAGACAAGGAGACGAAGATGTGGATGGACGGAAAAATATTATTCTGATATTTAACAGTCATCTTTAGTTAATCATTCTATAGTTAAAAAAACACATATTATTCTATCTTTTTTCTTTTTTTTGTATAGAAAGAGAGAGAGAAGATCGGACAGAGAACAAGTGACGCGCTGACCTGGTACTGAGTCCAGTCGATGTTCAAGTTCTGGGTAAAGCACGTGGGGATTGTCAGAGGAGCATCCACATAGTCCTGTCAGTGGAGACACAGCAGCGCCGTTACAACAAGCTCGCGTCACACAGACCGGGCCGACTGGGAGCAGAAGAGCCCGTACCTGATTCCAGTTGAACACCAGACCCTCGGCCGTGTAGTCTCTGTCCTTGTAGTCCTTGAAAAACTCACATCCTGAAAACGAGACACAAGAGTTTTTGAGTTGGCGTGGATGCTTTCAAGCACAAGACTTTCTTTGAGCTTTATTAAGGCTACTTTAATTGACTTAGATTCAAACTCGGATCATTTGCTTGCTTATAATTTATGGCCGCAAAAGCCCAAAAATGCTAGGCGCCAGACTTCAAAATGGCAGTCCAAAAACTACAGCGTGGCTTGATGCCACTCACGCTGCAGCGGTTGGATCCGTCTTTTAAGCGAAGTCCGTGTTAAACCGACGACTTCACTTGGAGGTTCTGATACCGATGTGCTGGTGAACTTGTATTGGACAGTCAGTGATATCCAGCTCAGGGCGGGACTGAGAAGTTGCTGTTTTACCTGGGTAAGGCACAGAGAGCAAGGTGAAGTCTGCATAGCGTTGGGCCTTGTCCACCTTCTCAGAGGACGTCACACTGCAGAGACACAAATAGAGACACAGAGCCAGATGAGACACGAGGCGAGCACAAACGTTCACAGACAAAACAGCAGGGTTCAGCGTTCGGCACGAGCACGATGAACCCCTGATCGCTGTGAGGTGCAGTAGTTGACACGGATCAATGATGACATGCTCTTTTCACAGCTTTGGATCTATTCTTATCAACCTTTTACATATATATATATTAGGAATCTCCAATAATCAGCCAACCGATGATATCGGCCTGATATTAGCCCATTTATGGAATATCTGTTCATATCAGTACCGGGTTTTCCTCCGATAATAAAAACTGATCATTGAAAACCCGGGTTTTGCCTGTTCTTAAATGCTTGTGGGGTCCTGAGACTGGCGGGACACACGCTTGATGACCACATCACAGCGCGTCCTGAAGCAAAACAAAAACAGCAACAACAACAGTGCGTGGCTAGTGGCTAATAAGCCTGCTCGATTGTTGCTCGAAAAAGTTTCACCGGCAGATAAAAGGTATGCCGAGGGAATTTCGTCATACAACATTTCAAATTTAGTCTCTCAAATGCATCTAACAGAGCATCACAATAAAAGAAGGTAATGTATTAATGCCACAACAGGAGATACATAATGTGATCTAAATTAGTTTATAGTTCGGGTAGAAACTCAGGTAGCAATTTTAACAATTTAGTCTGAAAAAAATTCTGGAGTGCAACAAAACTGTTAAACCCCTTTGTTCAAGACGATTGCGTCATTCCTCCATGTTAAATCAGATCTGCTCCATGTGTTCACTGTCCTGCTGTTCTCTAGCTGGTTACTGCAGTGCAGCTCCATCTAGTGGCACAGATGTGTAATGACAACAGAAAGTCTAGTCTATAATAAAACGACCCCCATTTCTGAGAATATGACTTCTAAATTAAAATATCGTCCTATATTCTGGTCAATACAGTAGTTTGATCAATGACTTATTCAACAGCAGATGGGTCTCCTGCAATGCTGGAAATGAGCATCAGAAGATTCTGAGCTCGTCATGATCTGAGGAGAACCAGACTGATGTCAGACGCAGAGCTGGAGAGGCTTTGGTTCATCTATATATGAGATGAGTTTCCTTCAGATTTCCACAATGTTGCAAATATTATAATATGTGATTCCAGCGTCGCCATGCTACCTGAACTGCAGCACAAAACCATTTTCGGGTCACGTAAACCGGACAATTAAATATCAAAAACAAATTCAGTCCCGTGGTCTGTTTTCTAAAATTGAAATATAAAAAAAACAGGCATTTTTTTGTTTTTTTGTGAAGGATTAAAAAACAAAATAAAGTCACTTTTTAATTTTTTTAATTTTTGATTGATAATTGAAAATGGAAAAAAAACAAATGAAGTTTACAAAGTAAAAACAAAGTTACAGAACTTTTACATGGATGTTTTTATTTTAAAGTTCGTCGAGTATTTCAACAGAAACAAGGTTATTAGTAACAAATGACAAGTTAAACTCCCCGTTAAAAGTTTTTGCTGTTACCTCAGAAATTGCCTGTTTTAATGGTACGATTGTGCCGACAGGATTTTGTTGGTAGACTTTTTTTTTTATAAAAACAAGATGACATTAACGCACATTTTTTAAGATGAGATTTACACTAAATATGTGTTACTGATAAGTGCTGATGTTAAAAGTGTTCATAGTTCATATGGCAGCAGAACATTTAAATAAAAGTGCACTCTTCACACTACTTTTGAATTCATTATTTGATTTTGCATATACAATGCGATTATCAATGCGAAATCATGCGATTTCCCTGATTAATTTAAAGCAGCAGCAGAAAGGAACATCTGCCCATGAATGAAACGGACCTGCAGCAGAATCAGAGACATGAAGGGCCTCCATCTGCTTTCAGCTCTGCAGCTGTCGACGTAAGGAAAACGGATACTTTCACTGCCTGCTCCTGCACATTTATACAGACAGAAATCTAGGTACTTTTTATTTATCCTGCAACAGAAGTCACCGATTTTTTTTCTTTTCTCCTAAATGAAATCCATCCGCATACACACTTCACTCAGTCAATAGATTCAAAGTCTTCGGCTGCACACGGTCAGCCGCTGAGCGTCCTTCTTTCCACTTTCTGCAAGCAGAAGGTTCAAATGAGGAACTGAGACTTCTGCAGCCATAATGGAATAACAAGTAATGAGTAGCTCCTAACACATAAACACATAAATAAACGTGTTCTCAGCAACATCTGCACACAGGAAGGTGGCAGATTGTCACATTTCACGTGACAGTTCCTGTTTGGTGCATGTGCACGACGTTTTTATGGTCCACGCTGGCTGGCGTCGACACACAGAAAAAAGGCTGCTTCTAAAAAAAAATATCTCGTGTTTGGAGCAAAATAGGAAAAGGGAAGTGCAGCAGAGGAATAAAACACGGGACCCTTCTTCTGGGGCTCCGCCCACAACTGACAGGAAATATTCATGTGGACAGAAAAACACTATTTTACATGGAATCGGCCTCCGTTGCAGGGCAGTGGGCGAGTATAAAGAAGCTGGATGGTTCCCAGCTTCATGACAGTCGGCAGCTTGTGAGTCTGTGAAGCTAATCAGATGAGCAGAAACTACAATGCATCAAGCTAAATACTGAAGGAATTAACGCTGTTCCTTACTTTAGGCCAAACTTAACCTTTTTGTTCTCCACCATCAGGTCACAGATGTAGCGCACGGAGAGATATCGCAGCAGCTTAATGTCGTGACCCCGGACCTTGTCAAAGAGCTGGGAGTCCCCGTTCCTGGGCAGGAGGACAAGAAGGGACAGGTTTAGGTCCGAAAAGTGGAAACATGTCAAAATTCAGAAAACACTGGGACAATAATTAAAAAGAAAGGAAAAAAAAAACAGCCAGCTATGGGCTCTACGGCCCTGAAGGCAGCATTAATACCACACACCATCACAGAGTCTGAATTCTGGGATGGCTGAATGACAGCTCCTGGCTGTCTCAGGGGTCACAGCAAAACCGGTCCAAGTTCTTCAGATTTCTTGAACGGGTCAATGATTAAATGCTTTGGTGAACCAGGGCCGGTTGGTTAAGGTTTCCACCAACGTCTTCAAAAACACTGCTGTCTCACAATCTTTCAGTGCTGGAAGCGTTGTAACCGTTCTGTTTATTCCCCAGCAAAGCAGCGTTAGCTGTTTACATGACTATCAGATGTTTGCCCCGGTGATAACCAAATTTTGGGTTTGATCACGTCTGGTGCTGCTCAAACATTCCAGCCCCTGCCTTGCTGGATCAGCATCGCGTTTGCATACTGCGGGAACAGATCAACTGAAGGTGCGAATCTTCGACAGCCTCCTGAACGCCGGTGTTCCCCCTGGAGCGTGTCTGAGCCCACACCCTCGTCACACCCTGACTGCCCCCTCCGTCCACGCAGCTAACACTGTCACAGAGTCTTGCAGATGGCACGACATGCACGGACCTGATCTCCAACAGCAGTGAGTCAGCGCTCGCAGGCATGAGGTGAAAAAAAAAAAAAAATCGCACCAGGAATTACTGCGTTTAGACGCCGAACCTGTTTACCCGTCTGTCAGGACAGAGTTTTGTTGTTCAGCACAATTCAATCACACGGGCCAAAGCTGGAAAACTATGGAGCCCCGTTTGGGTCATAATTCAATGAATAAATGAGTCTATTATTATTATTAAATACGTATCCATTATTATGAAATGCATGTTTATTATTATGAAATATTTCCCATTGTTATGAAATATATGTGCATTATTATGAAATATTTCACATTATTATGAAAAAATGTAATTATTATGAAATATATTTTTATTATTATTTAATTCTAGTTTATTGCATAATAGTTTATTTCAGAATAGCTTTTTATCTAAGAATGAGTTTTTTACATAATTGCTTCCTTTTTCATAAGAATGAGCTTTTACATAATAATGACATTTTGCCAGTGGGCGGGGCCAGTGGTTGACCTGCACGCTCATTGGCTGATCCTTCTCCATTCTACGCTCTGACATCGACTAGTTTTGGCCGTGAGGTCCCGTTAGCAGCGAGCCGTGGCGTCATCAAGGTGCGCTCCTAGTCTGATTGTAGCTATGGCAGCTTGGACTGAGCTACAGGAAACCTTGACGGGGTTAGCAGACAATATCGAAAATGATAATTTATCAGGCGATACTATTTTGACCTGATTTGACGATTCACTGTTGCTGTTGCTTATGCCTGAATGAAAGAGCAGCCAATCACATAAATGGCTCCGCCCTCTCTGCTGTGATTGACACACAAATAATTCTTATGAAAAACAATGCCATTATTATGTAAAAGCTCATTCTTATGAAAAACGAAACCATTATCATAATAATGGGAAATATTTTCATAATAATAAACGCCTGTATTTCATAATAATAGACTCCTTTATTCTTTGAATTATGACCCAAACGGGGCTCCATAGAGAACAGCTGCTTCCCGCCGAGCTGTCAGACGAGTAAACAGTCACACACACACGTGTCGCTGCTGTTTGTTACTTCTGTTTTTGTATTGGTTTAAATACTCCTGTCATCTTTAAGGTCTTTAAAGTCTTATATCGCTCAGTGAGAGCTGCTTTTTCATTAGCAGAAAACACTTGAGAAGCACTGACCAAACATAAGAAAGAAATGAAGGCAGTAATAATAATCTACCATTACGCTGTTTATGTTTTAAACGGTATGATTGTGGGAAAATCTGAAACCAGCCTGGAATTCTTAAATAACTGAACGATGAAATCAGGAACTTGTGATTTATAAATAAAGGTGCCGTCAGAAGCCCTTCTGCGTGAAAGGTAGCCCACATAAGGAACAACACTGGCCTCTGAAACTTCACCAGGGGACCGAGCGTTAAAACACTGGGATTTTTCACTGGTCTGGTTGCTCCCATCGTGAATCACGTGCTTCCCCAACGGCCCAGTTCAGCGCATGAATCACAACAAGGCTGCACCTAAACAAGGAAGCAGTGGCGACAATAAAACTGCCAGTGAAGTTTTTTTCTTTTTTTTCCTACCAGTTCAGCGTCTAGCAGGTGTGAGCTTTCAGGCTGAATGTGTTTTTAGTGTGTCTAAATGTACGTCTGAACATCAGAGGTGGACATCTGACACCCCCCCCTCAGACCCGTTGACATGAAAAGAGCAACTCATTTATAGCTGAAAGGGGAACTTAATTACTCTGCGGTACTTTCACCAAGGCATGTCACAGACATTTCATTAAGACCTTAGAAAAAAAGAAAAAGAGCAGAATATTTTCCCTAATATGATTTAACATCCAATGGTTCAATGGAAAATGAACTATTCTCACAGTGTTCTCTGAAACGGAAACTTCTGGACACTGAGCTCAACCCAGAGACGGAGGAATGTCGGGTGTTTGTTGCACATTAACACAGATGATTACCTGACGACGCTGTCATCCTCTGGATACTCCTCTGACTCTGTCCACGTGTCATCGCTGCCCCCTGAGAGCAAGAAAATCCGTTTGAATACACGAGTGAGGCGACAGAAACTTCATGGTGGCAGGAATCGTGAACAAATGAATAAATTATTGAAAAGTCAAACACAACAACTGGAATTCCAGGCCAGGACAGCAGATCTTCAGAGCTCAGTGGGTTGAAAAGTAACCGCAGTTTTTGCCCAGATGTGCTGTTTCCTGTCTGGAAGAGTCTGTTTTTACAGACAGACTCTTCCAGATGTGCTGTTCCTGTCTGGAAGAGTCTGTTTTTTACAGACAGACTCTTCCAGATGTGCTGTTTCCCGTCTGGAAGAGTCTGTTTTTTACAGACAGACTCTTCCAGATGTGCTGTTCCTGTCTGAAAGAGTCTGTTTGTACAGACAGACCTTTCCAGATGTGCTGTTCCGGTCTGGAAGAGTCTGTTTTTACAGACAGACTCTTCCAGATGTGCTGTTCCTGTCTGGAAGAGTCTGTTTGTACAGACAGACCTTTCCAGATGTGCTGTTCCTGTCTGGAAGAGTCTGTTTTAACAGACAGACTCTTCCAGATGTGCTGTTCCTGTCTGAAAGAGTCTGTTTGTACAGACAGACCTTTCCAGATGTGCTGTTCCGGTCTGGAAGAGTCTGTTTTTACAGACAGACTCTTCCAGATGTGCTGTTCCCGTCTGGAAGAGTCTGTTTGTACAGACAGACTCTTCCAGATGTGCTGTTCCCGTCTGGAAGAGTCTGTTTTTACAGACAGACTCTTCCAGATGTGCTGTTCCTGTCTGAAGAGTCTGTTTTGTACAGACAGACCTTTCCAGATGTGCTGTTCCGGTCTGGAAGAGTCTGTTTTTACAGACAGACTCTTCCAGATGTGCTGTTCCTGTCTGGAAGAGTCTGTTTGTACAGACAGACTCTTCCAGATGTGCTGTTCCCGTCTGGAAGAGTCTGTTTGTACAGACAGACTCTTCCAGATGTGCTGTTCTGTTTCTGTCTGGAAGAGTCTGTTTGTACAGACAGACCTTTCCAGATGTGCTGTTCCTGTCTGGAAGAGTCTGTTTTTACAGACAGACTCTTCGCAATACGATATGTATTGTCATACGTGGGTCACGATTATCACGATATCACGATATCCCGATATCCCGATATATTGCGATATTCTACCCAGTTAATATCAAAATTAAAAGTAGAGATGAAAAATCAAGTTGCTGTATATGTTCATCAGATGATATTGATCATTCAGAGGACAAATTGAGTCAAAACTATTTGCACATTTAAGTGAATGAATAAATTTTCCTAAAAAAAAATCGACATTAGGAGCTGAAAAATCAATATATATCTGGCGGCGGCCGAATATCGCGATATATCGCCAAATCGATTTTTTTTTCACACTGCTAGTCGGCAGACGTTACTGCATCTGACTGAACGGGATGAAAAGCTGCTGATTGTGGAGGAGGGAAACCCAGCGGCCACACAGACGCGGCGCTCGTCTCAGCTGCTCTAAATGTTGCACGGCACAAAGTCTGCGAACCGAAACCCCCACGGAAAATAAATCCGCCGCAACTTCCCATATCGCTGCTAAATTTACGTAGCGCGGGTTTGTGTGTGTGTCTGTGCGTGCGTGCGTGTGCGGCACCTGAGAAAATGTAGTTGTAGCCCGTGCGTCCGTACAGCTCCCCCCAGCCGGCCAGAGTGGACGACCGGCAAATATGCTGCAAATGAACAGAAGCGAGGCGGGATCAGACGGCTGCAGAAGAAACCGTAGAGGATTTACTCTGAAACATTCCTGGACAGTTGTGTCAGAGGTGCGTGGTTTCTGCTCAGCAGATGTGGGCTCCGAGCCAGGAGGGGTTGATTTTTCTCAGCCACGCCTGATGAACGGATCAGCTCCTCTGACTCATGCGGCGGCGTGCAGGGATCCGAGAGGGACGGGGTGAGCAGCTGTTAGTGCCGTCGTCATCGTGGGTGCTTTCTTCCTCTTTAAAAAGCTCAAATAAACCCCAGCTGTTTATTACTCGGTGTGTGAGCCGATGTATTTCATCCATCCATCCATTATCAATACCCGTTTAGTCCTGTCCAGAGTCACGGGGGTCTGCTGGAGCCAATCCCAGCTCTACACCTGGACAGGTGGAGCCAATGTATTTGGGGGGCAAAAACTAAAGAAAAGAAACCTGATAGTAGGTGGGATCGCTGCAACGATGTACCCTTTAATTCATTCACTATTCCTCCTCTTTATGTGTCCAAACCACCTCTCTCACTTTGACCCCATTCGAACGGTCCGATCCAACACTGGTCCCGGTAGCCAATACTAATGATCCGAAAGAAATAAGACCATCTGAGCCCTCTAGAACGAACGACTCTTCTGCACTTTTCTGCAAACTTTCATCTGAACTTCCTCTAAAAATCACAATAAGAGACAAATGAAATGAGCTTGAGCTGATAACACACAAACGGTTAACATTTATTGTGTCACAATTGAACACAACCACTAAACATTCACAGTGCTAATGTGTAAAATAAAATAGAATCACTTCAGCAAAGGCTGACTGGAGCCGGTAGTTTTGAACAGCTCGAGTCCACTTGATGAAGTGAGTTTGGAGAGCGACACGGATCAATAACAGACAGACAATGAGCGAAGCGTCGCTGACGTGAACCGGGACATCTCTGAAGACTTACGATCGGGAGCACGTCAGCTGGTGAGGTAGACAAAGTCATCTCAGTGTTTAAGTATCTATAAATCCACAGTTAGACAACCTGTCTGTAAACGGATGCAGTTTACTGCTCTGGCTGCTGTTTGGAGAAGTCAAGAAGCCAAGATTACTCACTTTACCAGTTTTACCTATGACTCGGAGAGACGACTGTGATCTGGGCTTGCTTTGACATGTGTCTGAGGCGAAGCGGTTCTGGAAAGATCACAAGTTTATGTCGAGTCCGTGCAGAAGACCAGACCGTTCCAAAGGCTTCACATACTTTTTTTTCTTCCCACGGTTGCACATCCTGAAGCGGTCTAGCACGCTAACACCAGTCTAACACACTTCTGTCGCTCCAGACTTCCTTATCCGACGCCAGAATTCCTCCCATGATGCTCATCTGTGCTTCTCCTTCACCATTCTCACAGCAAAAACGATCTGTCGTGCTCTTTTTCTGGCATGAAACCACACTGTTGCTCACAGATTTTGGTTTTGGTCCATTGGCGTTGTAGTAGTTGTTATATGTAGTTGCTCCAGCTGTGCACGTCACCCCAGTGCGCTCTTCCTCCATTCTTCAGGCGTCCTCTCACTTTCCAAGACACTGCTGAACAAATCTGATTGAAAACTCCACTTCCCAGAAGCCTCCACCGCGTTCACCGGTACGTCCTGAGGACCAGCTGCTCGTCTGTTCTTCGTTCTCTCTGACTTCAACCTTTCTGAGCTTCGTTCACGGCCGGAGGGGAGTTATATTCAGAAACAGACAGTTGTAAACCAGAAGTAAATACCTTGCCGTTGTAGAGGATGACGGGGCAGACGAATCTCCCTCTGCAGCGAGCCAGTTTGCTCCGGTTGACGAGGTCCTGGAGTTTATTGATCTGCACTGTGCTCTCGAACCTGCGCGAAACCAAATCAACATACGGTCCACATTTCAGTCTGCGCAATCAATGAAGGCATCTGATACTACTTTGTGTGTGTGTGTGTTATAAATAAAATATATCATCATCCTTATTATTATTAGCTAAAAGGTTTTTATGACTGGATGATAATCAGTAATCAGATAATCACCATTTCCTGGCAGTCCAGTATCATACAGCAGCATCCCATCATTCACTGCACCACGTGAGCCTCTCAGATCAATTTCAGATCATTTGCTTGCCCGACTAACAGTCTAAGATTCAATAATATTCAGTGCACGGTGATACGGGTCAAAGCCTAACCGCCTCGTGCACAGTGGTCACTGCAGACGACGGCTATTCAAAAGCCCTTTTTTAGTGTGCGTTTGCATCGGTTTTGATGGTTTAGCTGCACTTAAACCATTCAGTCATACCTGCTGGGTATACCTGGGTGCGCTTAAAGACGTGCTTAATAACTGTCGCGTTTCTTTTTATTTGATCAAGTAACTCACACACAGGCGCACGAGAGAAAAACACGGTTTAACTCGTCATCGATAAATTGTGAAAGAAGTGCATGAGAACATCGGTAATCCATGCAAGAAAGGGTCAAGCACTGGAAAGATAAGTGGTGCACGTAGAGGATGTGAATGCGTCATAACGACCTCTTAAGACTTTTCCAGGCGATGCTGAAAGTCAAAGAGCGCGACAGATTCGTGACATCCTCTAACATTTCTGCTTCAGAGCGGTAAACGCCGACATTCAATTATCTAAATCACCGACTACATTCACGGAAATCTCAACCTCATCCATCAGAAGAGCCGGACTTACTTCCCAGAAGATTTATGAAGATATAACTACCTGGCTGGTGGATCCTATAAGCTCCTGATCAGCTGCTATTTAACTTTTGGTCTCACCAGCCGGGCCGTTTTAACGCCGGCGCTCCACGTTTTTTCAAACATTCATGTCTAGTTTAGCAAACAGCTTACTGTTGGACTGAGCTCCACTCCAGCGCTGCCTGTGTATCACTGAACAACTGGAGCCATGTCAAGAACAATATCAGATATCAAGCTGGAGCCAAAGCCCCCCCCCCACACACAAACACATGTTTTTTTTTTTAAACCTGTATATGCAGCATTTGTTTTGAACAACATTTCGCATCCGTCAGATAATCAGCAGCGAGACAGAATGATTTATTGAGTCTGCTCCAGCGACCTCAGGCGACCACGCAGTCACTTCTGCCTCCTTTAAGCCCTCAGAGCGGCCCGGGACTCAGGCCGACCTTTGCTCCGCGCACCGCGGGGTCAGAGGAGCGACGTACACAAACAATGGGGTAATCGGTAACCGAAAGGGCTGGACTTTGTATTCAGGGGAAAAAAAAAAAAAAAAAACATGGACCGGGCCGTGGAGAGTACCTGTCTCTGTCCGCTTCTGTGCACTCGTACTCCAGGAAGACTATCTGACGAGGGTAGTGGCCGCACACTTCTCCGTTGGGGTTGTGGATGATGCTGTACTTGTAATCTTTGGCAAACAGCTCCAGACAACGTCTATCGTCTCCACCTGTGAGGAGCCAAAACAAAGATCACTAAGCTTCAACCACATGTGATGAGCATTATGTAGATACTGAGACTAGTGCTGGGCGATATGGAAAAAAAAATCATATATCACAATGTGGACTATTTTATATCACGATAACGATATATATCACGATAAACAATAATAAGGTATGTTTTCAGTTATTCTCTGAAAAGTTTGACAAAAATGTCATTGTTTACTTTTCAACGTTATTTTGAAAGGACATTTAGCTGAACTGTCACAAACATACATTTTAGTGCAGCAAAAACAGGTAGGTACAGAGGTACAGTAGCTTTCACATTTTTTTTAAAGTGCTCAACAGTTTCTGAGAGGAAAAACACATTTTTGCACTAAAGTTCAGCTATAAAAAAA
Source organism: Hirundichthys speculiger (assembly GCA_018398805.1). Taxonomy (NCBI): domain Eukaryota; kingdom Metazoa; phylum Chordata; class Actinopteri; order Beloniformes; family Exocoetidae; genus Hirundichthys; species Hirundichthys speculiger. The sequence continues at coordinate 54,024 of JAGFBZ010001588.1, read as the reverse complement.
AATAAACACAAATTCTTTTTTTCAACTTTCTGAAATCTGTAACCTTGTAGTGCAAAGTTTGCAAACCAATATAAAGTGTCTAAAGTAAACATCAGGGTTGAAGAGAACTGTTTAAGGCGTTAACCATGAATAAAAGTGCAAACATAAAAGGCTACTTTGTAGAAGTAGATATGATTCTATCAAATTTATCATTGCAGGTTATTTACTTACACATTTGCTGTAATAATTGATAAAATTAGGTTAGAAATGATAGAAACGATAGAAGAGAAATGGCACGATACACACTTTTCTATCGTCCCCCCCCGCGATATGTATCGTCATATTGCCCAGCACTAACTGAGACAGTGCACATCTGGGCGCGTACATGCCAGTATATTGGGCATTAATATCACTGGCATCAGCAGGTCTGTGTCACCTCTTCACTGGTGATCTGTTTATAATCAATGACACACAAAGACTCTTGTCATTTGTCGTGGATAAAGTGCTGTTTTTGTGGCCTTAAATACAGATTCCTATTTTCACCATTAAAGTGACTTGATTTTGCAGGGCGGATCCTCCTGATGGGCATTTTATTTGTCTGCGTCTCTCTGTCTTTATTTGTTCGTTTTATTGCATTAGACCCAATGTCCTTTGGAAAAATGTCAGGAGAGCAAAAGGAGAAAGAACAACCTCTCCTTTGACGCAGAAAGCTTTTTGAAGGCATAAATTCACTTCAACTGAGCCCTTCTTCATGTAATTAATGGCGAACTAATTATTGAATCCATTAGTTGTTTTTTTTTTTGTTTTGTTTTTTTAATAGATCATCAACCCATATATCCATTTTGTGTAATTTTGTTGACATCCATGACAAGTTAATTCCATGAAATGTAATTTACACCAGTGGGAAAGTGACACCGTCTTACCCGCTGACTGACTTCCTTCGCCCTGTACTGAGTCTTGGAAAACAAATCTATCAAATCCGCTATTTCCTCGCCCTTTCGGAGCGACTGCCCGGAAGCCGCGGAGGGGGAGGCGGCCATCATCGCGCCTCGACCCGCAGCAGCGGCGGCCTCTAGCCGGACCCGACCTCCTTCAAACACCGCAGAGCCTTGTCCTTGGGGACGGGAGGACCGACCAGGCCATCCCTTCCCGGCTAGCTTTTTCCTGACTGCCCGCTTGAGGGGGCCAGAGCCGGGGAGTCCTCCTGAATTCAGGGCACCGGCTGTCCGCTCCACTTCCCGAACTCGCGCCGCTGGCCGGCCCGCTCGCACCGCCGGCTACACAGCGACCACCGGGCCGCCGCGGTTACCACGACCCGTGACGAAGCTTCCCCGGCATAAGTCGGTCGTTTCCGCTCGAGCTGTCGCGCCTCTGCGACGCCTCGCCTCAGCAGTTCCTTTTGGTTCGTTTCTGAGAAGGCGAACTGCTGTCCGCGTCTCTCCCCGCACTTGGGAGCTGATTCCCGGGCACCCGGAGACAGGAAAATCCCAGGATCCTCTCAGGCCCGCTGGTGTTTCCCCTCAAACTGTCGCGTCCTCATGTCTTCGTGACCGCCACATCCGCACCGATGAACGGAGCAAACCCAGGCAGAAGTTGAACCCGTGAAGGCGGGGGTCCGATATTACAGCAGAGGAGTTTAGTGTTGCAATGTGGTCACAGTCTGGAGCTTCCACAGGCAGTAAACAGGAAGTTGGCTCGGTCACGTGACGGCCACATCCCCTTTTACGTTTGTTTATCACTCCGATGTTTTGGACCGTCAGCAGGGTGCTGATCAGCGCTCCAAGTCCCGCAGCCGCCGACAGGAGAGGCTGCAGCACAGCCCTGTGGCTGCCCGGGGGACAGACTCTGAGCCCCCCCGGGATGCCCTCTGCTTTTTACCGCTACGTTCCACAACAACAACAACTCTCCCTGTTTTTATTCTGACACGCGACTGTGATGAGTCTGAACTCACTCACATTTGACAAAACACATGCAAAGAGATGGATGTGTATGACGGAGTATTAGGGCCACAGTGTGAAAAAAAAATGTGGACAATGATTTTTTTTTCCATTCCTCACTTAGAGAATAAAGTCAAAATGGCGAGAATAAAGTTGAAACGTCGAGAATAAAATTCAAAATGCAGTTTCCAGAATAAAGTTGTCATAAAGATTTATTTAAACCAGCTTTACTCTACCAACATAATGTGCTTTTGTCACATAGACACGGCATTATAATAAGTATTCGTACTTTGAAGAGATTGTGTCAGAAATTGCACCTATTCAGAAAAAGAAACTACTGATTCTGGAAACTGCATTTCGCCTTTATTCTTGACATTTCGACTTTATTCTTGACATTTCGACTTTATTCTCGACATTTCGACTTTATTCTCGACATTTTGACATTATTCTCATTCTCAACATTTTGACTTTATTCTCGACATTTTGACTTTATTCTCAACATTTCGAATTTATTCTCGACATTTTGACATTATTCTCAACATTTTGACTTTATTCTCGACATTTCGACTTTATTCTCGACATTTCGTCTTTATTCTCGACATTTTGACATTATTCTCGACATTTCGACTTTATTTTCAACATTTCGACTTTATTCTCGACATTTCGACTTTATTCTCGACATTTTGACTTTATTCTCGACATTTTGACTTTATTTTGGACATTTCGACTTTATTTTCAACATTTTGACATTATTCTCGACATTTCGACTTTATTTTCGACATTTTGACTTTATTCTCGACATTTCTACTTTATTCTCGACATTTTGACTTTATTCTCAACATTTTGACTTTATTCTCGACATTTCGACTTTATTTTCAACATTTCGACTTTATTCTCGACATTTCGAATTTATTCTCGACATTTTGACATTATTCTCGACATTTCGACTTTATTCTCGACATTTTGAATTTATTCTCGACATTTTGACATTATTCTCAACATTTCGACTTTATTCTCGACATTTCGACTTTATTCTCGACATTTTGACTTTATTCTCGACATTTCGACTTTATTTTTTTATTTTTTTTTCAACATTTCGACTTTATTCTATTCTCGACATTTTCGAATTTATGCTCGACATTTTGACTTTATTCTCAACATTTTGAATTTATTCTCGACATTTCGACTTTATTCTCGACATTTTGAATTTATTCTCAACATTTCGACTTTATTCTCGACATTTCGACTTTATTCTCGACATTTTGACTTTATTCTCGACATTTCGACTTTATTTTCAACATTTCGACTTTATTCTCGACATTTCGAATTTATGCTCGACATTTTGACATTATTCTCGACATTTTGAATTTATTCTCGACATTTCGACTTTATTCTCGACATTTTGAATTTATTCTCGACATTTTGACATTATTCTCAACATTTCGAATTTATTGTCGATATTTTGACTGTATTCTCAACATTTTGACTTTATTCTCGACATTTTATCTTTATTTTCAACATTTCGACTTTATTCTCGACATTTCGAATTTATTACAGACATTTTGACATTATTCTCAACATTTTGACTTTATTCTCGACATTTGCACTTTATTCTCGACATTTTGAATTTATTTTGGACATTTTGACTTTATTTTGAACATTTTGACTTTATTTTGGACATTTTGACTTTATTCTGAACATTTCGACTTTATTTTCGACATTTTGACTTTATTTTGGACATTTCGACTTTTTCTCAACATTTCGACTTTATTCTCGACATTTTGACTTTATTTTGGACATTTTGACTTTATTCTGGACATTTTGACTTTATTCTCAACATTTTGACTTTATTTTGGACAATTCGACTTTATTCTCAACATTTCGACTTTATTTTCAACATTTCGACTTTTTCTCGACATTTTGACTTTATTTTGGACATTTTGACTCTATTCTCGACATTTTGACTTTATTCTCAACATTTTGACTTTTTTTTGGACAATTCGACTTTATTCTCGACATTTAGACTTTATTCTCGACATTTTGACTTTATTTTGGACAATTCGACTTTATTCTCAACATTTCGACTTTATTCTCGACATTTTGACTTTATTTTGAACATTTTGACTTTATTCTCAACATTTTGACTTTTTTTTTGGACAATTCGACTTTATTCTCGACATTTAGACTTTATTCTCAACATTTTGACTTTATTTTGGACAATTCGACTTTATTCTCAACATTTCAACTTTATTCTCAACATTTCGACTTTCTTCTCGACATTTGGACTTTATTTTGGACATTTTGACTTTATTCTCGACATTTTGACTTTATTCTCAACATTTTGACTTTATTTTGGACAATTCGACTTTATTCTCAACATTTCGACTTTATTCTCGACATTTTATCTTTATTTTGGACATTTTGACTTTATTCTCAACATTTTGACTTTATTTATTATTATTTATTTTGGACATTTTGACTTTATTCTCGACATTTTGACTTTTTTTGGACATTTTGACTTTATTCTTGACATTTTGACTTTATTTTGGACATTTTGACTTTATTCTCGACATTTCGACTTTATTCTCAACATTTCAACTTTATTCTCGACATTTTGACTTTATTTTGGACATTTCGACTTTATTCTCAACATTTTGACTTTATTCTCGACATTTCCACTTTATTCTCGACATTTTGACTTTATTTTGGACATTTCGACTTTATTCTCTAAGTGAGGAATGAAAAATAAAAATCACAGTCCACAATTTTTTTCTCTGTGTGGCCTTAATACTCCTTCGTAGTCGTAGATATGACATCAGACAGGATGTTTCTTGTTTGTTTGTTTGTTTGTTTGTTTGTTTGTTTGTTTTTGGCCCATTACACCTTTTATCCAGCTTTTATCAGAGCTTTCTTTTTTTACCTCAAAGGTAGAGGAAGAAGCTGATTTATGCAGGTTGGTGAGACGGGGAGATGGAGATGGGAAGGACCCGCAGCAGGCCGGGGTGATTACAGGTAGAGATGAAAATGTATTGATAAGTGCCAGAAGTGTGATGGGAACATGGAAGGAGTACTGAGACTGAATTGAGGACGTTAGAGGGGAGGAGCTGGTCCTGATGATATACCTGTGGAGGTATGGGAGTGTCTAGGAGAGGTGGCAGCAGAGCTTTAGACAAGGATATTCAACAAGATCTTAGAGGGTGAGAGGATTCCTGAGGAATGGAGGAGAAGTGTGCTGGTACCTATTTTTAAGAACAAAGGAGACGTGCAGAGTTGTGGCAACTACGGAGGAATAAAGTTGATGAGCCACACAATGAAGTTATGGGGAAGAGTAGTAGAAGCTTGACTAAGGACAGAAGTGAACATCTGCGAACAGCAGGATGGTTTCATGCCAAAGAAGGACTACAGATGTAATTTTCACTTTGAGGACGCTGATAGAGCAGAAGGTCAGAGGGAGCTAAGTTGTGTCTTTGTAGACCCTGAGAAAGCAGATCACAGGATGCTGAGAGGAGCTCTGGTACTGATGAGGAGGTCTGGAGGAGCAGAGAAGGATGTCAGAGTGGAGCAGGACATGGATGAGAGCTGGAAGACAGTGGTGAGGTGAGCTGTAGGTGTGACGGAGGAGTTCAAGGTGGAGGTGGGACTGATAGATGAGGTTAGACAGGAATCTCCATGGACTATGATGTCACAGGTGACATTGTGATCTGTAGTGAGAGCAGGGAGCAGGTGGAGGAACATCTAGACATGTGGTATGTACTGGAGAGGGGAGGGATGAAGGTTAGCTGCAGCAAGACTGAATACATGAGTGGATGAGAGGAACCAGGCTCCATGTTTGACTCCAAATACAGTCAGGTAAAAGAATTAATAAACAAAATAAAAATCTTGATCTAAATAAAATACGATTAAAAAAAACAACAACTCAATTACACATTTATTTTCTGTAAACGTAGCTGTGTTGTGTGTGGGCGACTGGCCGCTGGGTGGCACCATGAACCAAAAAAAAAATGGCGGAGCAAAGCAACATTAAACCGTCGAAGAAGAAGAAGAAGAAGAAGAAGAAGAAGAGGGAGGCGAACGTCATGGCGGTGCCGGAGTTCCTGAGTAAAGCGGAGCTGCTGAAACAAGGAGCAGAGGCCCGCGTGTACCGGGCGGAGTTCCTGGGGAAACCGAGCATAGTCAAAGAACGGTTCCCGAAACGCTACAGGCACCCGGAGCTGGACGAGAAACTGACCCACCGCCGAACGGTGCAGGAGGTCCGGTCCATACTGCGGTGCCGGAAAGCAGGCAGGTCCTCCCGACAAACACTGAAACGCCGTTCAGAGGCGACACCAGAACCCAGAATGTGACGGTTTTCCTCAGACAGGTGCATGATATGAGCAGAGCCAGACCACCTCAAGATTGTCCTGAACATGCAGAACCCCATCCGGACCCGGACCGGACATGCAGCCTGCTGTCAGCTGGTCCTCCTCTCTGTAATGCATGTATGACTTTTAATCAGGGGATCGATTCCGCACGTGCTTCAGAGTATGGCGCATATTACTGTAGTGCAGTGGTTCTGCAACTTTCAACTGTTTTTAGAAACTGAATGCAAATGTCATGACGGCTTTTAAACTGACAATACGGTAGCAACACTGGGCTTTTAAATATTTTTTTTTTTTTTAACTTTAAAACACTATGGACTAGTGGTATCTTCAGTAATGATGAATACAGTGCAGTGACCGTCGCTTTGAGGTCGCGCCACAGCATCTCAACTGGATTCCAGTCTGGGCTTTGACTGGCCAGTTCTCCCAGTGATTCCTGGTTTATGGAGCCACCACGTGAAAGTTTATTAAGTTTATCTAGCGGCAGACTCTGGAGTTTGCTTTCCGTAAATGAGAGAAAATCCCCAGAGAAGTCCAGCGGCGCGGCGCAGTGATGTAGAAGTCATCGTAGCGGTGACCGGCCCCTGTCGGCCATTGAAAATGTCAGATTTCATTTGTGGTTGGAACCACGGGGTCAAAGGTCGGGTTAAAGTCTGACACTGATCAGAATTGAACTAAAACACTTGTTTTAGTCTGAAACGTGTCGTCAGTGAGCTTTACAGCGAACATCTGGAGTCCCCAGCCTGTTCACACGTCAAGATATGAATGACTTTTTATTTTTTTTTACATGTTCCTGACTTTTACATTTTATTCCTGGATCTCTTCATGTAGTAGAATATTCCTTATTAAATGTTAATTAAGAGAGGCATTTGTAAATGTTTACATTTTTAGTCGACTAAAAATAACAGTGGTGTCAGATCAGTTCCTGGTGTTAGTACCTGGTTTCATTTCCTGGTTTCAGTACCTGCTTTCAGTTCCTGGGGTCAGTACCTGGTTTCGGTTCCTGGTTTTAGTTCCTGGTGTCAGTTCCTGGTGTTAGTACCTGGTTTCAGTTCCTGGTGTCAGTACCTGGTTTCAGCTACTGGTTTCAGTTCCTGGTTTCAGTTTCTAGTTTCAGTTCCTGATGTTAGCACCTGGTTTCAGTTCCTGGTTTCAGTTTCTAGTTTCAGTTCCTGATGTCAGCACCTGGTTTCGGTTCCTGGTTTCAGTTCCTGGTTTCAGCTCCTGGTGTAGTTCCTGGTTTCAGTTCCTGGTGTCAGTTCCTGGTTTCAGCTCCTGGTGTCAGTACCTGGTTTCGGTTCCTGGTTTCAGTACCTGGTTACAGTTCCTGGTACCAGGACCTGGTTTCAGTTCCTGTTGTCAGTTCCTGGTATCAGTTCCTGGTGTCAGTTCCTGGTGTCCATACCAGGTTTCAGTTCCTGGTACCAGGACCTAGTATCAGTTCTGGGGCTTTGAATCAGCACCAAAGCGGTGAAGTGTCTCTTATCATGTCGTCATGGAAACATCCTGACGGCCTGATGACCCCGCCCACTCTGTGACCCCCATTTTATATAAATTTAACCAGATTACTTTTTTTTCTCCTTTTTGCAGTTAAATTCTAAGAATCTACAGACGAAATAAAAACATGTCAATAAATGGGAAATAAAATGTAAAATAAATGCAGCCTTGCTTCGGTCTGGACAGATGGGGTGGGGGGGGGGGGTTGTATGTTAGTGAAGTTCAGCTTCTTATTCTGAACGATGAACAATAAACGAGTTTATATCTGTGGAGATTTTTTTGTTGTCTTCAGTGTTGATCGGCTGTCACTTTGTTCTTCTTCTTCTTTTTCTCCTTCTTCTTCTGCGTTTAATTACTCCAAGGAGCCGTTCCTCTGATTGATGACCTTCTCTTTCAGAGGCAGCAGTATTGATTATCTCACACAGGGAACCTACTGGGTTTTAACCAAGATCATAAGCTAATTAACGTACAGTAACATTTGTGCAGCTCCTTTCTCTCACGTTGCCACGTGATGATGGTGTAAATAATCTTTACATGTAGCGAATGACAGAACTACTGATTGATTGATCAGTTTTCTTCTTCTCCTCCTCCACAGGCATCTCTGCCCCGGCGGTCTACTTCGTGGACTACACCTCCCACTGCATCTTCATGGAGGAAATCGTGGATTCCCTGACCGTTCGGGACCACATCGCGTCCGCCCAGCGGACCGACTCCTTCGGGGACCGGGACCTGGAGTGGCTGGCCGAGAAGATCGGCGGGATCCTGGCCCAGATGCACGACGAGGACGTCGTCCACGGAGACCTGACCACCTCCAACATGCTGCTGAGAGGCGCCGCAGGGTCCGACCTGGTGCTGATCGACTTCGGCCTGAGCTACATCTCGGCTCTGCCCGAGGATAAGGGGGTGGACCTGTACGTCCTGGAGAAGGCCTTCCTCAGTACTCACCCCAACACGGAGGCGCTGTTCCAGAAGCTGCTGAAGAGCTACGCCGCGTCCTCCAAGAAGTCGGCGGCGGTCATTAAGAAGCTCGATGAGGTTCGGCTGAGAGGCAGGAAGAGGTCCATGGTGGGATGATGATGCACGCGGCGTGCGTGGACACTGTGCATTTACACCATACGTGCTCGGATTTTTCAGCTTGTTAAAAGGTTGAGCTGTTATTGTTTTTTTTTTTTTTTTTAAAAAAGAATCAGTGTTCTGTAATAAAATAAAAACTGTTTAGTAAATAAAGAGTTATTTCTAATCGCTGGTGCTTCATTCTGAAAAAAATGCTGCTGTTCCTATCCACTAGGTGGCAGCACTGTTTGGAACTTGTCGCATTTGAGGCTTTTTACAGACATGACCACTTCTGGTAAAGAAAGGAATAGTCCAAAAGCGATATACAGTGATCCCTCACCAATTCGCGCTTTTTAAGTTCCACGGTTTTAGTTATTAGCGGATTTTTTTTTCAGAAATATATAATATTAAAAAAAAAAATCAAGAATAAATTGCGGAAACATAACCGGATGTTGTGCGCGTTCTCTCGCAGCAAAGAAATATTGTGAGCCAGCCTGGCCCCTTTAAGAAGGTGGCCTTATGGGTAATGTAGTGTGCAGTACCGTCGTGGGGGGCCTCTATGACAAAAGTGATTATACATACACTGAACTAATATATATTCATACAAATGACTCCGAATTAAAACAAAGCCACAAGTCATACAATATTCAAATTTTAATAATTTCAATAACCCCCTTGGCCCCTTTTTAAAAAATGGTTTGGTCCACACCGCTGTTCGTTCTTCCTCAAGTGAGCGGAGCACAAGCAAACTCCAGCAGGGTTAAGATGGCCCCCAAAAAACACAAGTCCAGACCCCAAAAAAGACTTGAGTAAAACTACTGAGGGCGGCTGAAACAATTAGGCTACTTGTTCATTTATTTCTGTAACATTACGTTTGACTGGGCGCAGGCGCTAACTGTCATCTGGCCGCGCTACACTCTGGACAAGTCACCAGTTCATTTAAAAAAATAAAAAAAGTCACTAGTTCATTGTGTAGAGTAACGGTTCCTAGAGTAGCTATAACTGAACGTTGCGGCCACTCAGAGGCTGCATTGACTTGTATTATGACGCATTCAAGTTCTACTCAGTAATTATGAGCGTCTGACGAAGGTCAGTTACGTTATCATGATGTGTTCAATGTGGTCTTGTAAAATGTGTTATTAGTGGGACATTTTGAATTGCCTAAATACCAAGAAGTTAAATGTTCAAAGATTTGTTGTTGTTGTCTGTTTTCATAGCAATATAAAATAAAAGACACCATAATAGCTGACAACAACAAAGTAAAAAAGACTATTAAGAATATTGGACAGTTTACACCAGGGGTCACCAATCTGGGTCCTGAATGTTTCCCTGCTTTAACACACCTGATCCTAATTAATGGCTGCCATCACCTTGTCATCAAGGTTAGCACATGTCTGTTAGTGGCCACGGTTACATGATGTTTTTAATTCGGAATTAATAATTCCGAATTAAACTATTTTTCCATGGAAATAGTAATTCCAAATTGAGGTTTACATGGAAAACACGTTTGTTCGGCTTTATCCAATTCCGCTTTAGGTCTGGGGGTTGGGAAGGGTTCTGATTGGATAGGGGGGGGGCGGACGTCTTTACATCTACCAGAAGAAAACAAACTTAGCAACAACTCGAACGAGCGATTTCAGATGAACATGATATACAGGACTGTGAGCAGTCTCAGGCACCCCTAATCTTGTATCATCAAACGATTAATTACCATATTTATTTTTAAGTCTCTTTATTAAGACAAAGAGAAAATAGAGAAATATTAGAGGTAGACAGATTAATCGGCAGACTGATTATTGCCCATTTTTCAATAAATCAATTGTTTGAATTAATTGAACTGAAGGCATCAATTCCACATTATATGGCTGACAGGCAGCTGGACAGAATGAATAAAAGATTTGTTGAGAAAAAAAGTTTCATTTATTTAAACAGTGCAAATTGTTGCTTGCAAGCTTTTAAAGGTGGGACACGTGGGTTTTGAAAGAAGCTTAGAATATCAATACCCGCGGCTGAAAAATCGATACGCTCTGGGGAAATAATATAATGATATATATCGCAGAATCGATAAAATCGCACAGCTCTAACCTAACGTGTGTGTTTTTGGTCTGTGGGAGGAAGACAGAGCAGCAGGAGAAAACCCACGTAAAATCACAGTTCAGTAATAATAGTTAGATTATAGCAGCTATGAACGGATGTCAGTCCCATTGTAGCAAACCTGGAGAAGTCTTTTAAAGACTCTCCATCGTTGCATCGTTTCGTCATGTAGGCCGGCTGCAGTCTCGTCCATTAGCATTTGCAACTTTGGCAACGTTCCTTTGACGCAGTTAACCAGTATGTCAGCATTGTGAAAAGCCACGTGAAAAGCTTCAGATATCAGTTCAGTAAACGCCGCGAAGATGAGAGACGCACTCATCCGGGTCTTTTCCCTGCGCTACACCAATGGCGCCACCATGTGGTGGCTAGGGGTGGCTACAGCCACCACTGGATTACTCTGAGCCACCCCTTAGCCACCCCAAGGAGGCGCATTGGATTTATGTAGATCTAGGAAATATATTTTAAACATAGGCTTCTATATTTTTTAACAGAAATAGCAACAACAATAATATATATTAGTAAGAATAAGAATCAGACCACAACGGGATCCCTACGCCCAATGTTACATGCAGTAGATCCATTGCTCCGTTCAGATCCCCCCCCCCCCCCCCCAACCCCTCTAACCCTGAAAACTCTGTATAACATACATACCCACAAAAGTCCTTTTCAGAATTCTTTGTGTGTTGGACATTGTATTGTCATGAATAGTTGAATAACATAAATATACAAGTTAATATAAGTAAAGTGATAATAAAATACTGTTAAAATATATAAATATAAAATATATAAAAGTAAAGTGTATATATATATATATATATATATATATATATATATAATATATATACATATATGTATGTATGTATGTATTATATATATATATATATATATATATATATTTTTTTTTTTTTTTTTTTTTTTTTTTTTTTTTTTTGGTTGGGTATGCCTACCTAACAATTTGCCTTGCCACCCACTAGCCACCATCAGATTTTTTTTCTGCTGGCGCCACTGCGCTACACGCTCACGGACCACCACTCATGTAGCCGTCAGTGCTGTTTTGTTTTGTTTTTCCTTGTTGAAATGACAGGAACATAACCAGGTCCTCTCCTTCCCCTCGCGCCCAATCAGTGCCTTCCATCTTGGCGCAGAGAGACCTCTGGGCCACGTCGGCCACGAAGGGTTAGATGTGTAGCTTCTTTGCTTTGGAGTCATGTAGACTCCGCAGCATTGCAGAAATCCACCATGATGGTTTGAAGGTGGAAAAGTACATAGAATAAATGATATTAATTATAAGAAGTCTGAATTTGGACTCGTGGAATGAATTGTGAGATAAATGGATCCTAACAAATGGGCCCGAATTGGACTGTACGGAACATCTTTGCTTTTTGTGTGAAGTGTCGCGAAAAAAACGTTCATTGTGATTTAGAAATGAGTTGTGTAGATGGAGAAATGTGAGATAAACCAGTCTGTCTGTGAATGTACAAGTACGCATGTGAATGTAATGATGTCAGTTCAGGCACCACTAAAAGGGTTCGTCGCTTCGTTTTTATTTTCATCACAACCGTAAGTCTCAAATATATATTTTTGGCTTTTGATGTTGAACAATTTTTAACTCATGGTTTCAAATAAATTAATGTCAAATTTACAAAAAAAACAACATCTGTCATCTGTCGGTTTTAAATAAATAATATTCTGGAAAATACAAATTTAAATACAATAAACAGAAAAGTATGTTGTGTAAAAAATAAATAAAACCAAGGACTGCTAGAGGTAAAGTAAGAGCTACGTGCCATATAAAACAGGACTGATATTCAAATTATTGCAGTCAAATACAGTATTTTATATTTGTGGCCAACAGAGATTTTGATCAATGTATCTGTCTGAACATGATTCCTGCAGAACTTCAAATGAGGTCAGTGGTAATATGAAAAAGCAGGATAGTGATGCATGCACGCTACAAGCCTTACAGTGGTCAAGCTTGGACTTTAGGAATGAAATGTAACGTGTTCAGATAAAAAAGAAGGCTCTCTGTTTGCAGGTCAATCTTGGTTCCAACCCTCACCTGTGCTCATGAACTGTTGGTAGTGACCAGAAGAACGAGATCGCAGATACAAGCGGCTGAAATGGGTTTTCTCCGCAGGGCTGCTGGACTCTCCCTTAGAGATAGAAGTTCAGTCATTTGGGAGAGACTCGGAGTAGAGCCGCTGCTCCTTCACATCGAGAGGAGCCAGTTGAGGTGGTTCATCTGGTGAGGATGTCCCCTGGACAGCTCCCTGGAGAGGTGTTTCAAGCATGTCCATCTGGGAGAAGACCACGGGGGAGACTCAGGACCCACTGGAGAGATTATGCGCCCGTTCTTCCGCCAAACCTCCTAAAGCCGCTATTAAGGGATAACAGGTAGCGGGAGGGGCGTTCCCCCACAAAGAACGCAATCTTCCACCTCCCTAAACCCGCGATCTTACCTGCGCTAACAGCTATATTATGCATGGGAGTGGTTAGGGCGTTCCACCTGTTAAACCAATCAGTGCGTCAGTAGCCATTGCCTTTAAGAGCAGGTTGCGCTACCCGCTAACCGCTATCCGCAAACCGCTATGGAGCGTCTTTTCATCCAGATCGGAGCAGCTCTCATGTGCAGCTCGTCTGGGACTCTGCTGTAGAGTTTCCTCCTCTTCCTTCCTCCTCCTCCTCTGCACTGATATATACATAAAAATATTTTTACACAGATAATTCCTTTCGGCTACCTGAAAGTCCCAGATAGTTGGTGTCCTCCCGGTAAACACGACCAGGCAGAGCCGCGGGAACATGTTCTCAGCAGGGGATGCTGGGAGTCTGGGACAGCTGTGCGTCTTGGCGCAGCTGATGTGCTTTTTAAAATACTGCAGAACGAACCGTTGGATGGGCATTTAAAGATCACGAACAATTGATGTTCCTGTCCCTCCTCGACCACCAACAGTTTCAGACATATCGGAAATAAATTCCCGCATCCAACCTTTTCCAGCTTGACACCAGAGACAAAGATCTCCTCGTTTCCTCCACAGCAGACATCTGGATGAGATCATGCCACAGCTGTACAGACTGACGTGTCTGGCCGTGACTATTCCCACATCCACCACAACTGCTGACCAGACATCCTCTGACCTCAAGAGAATAAAAACATCTGCAAGTAAAACGGTGATGCGTAATCCAGAGGTAGAGGTAGTGCATGTCCACATGTGACCAGGCGGACGCACATTTATGCCATTTGGACGCGCTCTTTTACGCGCCGACATGCAAGTTGCGCTTTCCGCAAACTCGGTATCTTGCGATCGCGGGTAGCAGGTTTAGGATAGCGGGTAGCGGGTGGTCAAACCCGCTACCCACGATCGCAAGATACCGAGTTTGCTGAAAGCGCAAATGACACGCCCATTGTCACACCTACAATGTGAATAAGGGAGTCGGCAAAGTGGATAGCGGCTTTAGGGAAGTGGAAGATTGCATAGCGGTTAGCGGAGGTTCCTAAATCCGCAATTTGCGGGTAGCGGCTAGCAGGAGGTGTATGATCAGGCCCAAAATCTCTCAGCTGGCCTGGGAGCACCTTGGTGTTCTACCAGAGGAGCTGCAGAGAGGGACACCTGGGTTTCCTTGCTTAGGCTGCTGCCCCTGTGACCCGACTCCGGACCAAGCGGTAGATAATGGATGGATGGATGGATAGATAAAAAAGATTGAAAACTTGAAGATGAGTATTTCAGTCCTATGAAGTGCAGTCGTCCGCTGAGTCACTCTCTCTAAAGCAGGCCGACTCGTAGTGCTTGTTCAGGTAGGATTTGAGTGTAAAGGTTTTGTGGCAGTGTTTGCAGGAATAGTGCTTCGAGGCTGAGTGGGTTTGCATGTGGGCGCGCAGGTTGGAGCGGTCGGCGAAGGCTTTCCCGCAGTGGGCGCAGCTGTAAGGCTTCTCCCCCGTGTGAGACCTCATGTGGCCCTGTAGGAGCCAGGGTCGGCTGAAGGCCTTCCCACACACCTCGCACTCGTGCTTCAGGTCGTGGGTCAGCATGTGCATGGCCAGCGCCGGCATGGACACGTACACCTTGTGGCATGTTGGACACTTCCTGGCCTGCTGGCTGTCCAGGCTGCGGTGGGTCTGCTTGTGTCTGCTCAGATTGGACAGTGTGACGTAAGACTTGTTGCACTGGCCGCACGTAAAGTGACCTTTGGGTCTGTCTTGGACGGGGCTGCAGCCCTCTGAGCCGGCGCCCGTGCGCCTCAGCTTCTGGTTGAGCCTCCGCCGTGCACGGCCGCCGGAGATGAGGAGCGCGTTCACGTTGCACACCTCCGTCTCGGGGCTGCTACCGTCTGACTCGAGCGCCGCGCTGAAGAAAGGGCTGTCGGGGTCCTCGGTGTCGTGATCGGAGAGCTCCTCTTCACTGCTGCCCCCGCGGGAGAACAGGGACCCTGAGGGAAGCCCGGTCGGCTCATGACACGACTCCTCTGTCCTCTTCAACACTGAAGGGATGCTGTAGTCGTGAATGTAGTCTGAAGAAGAACAGAAAAATAATTAATGTAGATTTTACTAGACTAGAGTTTATTAATTGGAACAAATGGACAGAGCGCCTTGAAGCATCTTCACATGAATTTAGGCCTGTGCAAGTCGGATAATCTGAAACATAAAAATAAGGTGGTTTAGTATTTGATCCCCCGCTGATTTTGGCAGTTGTCATACTAAGAAATAAATGAACAGTCTCTGACTTCTATGGCAGCTTTATTTTAACAGTTATAGAAAGAATATTGAAAGAAAATTTGAGAAAATTACATGAAATGAAAAATAAAAATTAATTTGCAAGTCATTTAGGGAAATAAGTAAAACATGATCTAATACTTGGTGGCAAAACCCTTGTTGGCAGCACAGCTGTCAGACGTTTCTTGTAGTTGCTTACTAGGTTTAAACACATCAGGAGTAATTTTCGTCCACTCCTCTCTGCAGATCATCTCCAAATCCTGAAGGTTTTGAGGCTTGTGCTTGGAAACTCTCAGCTTCAGCTCTCTCCATAGATGTTTAATAGGATTAAGGTCAGGAGACTGATGTGCTTCTTATGGAGCCACTCCTTTGTTTCCTTGGCTGTATGTTTTGGGTCGTTGTCATGCTGGAAGACCCGTCCACGACCCATTTACAATGTCCTTGTGGAGGCAAGGAGGTTGTCACCCAAGATTTTAACGGTACATGGCCCCGTTCATCTTCCCATCGATGCGGTGAAGTCGACCTGTCCCCTTAGAAGAGAAACAGCCCCAAAGCATAAGGCTTCCACCGCCATGCTTGACAGTAGGGATGGTGTTTTTGGGGTCATATTCAGCATTTCTCTTCCTCCAAACACGTCGAGTTGAGTTGAGGCCAAAGAGCTCAATTTTAGTCTCACCTGACCACAGCACCTTCTCCCTGTCTCTTTCTGAGTCATTAATATGTTCGTTATCAAACCTGAGTCGGGCCTGGACGTGAGCCTTCTGGAGCAGAGGGACCTTGGACCACTGCAGGATTTTAAACCATTGCGTCTCAGTGTATTACCAACAGTTTTCTTGGTGACTCTGGTCCCAGCTGCCTTGAGATCATTAACCAGCTCCTCCCGTGTAGTTCTGGGCTGATCTCTAACCTTTCTCATGATCATTGAGACCCCACCAGGTGATATCTTCCATGGAGCCCCCAGCCTAGGTTGATTAACAGTCATGTTGTTCTTCTTCCACTTCTGAATAATTGCACCATCAGTTGTCACCTTCTCATTCAGCTTCTTACTCATGGTTTTTGTAGCCCATTCCAGCCTTGTGGAGTTCAACAACTTTGTCCCTGACATCTTTTGACAGCTCTTTAGTCTTGCCCATGGTGGAGATGGTGGAGTATTACCAGAGTGCGAATTATACAATGACAATTGGGGGGGTCAACATTTTCTAGAGATGACAAAAATGACAATTTGTCCCTTCTTTAGGGGGGTCGAAGATGACAAAAATGACAATTTTTCCCTTCTTTAGGGGGGTCGAAGTTGTAATTGGGGGGGTCAAACACCCCCAAACCCCCCTGTAATTCGCACTATGAGTATTACTGAGTCTGTGGGCAGATGGCTTTTTATACAGGTGACTATTTGGAACAGGTGTCTCTCATGCAGGTAATTACTTCAGTGACATTAGGAGTATACCAGTGGTCTGTGGGAGCCAACACTGGTCAAGGTTGGTCGGGGATCAAATACGTATTTCCCTAAATGACTTGCAAATTAATTTTTATTTTTCATTTCGTGTAATATTCTCTTTTTGTTTTTCAATATTCTTTCTATAACTATTAAAATAAAGCTGCCATAAAAATCTGAGACTGTTCATTTATTTCTTTATTTCCTCCACTGTACACGGGGAGATATATCAGTCTACAGCAGGAAAACATGGACGCCAGAGTGGAAATGACCTTGTTGCAACCACATTCGACCTCGAACTCAGCTGCAAATCAAACTGGAACTGCTGACCCCGCGAGGACCGGTCCAATGAGACGGCGCCTACGCAAACTCCCTGTTCGGGGTCGCCACAGCGGAGTGATCTGCATGATTGATTTGCCGCAGGTTTTACATCGGACCCCCTTCCTAGAGGTCGGGGATCGACCCGGACCTCCCACGTGGAAGGCGACACTGCGATCACGAACCCACTGGGGGGGGGGGGGGGGGGGGGGGGGGGGTAACGTGACGCCACCTACATAAAAGTCCGGAAAAACCAAAAGTGCTGCCGCTATTATGGATCGATCCACATGTCTCTTAAATCTGTGACCCCCCCCAACCCCCCTCAATCACTAAATCATTTTAATCAGATCATTCCCCATCTGTGGTGGTGTGGAGTCCACAGCAGGGACAGTGAGTGACAGGTGGGGGGGTGCGCAACCCCCCTCCACCACTAACACACAAACACGCATGGAAACACAAAGGAAAGTAGACAGCTGGCATCCTAAATCAGGGGGCCGAATGATCCGACTCTAACACAAGATCAGCGAAGCTGATGGTGGGCAGGGAGGGGCTAGGGGACCGGGGGGGGCATGCGTTGGCTCTCAATAAACAACACACTGTGTATGTGTGTGTGTGTGTGTGTGGATCCCAAGGATATAAATCTCCTCTCCACCAGCGCAGTGCTCACGTTGCTCTTTATTGAATTACCTGCAGCTCGCTCTATTTTCCAGTCAATACCCGCTGAAACACTGTTTTATAACCTCTCAAAGCTCCGCAAATGGATTTGGTTGCACCAGTCTTTCTGCCTCTGAGCGTCTAAACGTCCCGCAGAATCAGATGGAGACCGATGACGGCATGGATGGGAGGAAAAGGAGGTGGATGACAGGAGAGGAAGGAGACACTCAGCATCATCATCATCTAGGTCAGCACAGTCTCATGTGAGTGTAGGTCCTCTTCTAAGTTTTTATTTCCCTTTCCTTTCCTTGCTCAACCTCACAAACACATCAGATTGTTTGCTTGGTTCCTCATTACTGTACACAACTGTACTGGAAGCTGCTTTGAGTATTAAGATGACTGACCTGGATGATTTAGCATCTGGACTAAGAACTGCCTGCTGGGGGTTTCTGCTGAGGCAGCAAACATAACCAGGCCGCTGTACGTCGGGCAGCCTCGAACAAAGAAATAAACCCGTGCTGTGGAGAAAACACAGAGAAAAGCACATCCAGGAGAGGATTCAACTCACCATTGTCACTGAGACGCACTGCCGAGCCGGCGGCCGGCTCAGCGGCGGCGAAAGAGTTGTCCCAGCGCTCCTGTTGGGCCTGGTCGCTGGCGGAGGACGAGAGACGCTGCTTCACCAAAAAAGAGCGTGGCATCGTATTCCCAGAGGGAAAAGGAGAGAGAGAGCTGCAAAGACTGAGAGACGAGGCAGAAGACGCACGGCATGAAGAGAAGGGAAGGCAGGAAGGCAGAGAGTAGACGGAGCGGCGGCTGAATTAGCTGAGCTCAGCACCGCCGCAGCCTTTTATACGAGGGGGCACGAGCCCCAAAGATCAGGTGGTGCTCACAAAGAGGAAGCTGCTTAGCTGTAATCCATCAAAGATCCCCGGGGACACACATCAAATTACTACGCGCACACACACACACACACACACACACACCACCATCCTCCTCCGCCCATTTCCTTTCACCCCTCCATCTCCCTCCCAGAAAAACCAGGGCAGACAATAGTGATGCAGATGCACGTGGCTGACACTTCACACAACATCTTGTCCTCCATTGTCTTCAAATGAAATAGCCGGCCCGGAAACTGCTGCTCCGAACACACGAACGCAGACGTGCCCAGACGAGCCCCCACCACCACCACCACCTCCGATAGTTTCACCCACAGCCTGGTCGTGACAGGTCACAGCCTCGGGGAGGATTTCTCCTTTAATCTGTGTTTGTTCGTCATTCAAGCAGCTTTGTAGGAACAGAACTGTGTCTGTGGTAGATGGTGGTTCTTCACGACCATCCAGGCCCTTTCTACTACTTGTTCTCCTACTTTCCCTTTCTTCTGTTTCTTTTCTCTTTTGGACCACTCAGAGCTACGCTCTGCCACCACCTCACCATCTCTTTCATCCTCCTGACTCAACTCTTCTACGTCATCCTCTGCTCCTCCCTCTTCTTGAAATACGTTGTCCTCGTCAACATTCCTACCCATCACCCTTTATCTTCTCTTCACCAACATGACCATTAAAGTCTCTCCCAGCCTCCTCTGGGATTTATCTCCATCGCTTCATCTAAGTCGCTCCAGAAATTCTCCAACTGAGAGCCAACGTGTTGGTTGGAGGGAGCGTTCATCACCACCCCTCCAGTTTCTGTCTTCATGCTCATCATTTAGCCCCCCCCCCCCCGTTCCTGCAGTCCTACCTCCATTTACAGCTCCTACTTTCATCCACACGCTGCTGTTTTACCTCATTTCCCACCGTCTCGCCTTCCCCCTCTCCGTCTCCTTTCTGTTGCAGCGAATGGCGGGGGAACGGCCCGATTAACTTAGAATTTAATCCAACCCAAGAAAAGCCGACCAGGAAAAAAAAACACATATACAGTCATGGAAAAAATTATTAGACCACCCTTGTTTTCTTCAGTTTCTTGCTCATTTTAATGCCTGGTACAACTAAAGGTCCATTTGTTTGGACAAACATAACGATAACCACAAAGATTGCTCATAAGAGTTTTATTTAAGAGCTGATATCTTACCATTTTCCATGGTTTTCTTGATTTAAACCTAAATCACTTAAGTTTTTTACATCAATAGCTATGGTGTTGTACTGCCAAAAACACTGCTTTTATGCATTCAGTGTTTTCTTTTCTGTCTGTTTTAGTCACATGATGACGTTTAGTGGTACCAGGTATTAAAATGAACAAGAAACTGAAGAAAAAATGGTGGTCTAATAATTTTTTCCATGACTGTATATGAATAAAAATAAGCAACTAAAGCTAAACCATCACAAGTTCACAATACTAGAAATGAACCTTACTTACTAGAGAACAGGAGGTCTTTCAGGGCCTTTGTGTTTAAGGTGAGTGAGGGAGGAGGTGGAGGTATCAACCTAAAATGGAGCACCGAAATATCCACACTGAACACTACACACACACAAAAACACACACACATACAAGGGCAAAGCCAAAAAGGGGTGAATGGAGCACTGTACACAAAGGAGTACCAATTACCAAAAAGGGGGTGGGTGGGGGGGGGGTTCACCAGCGGGGCCCTCGGCACCTGGAATTAAACAAAAAATAATAATAATTATTAGCGGGAGATCACAATTTTAATCAGCACAGGAGCAAACCTGTAAATAAAAAAAGTTAAAAACAAGAAATGATTAAAAGAAAAGAAAAAATGGGATCCATATCGGTTGGGTGGCGTGCTTTGACTCTCGGCCACAGCTCTGGTCCGTTGGTAAGGTCAGGAAGTCTGGGGAACCAGAAAACACAAGTCACCGTCACAGGAGGGCTCACAAACTGGTCTGTCTGGGGGAGATGGATGGCCAGCCACCTCACCACCAAGGGACCGTGCTCCAATCAACAAGGTACGGAGAACACGCTTGATTTCAGACTGATCATCCTTTGGTGCTCCAAGGACTGAATACATAGCAGAGCCCCAGAGGTCCTGCATCCTGTGACCAGGGGCGTTTCCAGTCACCTTGGGGGCCCTGGGCAAGAGTGAGCATGGGGGCCCTACTGGTCCAAAAGCACCAAGAAGATCATTCAATCCTTTTATTTTAAATAACAGAGGTTGTATTTAAGAAGGCCCGACTGGTTTGCCTCCGATCTGTTTATTCCAGCGGTACCCAACAGAGACGAGTCATTTCTTTGGTTCATCTAAAGTTTTTGTCTCTTTTTCCTCATCTCGTGAATTTTGACTTTATTCATTTTTACTTTTGACTGCTTCAACTTCCGTGCGGACAACACCGTCCCCACCAGTAACAAACCCCGGATCGCCAGCGACCTGTAACAAGAAGAAAAATGCCTTCGGGGAGGGAGACGGGAATGACTGAGGTCAATACAAATGACGGCAGATGAAAAGACTCTGTTTGTTTCGTTCATTTAAAAGATGAGTTGAGTTTCATTCAATTCAATTCAATTCAATTTTATTTGTATAGCGTCTGTTACAATGACAATTGTCTCTAGGTGCTTTACAGAGACCCAGATTATGACCCCGAGCAAATATCATTAACTAAAATTATAATATTAAATCCAAATCAAGGACTACAGACGCGACGGGACCTCTCCGGTCACATGAAAGGTCCGTTAAAACTAAACGGTACGACGGTGGCTGAGGAACTCAGAGGAACTGTGTCTAACGTAATGTGGCATCCTGATAATGACCGGCTCATTTATGGAGTCTGCAGTGAACCAGTCAGACCAGTCAGACCAGTGCATCAGGCAAAAATAAAAGTTTGTGATCCGTATGATTGATTTGACACTAATTTTACGCCGGATGTGTTTCCTGATACAACCAGGATTCGAACCAGGACTAGTACTTTCCTGTGTTCGTGTGTTGTGTTGTTCTGATTCTGATACCAGTATCGGAAATTGCTCCAATACTGCCAGAAAATACCAGTATCGGTATCGGTATCGGTATGGGAGTCCAGGCACCAACCAATACCAAGTAATTTATATTTAATTATTCATTTAGTGGTTATATCCGTTACACTACCAGCAAAAAGAAATACTTTTTAATTTTTCAATACTATTCTATGAGGAAATAATTATAGAAATAAATGTCTTGGATTTGCTGTATTTATTCATGTTTTACAACAATGATAATTTTATTAGTCCGGCAATTTTTTTTAATGTCACACTTGGATCGGTAGTCGGTATCAGCCGATACCCACAGATTAAGAAAACGCCACAACTTCCACAAATGAACGTAGAAAATATGAAAACAGAAATTCAGGCGCCTGCTAAGTTTGCTGTTCCTCTTTATTTATTATTTATGTGAGAAATAACGAGAGATCAGTGGAACAGACTGAGAACCAGGACACTTTAAAACTTCACCTATTGAATTAGGAGGTTAGATTTATTTCTGCTGTAAACTAAACTTAAAATGAGTCTTTACAGGAATTTAATCTTTGAAAAAGTCAGGTTTTATGTGAAGTTAAAAGCACAAACTGAATTGGCTTCATTTCTCAGTCCTGGAGGTTCCCTCTTGGTCCTGATATTCACCTGGACTATGAGGGACCGGTACCAAAGTCCACCAAAGTTCACCTGAGGGTAAACTTTCTTCAGGCTGGAGTATTTTATGTTGTCACTCTCTCTTTAGTTTTCAGAGATAAGTGGCTTTGATTGCACTTATCAACCTTTTTAGCAACTGGAGGAGGCTGTGAGGGTAGGAGATGAGGATACAGGGGTAGAAGAGGAGGATGCAAGGATAGGAGAGGAGATACAGGGGTAGCAGATGAGGATGGGAGGGTAGGAGAGGAGGATGCAGGGGGAGGAGAGGAGGATGCGAGAGTAGGAGAGAAGGATGCAGGGGGAGGAGAGGAGGATGTGAGGGTAGGAGAGGAGGATGCGAGGATAGGAGAGGAGATACAGGGGTAGCAGATGAGGATGGGAGGGTAGGAGAGGAGGATGCAGGGGGAGGAGAGGAGGATACGAGAGTAGGAGAGAAGGATGCAGGGGGAGGAGAGGAGGATGTGAGGGTAGGAGAGGAGGATGCGAGGATAGGAGAGGAGGATCCAGGAGTAGGAGAGGAGGATGCGAGGATAGGAGAGGAGGATGCAGGGGGAGGAGAGGAGGATGCGAGGATAGGAGGATGCGAGGATAGGAGAGGAGGATCCAGGAGTAGGAGAGGAGGATGCAGGGGGAGGAGAGGCGGATGCGAGGATAGGAGAGGAGGATCCAGGAGTAGGAGAGGAGGATGCAGGGGGAGGGGAGGAGGATGCGAGGAGAGGAGGATGCAGGGGGAGGAGAGGAGGATCCAGGAGTAGGAGAGGAGGATGCAGGGGGAGGAGGAGAGGAGGATCCAGGAGTAGGAGAGGAGGATGCGAGGATAGGAGAGGAGGATCCAGGAGTAGGAGAGGAGGATGCGAGGATAGGAGAGGAGGATACAGGGGGAGGAGAGGAGGATGCGAGGATAGGAGAGGAGGATCTAGAAGTAGAAGAGGAGGATGCAAGGATAGGAGAGGAGGATACAGGGGGAGGAGAGGAGGATGCGTGATAGGAGAGGAGGATGCAGAGGGAGGAGAGGAGGATGTGAGGATAGGGGAAGAGGATGCAGGAGTAGGAGAGGAGGATGTGAGGATAGGAGAGGAGGATCCAGGAGTAGGAGAGGAGGATGCAGGGGTAGGAGAGGAGGATGTGAGGATAGGAGAGGAGGATGCGAGGATAGGAGAGGAGGATGCAGGAGTAGGAGAGGAGGATACAGGGGGAGGAGAGGAGGATGCGAGGATAGGAGAGGAGGATGCGAGGATAGGAGAGGAGGATGCAGGGGGAGGAGAGGAGGATGCAAGGATAGGAGAGGAGGATACAGGGGGAGGAGAGGATGCAGGGGGAGGAGAGGAGGATGTGAGGATAGGAGAGGAGGATGCGAGGATAGGAGAGGAGGATGTGAGGATAGGAGAGGAGGATCCAGGAGTAGGAGAGGAGGATGCAGGGGGAGGAGAGGATGCTGAGCTCATGAATTGAACCTATTGAAGAACCAGTTCAGTTCACTGGTTCTGTCCAGACCCGGTCTGTCTGATCCTCCTTCTACAATGACTCTCTGATGAAACTGAAGTCATGACATTTATTGAAATATATAATCAATAAAATATGATTGAATTGAATTTCGGGTGTGAACAGCGGCTGCAGGCAGTCAGGAGCTGAACAGACTCTTCAGACTGTGAAGCTCCTCCTGTGGACCATCTTCTCTCCTCTCTCCATCTGTGCTGGACCTACTGAGCCGGGCCCGGTCCTGCTCAGTTGGACCATCTTCTCTCCTCTCTCCATCTGTGCTGGACCTACTGAACCGGCCCGGTCCAGCTCGCTCCTCCTCCTCTGCTGATGTCGACTGTGCAGCGTCTCATGCTGGACCCGTTCCTGCTGCTGGGAGCTCGGTCCAGTTCTCCGTTGTGTCCCGTAGAGCCCACGCTGCATCTCACTACATTTTGACTGATCAGGTGGATTACATTCCAGGTGACTTTGATACATATTGGTGACTTTTTCAGGTGACTTTTTTTTTTTTTTTGTAAAAAGTGTGTCGTTCCTTTGGGATGCAGTGCACAGTGATGAGTTTGGACAATGATGAGACGTTTGCGTGCAAAAGTAATAATGTTTAATTCAAATAATACCATGCAACAGGCCACCCATCGTCCTGATTTGAATCAACCCCGAGTATAATATAAAACATCCCGAGCCGTACGTTGTGTTCAGCGAGGTATTCACTGAATTACAGAGAAGACAACCCAGATACAAAAGAAACAAACAAGAAACCAAAAAAAAAAAAAAAACAGTAAACAAAATTCACAGCTCCTCCTGTTGCACACAGACCACAACACGCTGGTGATCCTGGAAAGGTGCAAAGCACACAGACTACCTTTTTTTTTTTTTTTTTGCTTTAGCAGAGAAAAAGCACTTATAGCCATCTGGCTCTCATCTCACTGGCTGCTGACAATCATCACAAAGCACTACGAATCATATGGCACACAAGAAATGTCTGAGAATAAAACATAAAAACAGTAAAAAGACAGCAGTGCTCTCCTGATACGTACATTGCTTCTAATCTAACATCTTCCTTGGTTTTGGTCATGCATTAGTTTAAGGAATGCCCCCCTAAAATTCACATCAGTGGGATATTGCAGAAGCTGGGAAATTTGTCACTAATGCACTCTTTTTTTTTTTTTTTTTTTACTTTTATGGAAACAACATTTTATCACATTGCAGTATGTTGAGGTTTATTATCTATTCTTGACCATCCCGAGTCTTTTAATGATCCTACAACACACACAACTAGTACAATCCGTCAGGTGTTTTATCGTTTCACAATCTGGATACAGAACACAAAGTTGATTTAAAAAAAAAAAAAAAAAAGAGCATCAGGAAGATGTACGGTGCTCCTGTTTTACGTTTGGTCTGCACCGTAAACCTAAATGGAGGACTGGAAGGCTCCCGGAGGAGAAGGTGACCGTCGAGTCTCGGATGACGTGATGACTTTGTGGTCTGACAGTGTCAGAGGATGCTGTGTGTGTGTGTGTGTGTGTTTGCCTCAGTGTCAGTGTGTGTCTGTGACAGAGAGAGAGAGAGAGATGGACAGATAGAGGAAAAGAGGAAGGAAGAGGAGGAGGATGGGGGGGTGTGTTGGAGAGTAGCAGCAGCCTCAGTGGCTGAACACCTGGCCTTCAGGTGGCTGGGAGAGCCTGCTGTTCTCCTTCATCATCATGTGCTGCCGGAGCTCCTGCAGCACCGTCTTGATGTTGTAGGCGTTTTTCCATCTGCACAGCGCCGACATGGCCTTTATGTCCACCTGGTGGGAGGAGACGTTACCACAGTTTTACAACGTTTTCTCTTCCGTAGCAGCAGAGCTGAGCAATTTTATCGATTCTGCGATATATATCGATTAGGGCTGGGCAGCGATTAAAAATTTTAATCGCGATTAATCGCATTATTTCCCTGATTAATCGCGATTAATCGCATTGTATACGCAAAATCAAATAATGTATTCAAAAGTAGAGTAAAATGCATTTTTATTAAAGTGTTCTGCTGCCTTGTCAGTAACACATATTTAATGTAAATCTCATCTTAAATAATGTAAAATAAAATAATGCCAGGGCATTAATGTCATGTCAACCTGTTAGTTGTTAAAAAATAACCTTGTTTCTGTTGAATCCTCCGTCTGGGAGAATTTTAAAATTAAAATATCCATGTTTAAGTTCAGTAACTTTATCAATCCCTGTATGTTTCATTCTTTCCATTTTGAATTGTCAATCAAAAATTTAAAAAATTAAAAAGTGACATTTTATTACATTTTTCGTTATTTAATCTAACACAAAAAAAAAAATGAAAACAATTCCTGTTTTTTTTTTTTTTTATATATATTTCAATTTTAGACTTGGATCAAAAATATGAAATTATAAAACGGGCCACACGACTGAATTCGTTTTATAATGGAGGACTGGACTTTCTGTTGTCATTACACATCTGTGCCACTAGATGGAGCCGCACTGCAGTAACCAGCTAGAGAACAGCAGGACAGTGAACACATGGAGCAGATCTGATGGAACATGGAGAAATGACGCGAAAGTTTTGTTGCAGTCCAGAATTTTCTTTTCTTTTCCAGACAGAATTGTTAATATTGCTACCTGAGTTGCTACCTGAACTGTAAACTACACAGATTTTTACCGTTCTCCATGTCTGTTTTAGCTTTACCACATGTTTCCTGTCAATTATCTTCCAGTTCCGACTTTTCAAAACAAAAGCATGTGAGCAACAAGCGTTAACGCGCGATAAAATAAATGTCGGCGTTAATAAATTAATGCGTTAACGCGATAATAACGCGTTAACTTGCCCAGCCCTAATATCGATATTTTATTTCCCCAGAGAGTATAGATCTTTCAGCAGTGGCTGAAGATGGCTTAAATGTTGCTCCAATGGACTTGAATTATTGGCTGCCATGGTTCATTTTTACTTAACCTGGTGGCTAAAATGGCTAGTAGCTACCTCATATGTTCAGTATCAAGCCAAGAAAGCTGCCAAAGAAGGTCACTAGCTGTACTTTAACTCTCTGTCGTGCTCTTATCTTTAAAAGCTTGCAAGCAACAATTTGCACTGTTTAAATAAATGAGCTATTTTTATCAACAAATATTTTATTCATTTTGTCCAGCAGTTGCAAGCTGCCTGTCAGCCATATAATGTGTAATTTAAGCTTTCAGTTCAATTAATTCATACAAAGAAAACTCACAAGATGTCACCAAAATCACTGTCCCTTTAAAATCTTTCAGAAAATGATGTAAATGTATCCTAAGATGAATATCGATATATATCGTATCATGAGCCGAATATCGCGTATCTTATAAGATTAGTGCATCGCTACATCCCTACTCTCGAGCATCATCGTCCCCTCTGCTGTGATGTCAAATGAAACAGTATTTTAAAGGACCTGCTCTAGACTTCTCCCCTCTTAAAGGGGAGTTTTTCCTTGCCACTGTTTAATTTTTCCTCAGAGGTCACACTTTGGTCTCTGACCAGCGCCTAGAGACTGTCTGGATTGTAACAGACTCTATACAAATAAAGTTGAATTGACATTTAAAGTAACAAGAACAAAAGTTCTTTGTTCTGCTTCCAGTCTGCTGTTGAACACTGTCCTCTCCAAGCGCCTACAGTTTCATGGTAACGTGGATTTTGAAGAACCGTGACAGCTGTCAAAGCGTTTCTAAAAGCATACAAAAAAACAACCAACGTTTAAAAGCGTGAAATCAGTGCCGTTAGTGAAATGCAACCCAGAAGTTACGCCGTGTAATTGTGAAAACACAACTCTTAAAATAGAGGGGAGAAGTTGGCAGCTGTGGTCGTGTTGGAGAGCACCGTTGTGATTTATTGGGCGACTCATCTTAGTCTGGACAGCCACACCTGTTCACGTCTCTCAGTGAAACTGGTCTGGTTGGACCCGCTCACGGCACTTTCCACCATGACAGAACCAATGCCAGTGGGTCCGGCTCACACAGGAGTGTCCAAGACTCTAAAACATGTTGGAAACATGAGAGCAGCCAACCCTTTCTGTGGAGCAACGTTGGTACGCCCTCTTGTGACGACTGCACCACTCTGCAGCCAGACTCCAGGTGATGCTGGATAACTGGAAGATGTGGAAAGCTGCTGGAAAGGGAATCTTACGATTCGTATTCCCAGCTAAGCTTTAACCTGATGAACTTTTTAAATCAGGTTAAGTGGCTCCAAAAGACAAACATCCTATAAATCTTTTAGGCGCAGCAAGAGCACGAGGGGTTTCCAGTTTAGTCAGCACAGGGTTTCACAGTTCAGACTAGGGGGGAGTACTGGCAAGGACATCGCAATGCAATATGTATCATGATACTTGGGTCACGATGCGATCACGATATCACGATATATTGCGATATCCTACTTAGTTAATATCAAAATTAAAAGTAGAGATGAAAAATCAAGTTGCTGTATATGTCCATCAGATGATATTGATCATTCAGAGGACAAATTAAGTCCAAAACTATTTGCTTCAAAACAACCTATTTATTGTTTACTATTAGTGTTTTTGCACATTTAAGTAACCATTACAACATACTGACAGCATTGTAACCACTGTAAGTGAGAACATGAAGGATAAAGCACCCTGAGTTACTGACAATGAACTAAAATATGAAATAATTTCTCCTATCGTGTCAGTTTAAACACTGATCTGAACAGATCATATGAAAAAAAAAAAAAAAACGGAATTAGGAGCTGAAAATCGATATTATATTGGGCAGCTGAAAATCGCGATATATTGCCAAATCAATTTTTTTTTTCACACCCTAGTTGAGGCCTGAGTCTCCGGTCAGTGACGCCATCTGAATATGAAGCTGGCTGAGACAAAGAGTTGATTGACCACTCCAGGTTGAGAATGGTTGGACGTGACTGAAAGAACGAGTTCACCAACACTAACCTCAGAAATGATCATTGTCGTGGTGGCCCATCTTACCAGCCAGGTTTATGAACCGAGAACCAGAATGACGAGCGTTGCTGACGAATAAATGATGGAACTCAGAATGTTGATGAGTGCGTGAAGAACGGAGGTGCGGTGAACTCTGGACACTCACCACGCCAGTTGAACTGTTCACGCCAGTCAGGTTGATCTTGTTCACAAAGCGGACGTGAGGCGGGTACTCTGGGTACTTGGGCCCACAGTCTATTTTCAGACTGTATATCCTGCCCTCATAAACAGTCTGAAATCAGAGAAAAGAGAACAAGGATTAGCTCTGTGGATGCAAATCTGAGGAACACTGATCACGTGCAACTTTTGGACGATAATGAACACGTGTTGCTCAAGCTTGACAAGTTTTTTTTTTTTTAAATTATTAAAACAGCGGTGACCAAAACAATCCTTTGTGTGGTTATTCCGGTTTCTGACTAGACCTCAGAATAGTATGTGTACTGCAAACCACAGAAGACAACCAGTTAGCTTCTTGCTATCAAAGACCAGAATCCAGAGTCCAGGACTGACCCAAAACACCTGGCGTTTCCCAGGGTAACTGAGTGATGTTGTGAAGGGAACCTTCGTAGCATCACCACAGCATTTAGCTTTACTGTAATATCCTTCCCCATCTTAACTGCATCCCTGAAAATTAAATCCTCATTTTCAATCCAATACTTTAAAATAAAGTAGCAGTTTGGCATCTCTGTAGGCTAAACTGTCAATTCATTGTCAACGCTTTTACAAATAAGTTGCACGCTAAGTCTAGCTAACCGTCAACGTCCATTCTCGGAAAGCACGCAGATTTGACCCGAGTCGTTCAGCAGACTGATGGGTTGATCCTGGACGCCGCAGCTCATCGGTGCATCTGCTCACGTGCAGTAAATGCATCACGCTGCTGCTGCTGCGCTTCGTGTTTTAACGTGTAAAGAGGCTGGTTTTGTTGGGCCGCGCCAAGATCGGAGCAAGAAATACACAAACTTGCTTCTCTGCAGATCCTTGAGACCGTAGCGTCACAGGACAATCTGATTAAAAATGTAAATAAAATATTACTGGATTTTCCGGACTATAAGCCGCTACTTTTGTCCCACGCTTTAAACCATGAGGCTCATACAGAGATGCTGCTTTTCTATGAATTTTTCTTCAGCCCTCAGGGGGCGCTCTAGCAGGAAGTGCAAAAACCAAAAAAACAAACCAAGTAGTTAAAGGCTATTCTGTTTTTGTTCAGTAGCCTATGTTGGCTATGCTACTCTACATTCATTTTGTGAGCATCAATACCTGTTATTATTGGACAAACTGATTAATCCAGGTGTGTCTGACCATTGTAGCTACTCGGACACACCTGGATTTATCAGTTTGTCCAGTCAGTTTGTTGGATTTCAGGGTTCTGAGCGGACCCGCCACAGAGGTGAGGTTTTAATAACGGATGTGGACCGGGACGCAGCGTGGAGCCAGCAGGTCCGCGATCCGGCTCCAAACCGGATCTGGCACTGAGTGCGAGTGGACCCTGATACAGGTCCATTTCACAGCCAACTGCCTCCTAACAGACGCAGTTACACGACCGCTCGCTCACATCATTCTTGCCCTGAGCTCCTATGACGACGACGATGATGACAGGCCATAAACATGCTCCTTCCTGCTCAATGACATTATGCCCATCTGACTCATTTAGGGCAACAGCAGAAGGAGTTGTGAAAAAAAAACCCTCCAACCATCGGATGATTGGGTTTGTGCGGGCCTACTGAAGAGCGGTTCTGGGTATTAAAGTGCTGCGGGACCTGCGGGCCGTTCTCACCTTGGCGGGGCCGATGATCATGCCGTTCCAGTGAGTCAACATCATGTCGTCGTCGTCCGCCAGGCCCCAACTCACCGTTCCATCTCCACCACCTTTCTGACCTTCTTCCAGCTCCTCCAGCAGCCGAAAGCTGCGAGGAACTACAACACCTTTGACCCAGACATGCAAAAAATAAAAAATAAACTCCATATTATTCACATATGAAAACTACTTGTGTGAATACAAGCTGCTAAGCCTCAGCTGACAGTAAAACCTTTAAAGTCTGTGCAAAAAAGAACTATTATGAATCCATGTGCATCGTCTTATTTTATTTCACACCACAGCAGTGCCTGAATTTCCTCTGATGGATCATTAGTCTTACATGTTCTTGCTGACGTCACTAGAGATCCACTGAACATTAAAACTGGATGTAATATGTGATAAACAGACTGTAGTTACATCTGTGTTGGTGCAGACGGATGGCAGAGACTGAAGTAAAGACGGACTTTCACAACCTTATAAAGAAGAAACAGCTGCAGCGCCTCCACACAGCGACTTCCTGAAGATAATCAGCACTTTAATCAGCTGCACGGCTTTAATGGTTGATAAAAGTGAGGATTAACGCTCACAGATGTTCAATTTCTTCTGTCTGAAAGGCTCTGTGACGCTCTTTACTTTAACACTCCCGAGTTATGGTGACTTTTAAAGACCATTTTGATTAAAGGATACACCTCACTGTTAAATGAAATGCACTTTATGAACATAGCGCTTGTGGTTGGGTGAAATTTGATCGTTTACTTCGTAAAAGCAGTTTCCAGTGAACCACAGCCGAGCCGCCAGCTCGTGTAGCTCCAGGTAGCCCTGGGCGTCACCGCACAGACGCCGGCGTAAAACACCCATATCCCGGGCCGACGCCGGCGTAAAACACCCGATATCCCGGGCCGACGCAGGCCGGGAAGTAAAGCCGAGGAGAGGCCCGGTGTTCCCCCTGGTAAGTAGGTACGAGGTGGCTCACAAAGGCTCGCAGAGGTGACGAAGAGCGGCTGAAACACAGAGGAGCGGCTGGAGGAGCCGTCGGACCGGCCTAGCAGCTACTGTCACTGAATCTCTGAGTCAAAGTCACGTAACTGCTGAAACATGGACGCAGACCGATTCTTATAAACCCTTAAACTCCCGGGCAGCTAAGTTTAGTATCCTGGCAATTGTACAGTTAAAGGAAACTCGGCAACATCATGTTGGTTAGACTGCTGGCAGAGAGGAATTACCTGATCCGGCGGCGGCCGCCATCTTTGTCACTTCACACTACGGTGGCGCGCACGCACAATGTTCATTCCGGCTGCGCGCGTCCGCGGTTGACTCAGCCATGCTTGCTGTGTTCCCATTAGTGTGTGTGTGGTTATTAGTCTTCAGAGGTTGAACCAAGTCAGTGGTTTGCAACTCTTGAGTAAGTCTGAAGTCTTTGTCCTCAAGTCTTGAGTTAAGTCTCGAGTTCAGACAGGCAAGTCTCGAGTCCAGACAGGCAAGTCTGGAGTCAAGTCTCCAGTCCAGACAGGCAAGTCTGGAGTCAAGTCTCGAGTCCAGACAGGCAAGTCTGGAGTCAAGTCTCGAGTCCAGACAGGCAAGTCTGGAGTCAAGTCTTGAGTCCAGACAGGCAAGTCTCGAGTCAAGTCTCGAGTCCAGACAGGCAAGTCTCGAGTCAAGTCTCGAGTCCAGACAGGCAAGTCTCAAGTCCAGACAGGCAAGTCTGGAGTCAAGTCTCAAGTCCAGACAGGCAAGTCTCAAGTCTAGACAGGCAAGTCTTGAGTCAAGTCTCAAGTGGAGACAAGCAAGTCTCGAGTCAAGTCTTGAGTTGAAACAAGCAAGTCTCGAGTTGAGACTGGCAAGTCTCAAGTCAAGTCTTGAGTTGAGACAGGCAAGTCTTAAGTCTCAAGTCCAGACAGGCAAGTCTCGAGTCAAGTCTCGAGTCCAGACAGACAAGTCATGACTCAAGTCTCAAGTTGAGACAAGCAAGTCTGGAGTCAAGTCTCGAGTCCAGACAGGCAAGTCTCGAGTCAAGTCTGAACCACTCAGACAAGCAAGTCTCGAGTTGAGACAGGCAAGTCTCGAGTCAAGTCTCGAGTCCAGACAGGCAAGTCATGACTCAAGTCTCAAATTGAGACAAGCAAGTCTCGAGTCAAGTCTCGAGTCCAAACAAGCAAGTCTCGAGTTGAGACAGGCAAATCTCAAGTCAAGTCTCGAGTCCAGACAGGCAAGTCTCAAGTCAAGTCTCGAGTCCAGACAGACAAGTGAGTCATGTCTTGAGTCCAGACAGGCAAGTCTTGAGTCAAGGCTCGAGATGAGACAAGCAGGTCATGATTCAAGTCTCGAGTCCAAACAGTCAAGTCAAAAACTACAAATTTCAAGTCCTTTTAACAGTGGTGAAATTATAAGTTAAATGTAAATGAGAGACAGCGTAGCTCAGAGTACCACCTACCGTTCTTTGTGCAACTTAAAATGTCGAACAAAGTTGGAAGTTGTTCCTTCTCCCTCCGTGATCCTTGACCTTCATGTTTTGCACAATGACATTTGTTTTTTGTTAACCACTATTAATCAGTCTCATTCTGGTTCATTTTGATTGGCTGTGCTAACAGGTCATGCACACATTACATACACAGCGGAGAGAGAGAAACTTTGCGTTAAGTCGTGCCGAATGAAATTAATCAATTCATGCATACTGTTAAAATAACACACATTTTAATCTTTGGGTTCGCGGTCATATATCAAGTGTTTTCAAGTCAACAGGATCAAGTCCAAGTGTCCAATGTATTGACACAGAATGACACTGGCCTCTTTATTGAAATTTGCGTCTATCTAAATGTCTTTTGATACGCAGGCATGACTGCTTCCTCTTCTGGTCCTGACTCTTCTGCGTTACTCATTACCTTCTATTAAACCATGGAATCAAACCAAAGTCAACTTACGACAAACAAATAACAAAGCAAGTAACACATAATGCAAACAAGTGACCAACAAGAAATACAAGATACAAGGCCGATACTTGAATGTACTTTACTGGCTATAGATTGTCTTCTTCTTGCTTCTGTTTGAAATGATGGTGTATTTGTTACTTTAAGGGAATTTTGGATTCGTATTTTGACTTTGGCGATGGAAAAACCTTCAGAACATTTGGGGCTGAAGCCTTGGCAAAATCCCCTGGTGACGCCTGCGACCAGGAACCTTCTTGTTGTGAGGTGCTCACCACCAAGCTGGGATAGACTTCAGCACATCCGCAACCCTGAACTGAAGCAGTTATAGATAACGTGGTGGTGGTGATAGATATAGTATTCCCAATAGTTTCTGTGCACTATTTCAGGTAATATTACAAAATATTATCGATAATAATATAAGGGACGTGAACAGAACACGTAGTTACGTTGAGGTCGAATTGATTTATATCTTGCAATATAACAGGATCACCTTTGTAAACCGATAAATGTCAGTTACTTTTCAGAGTTCAGCAAATGATCACTTCACTGTTGAAGAACCCCTGAATTATTTAAACTGTCCAGTGCAGGAGTAAAGGGAGACAGACCAGGGCAGGCTGACGGATGGAAGGATGGATGGATGGATGGATGGATGGTCAATGACAGCAAGCAGCACCTGCAGCACCCAACATTGACGCAACATCGCCATCTACTGGACAATATGGACAATGTAAAATAGATGTTGAATAAAAAATGTATTTGCTTTTACTTAGGAACACAGTGTGTAAATAGTTCCTATAAAAACTATATGCACATCTAATTATAAGTAATTGTTGCAAACCATAGATATATATCTAAAGAATAATTTTAGGAATCTAAAATTATCTAATGAGGAGAAGTATGTGACCCCCTTGTAATTAACTGGTTTTCTTTAATAATTTGCACTAAAATGTGATTTGATCTTCATTAGAGTCACAATAGTTGACAATCACAATGTGCTAAAGGTGAAAGCACACAATTATGTTTTTTTTTTCTTGTTTCTTTGTAGACCCGTAGTAGTACACCCGTTAAACATTCACAGCACTGAAGGAAAACGTAAGCGAGTTAACAGCTGCTTTAGCAACAGCAGCCTCTCGCAAGCACTTTCACTATCTTTGGATCAGATCTGCACAATGTTTAGGAGGAATTTTGGACCAGTCTTTTTTTTCCAAAACTGCTTCAACTCAGACAGATTTGTAGGCAAGTAAATTAAAAAGTAAAACCTATTTCAGTTTGGGGTTTTTACATGTCACGCCATCACGACGAAACTAAGAATAAAGATCTGGTTCTTACCAGGCCTCAAGATTTGTTGAATCAGTAATGACGTATTTCATATTGTTGATAATCCATGACAGAAACTAATCCAAACACCAGAAACAGTGTGAAATAAAAAATTATTAGACCCTCACAGATTAAATAGAAATGAAGGGGGTAAGCAGAGAGGTGCCAGTGAATTTTATTAACTGATCATCAGCAAGTTTGAATACCTGTATAAAAGCAGACAAACACAATGTCAAGGAGAAAAGACATCAGCAGTGGTCTTAGAGAAGCGAGTCAGAGAAGGATTATAGTCATTTCCATACAACTATGGGTCAAGCTGAAAGCTTTCAAGACAGCTACGATGTCTTTTTTTTTTAGGAGTATATTGAATTTCCCTTTATAGGATAAATAAAGTATTTTCGTTTAATTTTTTCATGTACACACAACACCCAAGGGCTACACCTCAGGCCTCAGTTAGCATGGTGCATGTGTAAAGTTCATGACAGCACATTTCTGAAGGGGGTTTTTTTTAAGTATTGCTGGTTCGGAAGAGTTTCCAGGAGAGAAACTCTTCTCTTTAAATTAATAATAATGATAAAAAGACAGCACGTCTAAGGTTCAAAAGGTTTCATTTGAACCAACAACATGATAGCATCCATAACGGCAAAAATGAATTATGGCACCTTTGGTAAAAACCAAACACAGCATGATGATGACTGGGAGAGTCATTCCTCTGAATACCGAAACGTAATCTTGAGTCAAGCATGACCTCATCTGACACAGGAAAAATAATCCTAAACACACCGGCGGATAAACAGCAGAACGGCAGAAAAGAATTAAGGTGTTGCAATCGGGTCAAAGTCCAGATCTCAGTGACAATGCAGCGGCGGGGCCTTTAGAGAGCTAACAAATACCTGCAAAACCTGGCGAACTGAAGCTGTTGTGTGTGTGTGTGCGTAGGTGTGTGTGTGTGTGTTTGTGCTGGGAGGGGCTGAGACACTGATAGCATCACTCAGAGAGCTCCTTGCTGCTGCCTGGTCAGGTGCTGCATCTGGTTAATGAATGTGGGGTGACGTGAGTTTCTCTCAACCAGCGTCTCAGTTTGGTTGAATGAATAATGATACAGTGCAACATGTTGCTCAGCGGAGGTTGTATTTGCTTACGTTTAAGACTGGTGTGGTTCCAGAAAGACGGTTCGGCAAACCCTGAATGCAGGTGCATCAACTCAACTTGTCAGACTTTGTGTTTGTTAGCTCTGGTTAGCGCGTTCACGGGTTTCATCTGTGGAACATCAGAACTGTGATAAAAAGGTTAATGATGGACCAAGTACTTCTCAGAATAGAGGAACAAGTTCTTCTGGGAGCTTATTAAGACAAGAAAACTACGGTTCTTCAAAATAAGACAAAAACATTTGACCGTTTACCAGGTTAAGAAGCAATAAAACCTGCTTCCTGGAATACCACCTCGATTGGGATCGAATGAATTTATTTATTTTTTTACATTATAAATTATTGCTGGGCAATATGACGATACATATCGTGGGGACGATAGAAAAGTGTGTATCGTGCCATTTTTCTTCTATCGTTTCTATCGTTTCTAACCTAATTTTATCAATTATTACAGCAAATATGTAATTAAATAACCTGCAACGATAAATTTGATAGAATCATATCTACTTCTACAAAGTAGCCTTTTATGTTTGCACTTTTATTCATGGTTAATGCCTTAAACAGAGTTCTCTTCAACCCTGATGTTTACTTTAGACACTTTATATTGGTTTGCAAACTTTGCACTACAAGGTTACAGATTTCAGAAAGTTGAAAAATAATTTGTGTTTATTTTTTATAGCTGAACTTCAGTGCAAAAATGTGTTTTTCCTCTCAGAAATTGTTGTGCACTTAAAAAAAAATGTGAAAGCTACTGTACCTCTGTACCTACCTGTTTTTGCTGCACTAAAATGTATGTTTGTGACAGTTCAGCTAAATGTCCTTTCAAAATAAAGTTGAAAAGTAAGCAATGAAATTTTTGTCAAACCTTTCAGAGAATAACTGAAAACATACTTTATTATGGTATATCGTGATATATATCATTATCGTGATATAAAATAGTCCATATTGTGATATATGATTTTTTCCATATCACCCAGCACTATTATAAATCATATCCTGATATGTAAAACAATCAAAAGTGGAAGAAGGTTTTCATATGTCCTTTAACGTACATATATAATATCTTCTATCTTTTGTGTCTCAGAGTTTCAGAAAAAAAAACAGTTCATGCATTTGTTACTTAAAGATTATAAATCCTTATTAAACTCATCCCAAATGCTGCAGGGAGAGTTTTGATAAGACTTTATTCCTTATGATCCCAACAGAGCACTCAGACTGCAGGCCCACATGTGGTTTATAGATCTTCCAACAGTCTCTTGTGTTCAGGACCTTTACGACGAAGCTTAAAACCTAAGGGGAGGGCTGACTGGAGAGACCCTGAGGCATCCCTTTAGTTGTCATGTCAGGATCCAGTCTGGCAGCCTCTCCTGTTTTATTTCCTTTTTTTTGTGTGTGGCTGTGTTCATGTTCTTGGTTGAGTTTTGAATGGGTGGTGTTTTTAGGCTCACTCCTCCTCCGCCCCGGGCGCTTCAGCACACCTGCGCTCTGTCGTCTCATTTCTTCCAGCTCTGCAGGCAGACTGCTTCTCTTCATTTGTGGATCAGACAGACGGCGATTTCTGTCAGTGATGTCCAGCAGAGAATGGTGTCTGTTTTTAACGCAGAGCCTCCACCATCATCCAGTTGTGGCCCTCTGCACACAGACACACACATGATATCATGTTCTGTAGATGGTGGGATCTTCAAAACTGTTTTTGTTCTCAGCAAAGCTCCTCTAGATTACTGTTGCATACTGGTGTACGATAAACTGAATGGATTCATTTAGTCGATCATTGATCCCACAAGAGAAGCACTTTTGTGGCAGCAGTTAAAAAGCAAATGCAGTGGAATGGAACTGCCGGAGAGACTTTGACTGTGTGTTGCTTCCATTAAATTTTCTTTCCATGACCAGAGAAGTTGAGAGAAATGGCTCATCAGTGATGGTTCATTTCTGGCTGAAAATTACTAAATTAATATTTGCAGAAGAGATTGTTAGGACGGACAGATGAAGGGACGCCAATTCCGATATACAGTGGTACCTCAACTTATGAAATTAATTCGTCCTGAGTCATTTCGTAATTGGAAAATTTCATAATTAGAGACGCATTTTACCCTATAAATGGCCTAATCTGTTCCAAAGCACCCAAAAGTCGGACGTAATTTTTTATAAATTATAGATAATACATGAAATGACATAAAAACCTGTAAGAAATATATGTTAGATTTAGATTATTGCACAATTATACTAATGTAAAGAATAAAGTACATTAAAGAATAAAAATTGTTTGCTAACCTTTGTGGCTGCTGGGCGACTGTACTATGGGAAGACAAAGAGGAGTTCGGACGGAGGAGGAGGAGGAGGAGGAGGAGGAGGAGGAAAGGGTTGTCATCCAAGAGAAAACGTATGTACGAATGGACACAAGTTACACACTTTTTCACTTAAAATTATGAATTCAAAAGAAATTAAAAAAAACATTTTCATGTTTTTTAAACATTAATCTTTTTTTTAACTTTTCTGTTGTTTTTTTTGTTTGTTTTTTTTAATTTCATTTTTCTCTTATTCTAACTGCTATTTTGTAAAGAACCGATCCAAAGACGTTTGCCTTTGTCGGCTTTGATCAATCTTTCGGAAATGCGAAAGACACATTTCATCATGGTGATCGGTAGCCCGACCAGTGAACACTTTTTCAGGATGACACTTTCTTGGGGCCCATAGTGAATAAAAGTTAACACGCACACGTAAAGTTGCGAAAAACACTAACGAAAACTGACGACGATTTTGAACAAACACTTGAAATCAACTAGCGTGAGAGCCTCGTCGTGGGGCGACGGGAAATCGAATCAAATGAATGGATCACCATCAGCTTGTCATCAAGGTCGCACAAGTCTGTTAACGTTTGAATCGGATGTGCTGAACCAGGGAAACATCGGAGACATGTGGGACAGCGGGACTGAAAGGTCAAAGGTTGTCACAGAGCTGCACAAACGATTACAGGAGCTCACCGGTAAGATTTTAGAAACGCAGAACAAAACGACACGTTTGGGGAGGAAACGCGAGTCCACACACGCAGATCTGAATCAAGGAGCGCCTTTACGTGAAGCAACAAGCTCCAGCCATCACGCCGCCATGCGTCCCCCGCCATCAAAACACAGCAGACAAAACATCTGGAGGAAGCAGAGCTGATAACCGGACGGGACAGACGCGTGGACGATGGTTATCTGGAGAACAACACAGACGACAAAAGGAGCAGGCCTGCGTCTCTCTGCATGTAGAAAAGCCAGCGGAGGACGGACGAGGAGCCGTCAGCTACCGGGACATCAGCCACCAGGACATCAGCTACCGGGACATCAGCTACCAGGACATCAGCTACTAGGACATCAGGACATCAGCTACCAGGACATCAGCTACCAGGACATCAGCCACCAGCACATCAGCTACCAGGACATTAGCCATTACCAGGACATCAGCTACCAGGACATCAGCTACCGGGACATCAGCTACCAGGGACATCAGCTACAGGACATCATCAGGACATCAGCTACCTGGGACATCAGCTACCAGGACATCAGCCACCAGGACATCAGCTACCAGGACATTAGCTACTAGGACATCAGGACATCAGCTACCAGGACATCAGCTACCGGGACATCAGCTACCAGGACATCAGTTACCAGGACATCAGTTACCAGGACATCAGCTACCAGGACATCAGCCACCAGGACATCAGCTACCAGGACATTAGCTACTAGGACATCAGGACATCAGCTACCAGGACATCAGCTACCAGGACATCAGTTACCAGGACATCAGCTACCAGGACATCAGCTACCAGGACATCAGCTACCAGGACATCAGCTACCAGGACATCAGCTACCAGGACATTAGCTACTAGGACATCAGTTACCAGGGACATCAGCTACCAGGACATCAGTTACCAGGACATCAGCTACCAGGACATCAGGACATCCAGGGGACATCAGGACATCAGCTACCAGGACATCAGCTACCAGGACATCAGCCACCAGGACATCAGCTACCAGGACATTAGCTACTAGGACATCAGGACATCAGCTACCAGGACATCAGCTACCGGGACATCAGCTACCAGGACATTAGCTACTAGGACATCAGGACATCAGCTACCAGGACATCAGCTACCAGGACATCAGCTACCAGGACATTAGCTACTAGGACATCAGGACATCAGCTACCAGGACATCAGCTACCGGGACATCAGCTACCAGGACATCAGTTACCAGGACATCAGTTACCAGGACATCAGCCACCAGGACATCAGCCACCAGGACATCAGCTACCAGGACATTCAGCTACTAGGACATCAGGACATCAGCTACCAGGACATCAGCTACCAGGACATCAGTTACCAGGACATCAGCTACCAGGACATCAGCTACCAGGACATCAGCTACCAGGACATCAGCTACCAGGACATTAGCTACTAGGACATCAGGACATCAGCTACCAGGACATTAGCTACTAGGACATCAGCTACCAGGACATCAGCTACCAGGACACATCAGGACATACCGGGACATCAGGAGGACATCAGCTACCAGGACATCAGCTACCAGGACATCAGTTACCAGGACATCATACCAGGCTACCAGGACATCAGCTACCAGGACATCAGCTACCAGGGACATTAGCTACTAGGACATCATCAGGACATCAGCTACCAGGACATCAGCTACCAGGACATCATCAGTTACCAGGACATCAGGTACCAGGACACATCAGCTACAGGACATCAGCTACCAGGACATACCAGGTACCAGGACATCAGCTACCAGGACATCAGACTACTAGGACATCAGGACATCAGCTACCAGGACATTAGCTCACTAGGACATCAGCTACCAGGACATCAGGACATCAGGGACATCAGGACATCAGCTACCCGGGACACTCAGCTACCAGGACATCAGTTACCAGGGACATCAGCTACCAGGACATCAGCTACCAGGACATCAGCTACCAGGACACACATTAGCAGGACATCAGCTACCAGGACATCAGCTACCAGGACATCAGGACATCAGCTACCAGGACATTACCTACTAGGACATCAGCTACCAGGACATCAGCTACCAGGACATCAGGACATCAGCTACCAGGACATCAGCCACCAGGACATCAGCTACCAGGACATCAGCTACCGGGACATCAGCTAGCAGGACATTAGCTACCGGGACATCAGCTACCAGGACATCAGCTACCAGGACATCAGCTACCGGGACATCAGCCACCAGGACATCGGCTACCAGGACATCAGCTACCGGGACATCAGCTAGCAGGACATCAGCTACCAGGACATCAGGACATCAGCTACCAGGACATCAGCTACCAGGACATTAGCTACTAGGACATCAGCTACCAGGACATCAGCTACCAGGACATCAGGACATCAGCTACCAGGACATTAGCTACTAGGACATCAGCCACCAGGACATCAGCTACCAGGACATCAGCTACCGGGACATCAGCTAGCAGGACATTAGCTACCGGGACATCAGCTACCAGGACATCAGCTACCAGGACATCAGCTACCGGGACATCAGCTAGCAGGACATCAGCTACTGGGACATCAGCTACCAGGACATCAGCTACCAGGACATCAGCTACCAGGACATCAGCTACCTGGACATCAGCTACCAGGTCATCAGCTACCAGGACATCAGTTACCAGGACATCAGCTACCAGGTCATCAGCTACCTGGACATCAGCTACCAGCTCCTGAGGTTAATCTCGTTATGTACGTTTTTGTAAAACAGGAGAGATTCTTCACAAATCAGTCTATTAATGTTATATAATTAAGGATTAAATATTAACCATCCATGTGAAAATGAAGCACGGATTTTTTATTCTCTTTTATTCTCAGTAGCAACATTTGTATTACAGCTGAAGCTCGAGAGTCTTTCACTGGTTTTTGGTATTTGATAATGAAAAGGTTGCCCTCTGCCCCACACACCTCCCCCAGCCATCCATCCCCAACCAGCCCTCCATCCCCCACTGCAACCAGCCTGCCCAGATCCCCTCTTTGCTCCGCGTGTGTGTGTGTGTGCATGTGTGTGTGTGTGCGTGAGCCTTTTGAGCATGAATGGCGCAGTGTTTTGCGCAGGCTTGTGAATGCGACGTGTTGGTCCTGATAGACAGGCGTGCTCATTCACACTCTGCTTTTCCACTCTTCCAGCTCACTTCTCTGCCATGAATGCAGGCTTTTTCTCAGACCCGTACGAGAACCGGGCCCAGCCCGTCAAACCGTTCCCCGGGCCCCCTCCACATTAAAAACACACATTATCCTTGTAATGTGTTTATTCCGCGATGGAGGCCGATACAATGCGGCCCTGAGCGGGGTGTTCTGACTTGTTCTAACGTGTCTCGGTACATTTAGCTCCTCTGTGTGTTGCTGCTGTTATTTTATTCCTCTCTCCTCAGTCAAACACCATGTCCACAATTATGGACTTATTTTTTTCACTTAGGGATAAGAGACGAACAATAAAAGTAGAATCAATTCCTTCAGATATGTCATTCTCACATTTATCAAAACACAATTTTTTAAAAATGTATTATTAGGGCTGAAGCAATACACTAATCTCACGATACGATACACGATATTCAGCTCACGATACGATATACAATCATGGAAAAAATTATTAGACCACCCTTGTTTTCTTCAGTTTCTTGTTCATTTTAATGCCTGGTACAACTAAAGTTACATTTGTTTGGACAAACATAACGATAACCACAAAGATTGCTCATAAGAGTTTTATTTTAGAGCTGATATCTTACCATTTTCCATGGTTTTCTTGATTATAACCTAAATCACTTAAGTTTTTACATCAATAGCTATGGCGTTGTACTGCCAAAAACACTGCTTTTATGCATTCAGTGTTTTCTTTTCTGTCTGTTTTAGTCACATGATGACGTTTAGTGGTACCAGGTATTAAAATGAACAAGAAAGTGAAGAAAAAATGGTGGTCTAATCATTTTTTCCATGACTGTATATCGATATTCATCATACATTTACATCATTTTTCTGAAAGATTTTAAAGGGACAAAGTGATTTTGGTGACATCTTGTGAGTGTTCCAATG
Source organism: Hirundichthys speculiger (assembly GCA_018398805.1). NCBI lineage: Eukaryota > Metazoa > Chordata > Actinopteri > Beloniformes > Exocoetidae > Hirundichthys > Hirundichthys speculiger. Next base: position 10,709 of record JAGFBZ010001588.1, on the reverse strand, counting down.
ACTTTGTTTGAATTAATTGAACTGAAAGCATCAATTACACATTATATGGCTGACAGGCAGCTTGCAAATGCTGGACAAAGAATGAAAAATTTGTTGAGAAAAATAATTTCATTTATTTAAACAGTGCAAATTGTGTATTTGCAAGCCTTTTAAAAGGTGGGACACGACAGTTTTGAACGAAGCTTAGAATATCGATACCCGCGGCTGAAAAATCGATACTCTCTGGGGAAATAAAATATCGATATATATCGCAGAATCGATAAAATCGCTCACCTCTATGTATTATGTACAGGAGCTGTTTTGCCATTTGTCGAGGTCCGGGCTAAAACCTTCGAGGCTGGAACCGTAACAGAGCCGACCTCCTCTTCTGTCCCTTCAGTGGTCGTGTCACCGCTTACAGTGACTATACTGACTTCACAAACTACCACTCCCTGCCCCCTGCTGGTGGTAGTGCACCACTGTCGCTATCTGCCAACCGCCAATGGATAAAAGAAGAAGACAGGCAAGACAAAAAGAAGGAGAGGACAAGATCAACGCTGAAGGAGCTGAGACCTTTTTAACCACATTTCAGGCTTCAGACATAAAGATGTGAACAGCAGTCTTCAGCTCTTTCCACAGATTCTGGACTGGATTCAGGTCTGGACTTTGACTTGGCCGTTCTAACACCTGGATACGTTTATTTGTGAACCGTTCCGTTGTAGATTTGTCTTCATGTTTTGGATCGTTGTCCTGTTGGAAGATAAATCTCCGTCCCAGTCTCAGGTCTTCTGCAGACTCCAACAGGTTTTCTCCCAGAATCCTCCTGTATTTGGCTCCAGCCATCTTCTCATCAGTTTTAACCATCTTCCCAGTCCCTGCTGAAGAAAAGCAGGCCCAGACCATGATGCTGCCACCACCGTGTTTGACAGTGGGGATGGTGTGTTCAGGGTGATGAGCTGTGTTGCTTTTACTCCAAACATATCATTTTGCATTGTGGGTAAAAAGTTTGATTTTGGTTTCATCAGACCAGAGCTCCTTCTTCCACATGTTTGGTGTCTCCAGATTTTCTGGATATCTTTTAGAAATGTCTTTCTTCTTGCCACTCTTCCATAAAGGCCAGATTTGTTCAGTGTAGACTGATTGTTGTCCTCGAACATACACACTGTTCAAATCTGTTTTAATGTTATAATCACAGATATTCACAAGAAACCTTTATGAGCAGTGAAGCTGTCTTTATTGATATATATATATATATATATATATATATATATATATATATATATATATATATATATATATATATATATATATATATATATATATATATAATGGAAGAGCTGATGCAGGTGGTTAGGATATGATGATATCCTTCACAGCAACGTGATTTCAGCCTAAACTGAACAACTTGTTAGAGCAAAAGGCAGTTGTGGAGGAGGTTCTCAGATCCTTTCTGGAAGAAATTAACTTCTGGAAACGACATGTGCACCTCCGACTGGTCGTGAAGTCATAATATTTATGAAGAGATCTAACCTCAGACAAGTTCTTCTTGTGGAAAAGGAAAGAAAAAAAAAGCGGTTTGCTGAAGTGGGAGTTTGTGAGGTGTGAAGTCTGGGGGCGAAGCCCTGACAGACATATGGGATGCATGTGTCCATTTGGCCAGAAGGGGTCTGCCAAGCATCAGTCAGTCCTCCAGCAGAACATGCTGCATTGAAGGACTGAGGGAAATATGACTATTAATTTTGGACAATTCTGGTAAAAAGAAAAAGAATGTTTACCAAAATAATATGGAACAAATTAGAGTTTGGGGCTATTAAGACTTGCATGTTTTTTTCCCCCATTATGATGACTCAGCAGACACATGTTTTTGGTTTAAAAACGTGATTGCATCTATTTGTATTTGTCTGGAAGCTTCGACCGTGGTTCTGGGGAAGTATCTCTACTTATGCATGTCTACCAAATCAGTTTTGATGTTCATACCCACAGCAGGACACCAGGCAAACGCACCTGCATATAGAGTTTTCCACGGTGCAGCTGAAAGCAGCGTTTACTTTCCGGCGCGACGCTGGAGAATACGAGGGGCACCTGAACGCACCACGATCCCCGGTTCGCCGAAGCGCTTTTCACCTCAGTGAAGAACTCATCGCTTGAAGCGACACCAAAGCGTTTCCACGGACTCAGTGGCCACGTGTGGGAGCAGAAACCTGCTGGGTGAAACCAGGCGGAGGGAAACTAAAGAGACCTGCTCGGCTCCTGGTGTTACTTCCGACTCAGACTTAACTTAACGGAGTAACGACGCGGTCGCGTTTCACCGAGAGGTTAGGTGCGTAAACAGAAGTTTGGATTCCTCCGAGGTGGGGGGTGGTGGGGTGGGGGGGGGAGAGAAAAAGGGGCAAGTCGGAACTAAACGACGTGGAATTTGTTTTATTGTAACCTCTTGGAATAACGTGACCTTTTCGGAGAAGTTTTCAGCGGGGAAACTGAGGGAAACTACGGCTGGGATTTCAGCGTTTTACCGTTTTACCGTTTTTACCGGACCTGGGAGCTGCGGCCGGTGTAAGGTGAGCGGCTGTTTGTTTCTGTGCAACTCTCACTGTTTCAATAAAAAAAAAAAAAAACCTGGCAGACAGTAAGAAAGCCAAACCACGGACGCTTCCAGTTGTGTTTCCAGCCTGGTTTAATGACCACCGACATTAATGATGGGAGGAACTGGCGCGTTCGGGAGCTCCAGTAACACCACTGGCTTTGTTGCAAATAGTTGATCCGCATGATGATATCAGTGGTTTTGACTGACGCCCAGTTTGCGCCAGCTACCGGTCCACACTGCGCTCCTGTGGACTCGACTAAATTATCCCAGGCGGATCATGGAGGGTGTGTGAATGAATGATGAATGACCATCACCACCACAGACATGACCAGACCAAAAAACTACCAGCTGCTGCCTCTGGAATAACTTGAAACTGCAAAATGTTTGAGTTTCAACTAGGGCTGGGCAACGATTAAAACTTTTAATCGCGATTAATCGCATGATTTCCCTGATTAATCGCGATTAATCGCATTGTATGCACAAAATCAAGTAACGAATTCAAAAGTAGTATAAAATGCACTTTTATTTAAATGTTCTGCTGCCATATGAACTAAAGTGCCATTTGTTGTTCAAACACTTTTAACATCAGCACTTGTCAGTAACACATATTTAGCAATAAAATAAAGCTTATGGCCACTGCCAGGGCATTAATGTCATCCTGTTTTTATAAAAAATAAAAAAAAGTCTACAAACAAAATCCAACGAAATGATTGTGGCTCAGCACAATCAGAACATTAAAACAGGTAATTTCTGAGGTAACAGCAGAAACTTTTAACGGGGAGTTCAACTTGTCAGTTGTTACAAATAACCTTGTTTCTGTTGAATCCTCCGTCTGGGAGAACCTTAAAATGAAAATGTCCATGTTAAAGTTCTGTAACTTTACTGTGTATCATTCATTCTTTCCATTTTCAATTGTCAACCAAAAATTAAAAAATAAAAATTAAAAAGTGACATTTTATTATGTTTTTTGTTTTTTAATCTCACACAAAAAAAAATGCCTGTTTTTTTTTTAATATGTTAATTTTAGACTTGGATCAAAAATACAAAATGAAAAAACGGGCCATACAACTGAATTTGTTTTATAATGGAGGACTGGACTTTCTATTGTCATTACACGTCTGTGCCATTAGATGGAGCCGCACTGACCAGCTAGAGAACAGCAGGACAGTGAACACATGGAGCAGATCTGATGGAACATGGAGGAATGACGCAAAAGTGTTGTTGTAGTCCAGAATTACTACAGACGAACTACCTGAGTTGCTACCCGAACTGTAAAGTTCACAGATTTTTACCGTTCTCCATGTCCGTTTTAGCTTTTCCACATGTTTACCTGCTAATGGTCTTCCGGTTCTGCAGCAGCCAGTAACAGACTTTTCAAAACAAAAGCTTGTGAGCAAACATGTGTTAACGCGCGATAAAATAAATGACGGCGTTAATACTTTAATGCATTAACGTGATAATAACGCGTTGACTTGCCCAGCCCTAATATATATATATATGTGTGTGTATGTGTGTGTGTGTGTGTGTGTGTGTGTGTGTGTGTGAAAATTGGCATGGAGGAAAAATCATGATACCCTTAATATTTTGTTTTGTGACCCAACAATCATTACCAACAAATGATCTGTAGATCTCAACAGGTATTCTGGTCTACTTTTTTGTCCTGCAGTTGTCCTAAGTTTGAAGTCGGCCTTCTTAACAGTGTATTTTTCACATCTTTCCTCAGATGTTCAGTCTTTCTTGGTGCTTTGAGCTGTGATTTTAGTAATTTTCCTTTTTTTTGGCGGGGGTGGAGACTGAGACTGAGGTTCCTGATACTGGGCAGTTTGGTCAGTCAACAGCATTGATATGCCCATCGTGAAACTTGGATTTTTTTTGCGTTGATGCGTCATTTAAAACGTCTAATCTTTGTTAATCCTCTGGGGATTAATACACTATTATTAAACTGAATTAAAACCACATGAATGTAACGGACAATCAGATCTTTCTAGGTCTCTGGTAAATGTTAATTTGTATCTGTAATGCGCTACAGGAAGTGCGGGGGGCAGTATAGCTTCCACTGTCTGGCGCAGATGTCTGGATGTAGCCCGCTACAGAGACGTGCAGCATCGCCAAACACTGGATGTCTTTTAGCTTTTCGGCGGCCCGTGTGGCGCTGCTGACGTGTCAGGGCTCTGCGGGTCACTCCAGAAATAATTGCTGACTAAGCTAACTAGGCTAGCTGCAAAACTGATCAGTACATTAGTCCAGTAATTACAGTATGGCAGTATGTTTCACTTGACAGTGGAGACATTATTCGGCAGGTGTAGACAGGAAGTGTAACGGGGCTGACCTCTTGCTTGGTCGTTTCAGCGTCTGCGTGTCCAGTGAAGGACCTGGTACGATCCACTTATACTCTGCACACCTTCGGTCCGTCACACATGACGAATCACTGTCATGAAAGAATCGTCTTTTGTCCAAATCAGCACGAGAGGTTTGACGACAGCCGTCGCATTGATCTTGTGACAAAATACGTATCGGAAGTCATCAAAGGAAGCTACAGCACTGCAGAAAAGAACCTGCACTGCCACCTAGTGTTGGGCGACAGACCGGCACAAACGCCAACGACGATGTTTGTCCTGTATGTAGGCTACAAGCATAGATGCTACGTTGAAGCATAAATCTGGCTTCACTCAAAGTTCGGGCAGGTGAAGTACCCGACCCAAGGGATCGATTTGCTCCGGTGCCGTTCCCAAAAATTCTAGTTGCGAGGGGGTTTCTGGTTGACGGAGACGTGCGTCACGTTAGAGGCCACGTAAAACCACCCTCGACCCCAGATTCCTGTCTGTTAGGCTTTTTCTTCTTCTTCTTCTTCTGTCTAACAGCGGAGTCCTCCTGGGTCTTCTTCCATGGAGCTCATTGTTGTTAAAGTGATGGATGGTGTACTCGGACAGCGGCGCACCTTGACCTTGAGGTCAGCTTGAATGTCTTCGGATGTTTTATCTTTCTCCACATCATCCTTCTGATAAAGCCTTGGGGGGGGGTTTGGACTATTTCTGATTATTATTTGCACCTGTGGTCTATTTTCACACGCTGGGAGGACATGCATCCATACTTGAAGCAGTCCGTTTTAATTGAATCCCTTTTCAGCAGAAATGAAGCACGTGTTTCAGTGAACTGTAAGGGCATCGGCAAAGCTGTGTGCGTCTATAAATCTGCAGTATGTGAACTCTGGGAGTGTTTTTAACTTTTAATTTTTTTATTTCTTCTTGTCGTCGCCCGACTGAACAGACAGGATGGTACGTAGAGTTACAAACGACACACTTGAGCCATTAAATAGCGCTCTATCAAGTTATGGCCGCCGAGCCAAATGTGCATCGTGCGACTTGATCATAATTTGTTTTTTTTTTTTTTCTCTTTATCAAATTCATGATTAAATGAGCAGACTTCACCGTCCTGGTGCTACATATACACATGCATGTATGAGTAACTGCATTTACACTTTATTCTCTTAGATTCATTCTCGCTGCTTTGTCAGCGTCTCGTCCGCTTAAACTAAAGTCTGCGGTCCGGATGACGCGGTGATGATGATGGAGGCTCGGCAGCTCGTGAGGCGTTTAGGGCTCCCACCAGATAGGGGGTCCGTCGTCGAAGGCGGTACGAGTGAGGCGGGATACGAGTTGTCTCTCGTTGCTGCGGTAACAGATGAGACGTGGAAGAGCTGCTGCTTCGTCTACGACCTCAGGGAGGAGAGGAGTCGGAGGGAGACTTCTGTCAAGATAATATAGCGCGTGGAAATGGAAATGTGCTGTCTGTATTTAGATCAGATAAACCCCCAGAAAGAGACGACATGCATAGCAGCAGGATGGTATGAATGAAACCCCCCCCCCCCCCCCCCACCCCCCCCCCAGTTTGCATAAATCCCTCTGATGTAAAGCAGGCCGGGCGGGAATCCCCCCCTCCCCTCCGTTTTAAAAAAAAATGACTGCCATGTCCGTGTGCTTTGAAGCCTCGCAGTTGTTCTTTTCGTGAATGAAGCAGGTGTGTTTGCGTTAGCTCAGCGCTCGGGCGGGACACGTGATGCCAGGCGTTACCAGAGAACAGTCCTGAGCCTGAGGCGGACGGGCCGAGAACTCGCAGAAGGGCCCTTGCGCTGAATGATATCGCTGCCGTTTATGGCGCTCGAGCAGATTTGACACCTCGACGACCCTGAAGGGGCTTTAAGTGTTTGGAGATTTATACCCGAACACAAGTTGGTCAAGCAGAGAAGTGTGTTGGTTGTGTTGGATCGACTGTTGACCCCCCCCCCCCCTCATTAACCCACCTGTTTGGGTCACATAGCTGCACTTCCTGGTTCTGCTTTTGCTGGAAGTTTCCATCTGTTAGATGTAACTAGGCGCTCCTCTCCTCTCTTCTATTCTATTCTATTGTATTCTATTCTCTATTTATATTCCTCGTGGTTCTGATTGAACGGGCGTTCTCCCTCCGTTGCAGCTTTGTCACAAACCTCGAACCTCCGCAAAAGGAAAAAAAAAAGGGGCGTGTCAGGTAGTAAAAAATGCGAGTAGCCGGGGGTTTTATGATCCGGACAGGAATTTGGTGATTTATTTATTTGTTTTCCTCCCTCTCGGATTTACTTTTGTTTAATTGCTGATCGGTGTTTCACACGTAATCCTATTAGGCTTCTGATCCTTACTGGTATTTACATGGAGAAGCAAAAGACCGGCTCGGTTCTGCTCTCTCACTCTCACTCCTACGTCCCCGTTGTGCCGTTGGACTGCAGTCGCGTTTTCCTGCGACCACGTAAACCCGATGGTCGGAGTTGCGTACGGACGGGAGGTGCTGCAAGTCTTCTTCAGCAGGTGAAGGAGAACTGCTTCCAGTCCCCCAAAGAGAAAAGAAATGCATGAGCTAATCAGTTAAGCACTGTATCCTCTGGCTCCCACAATGCATCGCGGTACAACGCATAATATCAGGATCATGCATCAGGTTTGATTGGAGGAAGAGGTCTCTCCAGTTTCCAGTTTCGCTTCACCTCTTGAGAGCCTCATTGAACAGGTGATAGTATCGGCTGCTAGCGATACACTAATCTCGCGATACGATACACGATATTCAGCTCACGATACGATATATATCGATATTCATCTTACAATACATTTACATCATTTTCCGAAAGATTTTAAAGGGACAAAGTGATTTTGGTGACATCTTGTGAGTGTTCCAATGACTTTGTTTGAATTAATTGAACTGAAAGCATCAGTTACACATTATATGGCTGACAGGCAGCTTGGGAATGCTGGACAAAATTAATAAAAGATCTGTTGAGAAAAATAGTTTCATTTATTTAAACAGTGCAAATTGTTGCTTGCAAGCTTTTAAAGGTGGGACACGGGGTTTTGAAAGAAGCTTAGAATATCGATACCTGCGGCTGAAAAATTGATACTCAATAAAATATCGATATATATCGCGGAATCGATAAAATCGCTCAGCTCTATTGGCTGCGTTTTGACGAGGCTCCGCACGTCCTCCAGCAGGTTGTCACGTTCTCGGCCAGTTTGGTTTGAGTTTTTTTGGAAAGCCCCTCATGAAAGAGGGCCAGCCAGTGAGACGGGGCGACATGGATGAGAAGATGAGGCCTCCACTTGAACACTGAAGACCTCATCTCATCAAACTCCAGCCCTGATGGGTCACAACTACAAACTCAGACTGTTGCAGACATGAGTTCCACCACTGGGAGCTGAAGATTGGGTATTTAAAAGGCCCGAGATGTCTTTGTGCTGGTGTTAGAATGGTTCCATTCACTCACAGACTGCTGTTGTTTAACGCAGCGCTAAACTGAAGTTTTTGAGGCTGAAACGCCACATACGTGCGTTGTCCCGGGGATCAGGAAGGATCAGGAACCTGGCCTTCGCCCACGCCGCCAGCCTGCGGGTCACGGGGCAGATTGGCTGCAGGGTCCAGCGGGCCAACGCACGGAAGGCTGATCCGCCACGGCTCCCAGCTCCTTCAGAGAAGCTGGAGGAGCTGTGGTGCTGCTGGCAGACATCTGCAGCCGGACGTCCACGTCAGATGTCACGACTGCTTATCTAAGCTGCAGGTCTGTTTATTTGTGCTGCGACGTCGGGAGCCGATTGCTCCGTTTCAGAGCCAGCACCTAGTGGTCAGTCAAGGAACTGCGCTTTCAGTGAGCGCCGGCTTGGCTTACCACCTCAGCTCTAAATAAGAGGGTTTCAACCTGAAAATGGGTTAAATATTTTCTTTTTTTTTTTCTGTCATGAAAACCATGCTTTCCCTGGTGGCTCTTTGCATCACTGACATATCAGGGCATAAAATGGCGACTAACTGGTCTCCAAATGCGTCCAAAATTTGACCATTTCGACCGTTTTTTTCTGTTTTGTCACCAGTGGCGAGGGTAGGGCCCTTTGGAATCCGCAATCACAGAATCGCGGAATTGTAGATTAAAAATAAAAATTTACTTTAAATGCGCAATATAACAGAAATGAACGGCAATTTGCGTAAAATTTGTTTTTCTCCCAGATTAAAAGGAACTTTTCTTTTGAAAAAATGTTCCAAGGGGGGTCACTAAAAGGTGGGGACACTCTAGCTTCTCTGCCCCCTTCTGTCGCGCTTTCCTGATTTAAAAAAAAAAAAAGTTGAAACCGGCGATAAAGCGAAGGAACTAGCGGCTAACTCCCAGGTACAGGGCAGAGCAGCCTCTCTGAGATTATTATGTGTCTGGCGATTTAATGTTCTGCAAGTTTAACCAGCACACGACTGAATGGGCACGCAAAGATACGTACCAGGATCACTTCCATCCATCCATTAGCTCCCGTTTGGTCCGGAGTCGGGACGCGGAGCCAGTAGCTTCCTAGCTGTTTCCGCCAGCTACTCTGAGAAAACCCCGAGGTGTTCCCAGGACACGCTGGAGAGATATAGGTCCTGATCGTACACTTCCCGCTAGCCGCTACCCGCAAACTGCGGGTTTAGGAACCTCCGCTAACTGCTAATGCAATCTTCCGCTCCCTAAAGCTGCTACCCGCTATCCCTAAATAGCGGCTTGTGGAGATCTGGCGGAAGATCGGGCCCTTAATCTCTCCAGCGTGTCCTGGTCTGCCCCGTGGTCTTCGAACGAGGATCACCTAATGTGCGAAAAGCACAAACGTAAAAAAGGCGAGAGTCACTCACTGAGCTAAACACAAAGTGGCTGACAATTATTTATTTAAACGGTGATGTCTGTAACAGCTAAAGAAAAAAACACACACTCATTACACACAACCAGTGTTCAGTGCTTTGGATCTACATCAGCTGTAGTAAATATAGTTTTTTCTGTTATCAGACAGTTTGTCATGACATACCTGAAAAATATCAGGTACGTTATGACAAACTGTCTGATAATAGACGAAATTAAACAGGCTAAAAACGATTAGTTTACTGCTGTTGCAATGTCTTTATTTTTTGCACTTTAAATAGATTTTACCTAGTTGATTTATTTTTTTCTTAGTTATTTATTACATAAAAAGGACTTTTGAATTTTTTTGGTTTGTCAACAAAACAAAAGTTTTGTTGGACAGAATATGTTTAAAAGTATAAGAACATTAAAGTTTACTTTTATAATTGCATAAATTGTCTTTATTTCATTACTTTATATACTGTTTTGGGGTTAAATTTACATAAAATGCTTAAAACGGAATTCTCAAAAATAAAAAACCGGAAAATGACAAAAATGAAAAAAAAAATTAAAATGGAATTTGAGAAAAAATAAAATTTTATAGGGCCCTAGATCCTGGGAGCGTCCATGATGATGTCAGCAGTCTACGGACGACAAAAAACACTGGCGACCAAAATTGCTAGCTGGCTACCAACTTCAGAAACCTGGTAGCCAGGGGCTGCTGGGTAAAAATTCAAATTTTATGCCCTGCATATATGTTGGACTGGTCCGCTTGTTTTGTGTATAAAAGATATTGGAAGTGAATGAATGTTGGGCCTTTACTAACTCTAATGCTTTAAAAATATTAAGTCCTCACAAATGTTGACATCAAATCTTCTACAAAACAAAACAAAAAAAAAAAAACATGCATCGATAATAATCTTATTATTGAAGCCGTGTGAATTTAAAGTGAATTGAAATTGTAAAGTGCTGAGAGATTATCACCCCTGATCAGAACATCTG
>JAGFBZ010001587.1:0-24492 GCA_018398805.1 Hirundichthys speculiger | reverse complement strand
CCGCAACCTTCCACCTCTGGGGCTCCTGCGCACAGCCCACTGTGGCACCTTCAATCCTCTACATAGACACTCAGATCCACCTCTGTGTTCCCTTCCCATCTGACGAGCAGCCCAGGTGTGGCACTGCACACCTGTACCTATTCAGTCATCATCCAACCAGACTCGTCGCCAGATCTTCCCATAGAAACGCCTGATCCAGCCATTCACAGTGCCACCTCCTCGCCTTCGTCGTCCCCTGGATTGTTGGTTTGGCTGCCAACCCTCGAATCCTCCTTTTTTACATCTGAGAGAATTAAACAGTTTTTCCTTTTTTACATTTCTGACAACTCCTGTAAATTTCATCAAAATCCATCCATAACTTTTTGAGTTATTTTGAACATATCCCCTGCGCAAAGACGCACAGCTGCGCCAAGACGCATAGCCGCTGGAAGCGGTGCTTTTTAAAATACTGCAGAACGGATCATTGGATGAGCATTGAGCCAGAGGAACACGTATGATTACATCTACCTTCTACCAGTGAGCGCATCTCGGGTGCTCCGAACGCAAGGAGAGGGTCAGAGGGAGGCGCACAGTACAAGAAACTCCACAACAGAGTTCTGTGATCTCCTCGTTTCCTCCACAGCAAACAACTGAATGAGATCATGCCACAGCTCTACAGACATCATCTGCCCTTAAGAGAATAATAACGTATGCAAGTAACACAGTGATGCATAATCGAGAGGTAGAGCCGGTTGTGCAGTCCACATGTGACTGGGTGGACGCGATTTGGACGCGCTCTTTTACGCGCCGACATGCCAGTTGCGCTTTCCACAAACTCGGTATCTTGCGGTACCTGTATCTCGCAGATTGCGATTAGAGGGTAGTGGGTGGTCAGACCACCTGCTACCCTCTATTTGAAATCTGCGAGATACCGGTACCGCAAGATACCGAATTTGTGGAAAGCGCAAGAGACACGCCCATTGCCGCGCCTACAATGTCAGTAAGGGAGTCGGCATAATGGGTGCCAGCTTTAGGGAGCGGAAGATTGCATTAGCGGTTGGCAGAGGTTCCTAAATCAGCAATTTGCAGGTAGTGGGTAGCAGGAGGTGTAAGATCGGGCCCCTAGTCTCTCTCGCTGTGGGTAATCAGCGGAACAAAAAGTCGTGCCATATTCTTACCACTTTAATCTCTTTTCATCATTTTTCATATATCTCATACCCCCCTTATTCAACGAAGGCAGCTTTGTGGAATAACAATTTGTAAATGGAGCGCAGATCCACAACATTCATGCACACGCACAGCCCAAAAGGTAGAGAGAAAAATAGTCAGAACACACACGGTCCTTTGCAGTGCGTTAGCAGCCAAAGAAAACAGAGAAAATAACTATTTCCCACCTGTTTCAGAAGATGTAGATCTTTAGAACGTAGCCGAAACTATTCGTGACGCCATTTATAATGTTGTTTTCTGCTGCCAGAAGAAGTTTGGAGATTTCCTGGCGACGATGATGTGACTTTTCTTCTCTTGATCTCGCCGTGCAGCGTTGGGACATAAAAAAGCAGCTCTGAGCCAACTTTTAAATGCATAGAAGATATTTATTTACAAGAAAAAGAAGGCACACAGACTTTTGCAGTAAAAGTCTGAGATTTTCTGAGCCGAATGAGAGAGTTAAGAAAAATCTCAGGGAAAATTGGAAAATCGGAAAATCAGAGAGAATCTGAAAAAATCCGAGACAAAGAAGACGTAGGCTCCTTTATAGTCTGGTCAATGCCTATTTTGCTAAACTTGAGTCTCACAGATGAGACCAGTCAAATTTAACAAGACAGTTTCATGTTCACTCCTTTTGTTTATCTTCTTCAAACATAAATTGTACCATCTTAAGTTTACAGTTGGGATCGATCAAAAACTCTCTATGACAGGTTCCCAGCTCTTGTCTCTTCTAAACATGGACAGTACCGCATTCCTAAAAAAGACAGGATGTACTTCAGTGGACTGATCTCAAGATTTAAACTCGTTGACTCTGAGAATATGTCCTGAACTCAATGACTCTGAGAATATAGTCAAACTTATAATAAAAGGTACAAAATCATAATGTTCAGACACCAACATGTAAAAAAGGATTTTTTTTTCCCGTAGTGATACCGTTCCAATTCTGTAATAGTTGATGATCTTTCATAACATGAAACACCCAAGGAATATTCATGTTTTTTGAATCTGAGAGAAGCTTGGATATATGTGGATGGATATTGAACTTGGATGTAGCCAACAGAAAAGCCAAAATAAACGAGTGAAGTTGCAACCTGACTCTTGTGACTTTGGGGTAAGGAAACAGTTCATAGAAGTCAAGCCCTTTTTGATAGTTGCCTATTGGTAACAACTTTGAGTGGCTTCGAAACTGAGTTTTAAATTTGCCACTACACTTCATGGCCTATGTACTTTTGGTTTCTCTTCAGGGTACAATAATTATCCAGAACATGACCTCGGTGCTGAGGGAGGAGGGACAGTGGAAATTTCCGCACGACTTCAACCCTGAAAACTTCCTTAATGACCAGGGAGAGTTTGTTAAACCAGAAGCCTTCTTGCCGTTCTCTGCAGGTACATGAGCATAATCATTTTATTGCTAATGGAACATGTTTCAGACCAATAAATAAAGACAGTCCTAGATGACCTTGAGGGCTTGTTGTGTCTCAGGTCCTCGGATGTGTCTTGGAGAGGGTCTGGCTCGTATGGAGCTCTTCCTCATCACGGTGACTCTGCTGAGGAAGTTTAAGTTCATCTGGCCTGAGGATGCAGGAGAACCAGACTACACTCCAGTCTTTGGAGTCACTCTGACTCCCAAACCTTATAGGATGAAGGTCCAACTGAGGTCACCACAGTGAGGTGGTGTGCAGATGCTCAACACAAGCAGTGATCTAAATAAAACATAAATCTTGAAAACAGCCAGATAGCCATGAGCTTTATGCGCTTCCCATAGCAGTTAACAGGGGTCCTTCTTTCTTAATATTAACTGAGACATGTGTAAATACAAAATACTTTTTAATATATTTAAAAGTATCTTTACACCTAAGATATGCAACAAGGAAGTCCAAGATGAACAAAATGTGACCTATGTGGAGGTGAATTTCTTTACATACTCTGGTATTTTCTTCTCTTTAAAAGTATTTTTATTGTTCCAGACAGTTCAGTCAGTGGTTTAAATTATATTTTCACACACGTTTAGGCTCTATCAGCACTCTAAATTTGAATTATAATCTGTTTGTGCAGGACCTTCTTACAGAGTTGTGTGGATGTCAATCTGCTTTAGAAAGTAACTCCTCTTAAACAATTTGTAAATTAAAGTTCATTTCTCTGATATATTGCATTGTTCTGTAACTGATTTCAATCTGTCGCTGATATTATCAAACACCTATTTTTTCAGGCCTCTTGATGTGAAATAATTAGTCAGAATTTCTGACAAGAAAATTTAAAAAGTGCCACAAAAAAATGATTTCATAATCAGAATATGGGCAAGTAAATGTCAAATCCTTTGTCCTTAGTCTCGATCTTGATTTTGAAAATGACTTGACTTGACTTTAAGTACTGACTTAGTATACCTTTAAATTAAATGACCAAAATAAAAAAAACCAAGGCATTCATACATAACTCAAACATGAACAGAATAAGTAGTAGAGTAACGCTTTTTTTTCCCATATGTGGCCACTAAGGGGCGCTTGCACTTAACATGTGCTCAGGAAAAAAATCTTCTACAGTCTATGCATATACTTTTGTGTAGTTGAAAGAGAAAGAAGAAATATAGTAATGAGGAAAATCCATGTTTATGTTTCTCAGTCCTTTATGAGAGTCAGTCTTCTATAAATTATAATTCTCTTCATGTCCTGCTCTCCATTTAAGACAGTATGGACTTCATATTCAGTTTCATCCTCCAGAAAAATACTTTCAGTTATTTGAACAGTGACATGAGCTGAATAACGTGCTTGAAGAGGCAGCTCCATCTAACTCAGCCATACAGACACAAAATGCATTTCATGGCTTATAGTGATTGAAACCAACATTTGATGATTGTGGAATTATACTATAAGCTAAAACTATCAGTTTATCAGTGAGCTTTTGCGTGAGGTTGAAAGGTACCAGCAAGATATACAGTAAACCCTCACACTTTGCGGTTAATGGGGACAAACAAGAGTGTGTCCATAAATGCACATGGCATCAGGAAACTCTTGGGTGTAGGTCGATAATTGACTCTAGTCGTACCATTGGATTCACGGTCGTATGTTTCAGACACTCAGGTGAAGAGAGGAGCTGAGCTGTTAACTGATCACCACCTGGTGGTGAGTTGGTTCAGATTGGCGGGGGAGAATGCCGGTCAGACCTGGTAGACCCAAACAAGTAGTGAGGGTTTGCCGGGAACGTCTGGCAGAGGAACCAGTCAGACGGATCTTCAACTCACACCTCCGACAGAGCTTCAACCCCATTTTAGAATTATTTGAAAGAATAATTTATGGTCAACTCAGTGACTGTAAGGTGCTCAGGTACTAAATCACTAGCGTCTCTACTCACCAAACATCTACACTTTGATTTTTGGGTGCAAATGCCATTATTCCAGGAGTCTTGTTTGTTGAAATGCAAATTTACAAATGTATAAATATAAATTCTTTCTGTTATAAGCTCCGACACGTATCTGTTATTTTAGGCCTGAAGAGTTAGATATACCTCTTGTTTTGTTTGGTTTTTTGCATTTCCTCTGAGTGTTACACAGTCTGTCCTTGGCTCAGATTTGCTGGGATGTCCATTAGCTGGAAGGACTGGCAAGACTTGACTGTTTTCCCCATGTAAATAGTCTTTTTAACTGTAGAAAGATGGATTGTTTGGAAATATGCTTTGAAATGTCTTACACAATTTAGGAAAGGCTAGTTCATTTGTACAGCATATTTTATACATATAGACAACTCAAAGTGCTTTACAAAGGCATTAACATGAAAAGGAGAAAATAATGCAATCAAATACTTATGTTAATACAACAATAAAGAAAAAAAAAAACATTTAGACAAAATAGGAATAAAAACACAACTTAGAATAGATGACCAAAAACTGCACTAATAGGTGGAGCATAAAATTAGATTGAACAAAGGGATCGGTAAACAGAGTTTTCAGGTTAACTTTAAACATGTCTAGACTTGGGGAATATTTAATATCAATAAGAAATTTATTCCATCTGTGTGCAGCATAGTAGCTAAATACAATTTCACCCTGCTTGGTTCTACCAGCTGACTGCCCCCTAAAGATCTCAAAGCTCTACTTGGTTTATATCCCACAAGGAGATCACAAAATGTATTCTGACCCCATATTATTAATTAATTTGCAAACTAACAACACTTTAAAGTCTATTCTGTAGGTAACTTGTAGCCAGTGTCAAGATCTCAGAACAGCAGTAATGTGTTCAGTTTTTCTGGTTCCTGTTAGAACTCTGGCAGCAGCGTTCTGGTTGAGCTGAAGCTGTCTCATCATCTGGAGAAGCAAAAACTGTTTTGAAAAAGACGGTTGGTAAGACTGGCGACCTGTTCAGGGTGTACTCCTGCCTTTCACCCGAAGGGAGCTGAGAAAGGCTTCAGCAGATCCCTGCACAGGATTAAGTGGGTATAGATAATGGATGGATGGATGGTTGGTAAGGTGTATTAACAGCATGTTGATGAATTCAGGTTCTTAACTATCTCCTCCAGGATTTTAGCACTGATACGACTAAATTCTGACAGTCTGATAAACTGTTGGTGTCTGGCTGCAGTGCTGTTGAAGGTCCAGTGTTTGGTGGCAAGTCTGCTATTTTTGATTTTTAAATCATTACGTTTGTTTTGAGACATTAAATCAGCTCTAACTGTGCTGAAGGGTTGGTTAGTTTCTCAACAGTGGCAAAAAACAGCAAACTGTTGTTGATATTCCTGCTGATAATGTTAGAACAACTTCCGTAAATCTTGGCTCTAAGTCTCTGTTAGTCAATGATCTAATTATTGAGACTTGAGCTATGTATGTAGTGGGTAGCAGGAGGTGTAAGATCGGGCCCATGGTCTTTAAGCTGACCTCAGCTTCCTGATCACACTTAAGTGTCAACTTAGTGACAAGTTGGTCTTTCAGCCCTTTTGCTCTTCTTAAAATATCATGTTAAGATTATAAGACCTCTCACATCTTAGTGGCAAAAGATGATGATGCTTCTGTCCCACGTTCTCTTAAATCCCTGTACCTTTCTGTTATGTTCATCCTCTGTCATTGTGAGATACCACAAAGAACATACAGCTAAACATAAAAAAGGTTACGTAATCTAAGTTTTTCTAAGATAGTTTGTTTTTAAAGTAATTTTACTGATGTTTTTTTTCAGTCATTTTTCATCTACCTGAGACAAAGTCGTGCAGCTGAAGTGCTGCTGAAACTCCTTTTCTCTGCATTACATCATTTGGTAACTATTGAAGCTTTTTAATATCTAAACATCTTCACGTTTCATTTAGTCTGCAGAGAATTTAACTCCCATATCCAGCATCAGGAGTTTGTTTCTCAGTCCCATACTCTCCAGACAACAACTCAGTCTTTGTAACAGTTTGCTGTGTTTCGTTTTCTGTTCCCACTTGTAAAATGAATCTGGCTCCATTGGCTGCCACAGTCCCTCATTTGTTTTTTGGACTTTCTCCACAGTCTGGCTGTAGTACCTGTGGAGAAAGTGAAGCTCCACTCTGAACTGGAGATACTGCCCTTCCCCTCTCAAGTGGTTGGGTGAAAGGACAGGTGCTCTGTAGAGTTGAGGTCACATGTCTCAGCTCTACACTGGAGCTCTTCTACCCCACAGTCTGCAGTCAGATTCTTCTAGAGTCATTCCTTTTGTTACGTCTTCTTTTTCTTTTTTAGTTGAGATGCCCAATCAAATTTGTAATGTAGCAGTAAATACATAATTGCATTATGGTACATTATTGTACTGCAGCCTCTTCAGAAATGTACCACTTATTTACACTTACAAGAGTACCACTTGTTGCAGCCTTTGAAAACAGACTTTTAATGATTTCCATTCAAGCAGTTCAAACACGTAGTTGATATATATTTAGACAGGACTGATGCTGATTCTAGTTAAGGAGGAGATTGATATCTGATATTTCAGAGTGATGTGCATTTACAGCAAGAATCAAAACCTTTGGGGTGGCTGTGGCTCAGGAGGCAGAGCAGTCAGCTGCTGATTGGATGGTCAGTGGTTTGATTCCTGGCCTTGCAATGCAATGTCCTTGGCTTGACTGTTCTTGGGAAAGATGGTGAGCCCCATGTTGCCTCTGATGCATTCATCAGGGTCCAACTGTGCGTGTATGATAGGAAAAGGACTGTGTAGACCAGAGTTGTGGAACTCCAGTCCTTCAGGGCCGCTGTCCTGCATGTCTTAGATGTTTCCCTGCTTCAGCACACCTGGTTCAAATGAATGGGTCATAAACAGACCTGTGCAGACCTGCATGACAAGGTGGTGGTGAAAAGTATTGATCAGTACCAACCCCAGTGTTTCAGAAAACAGTTCACAATTATCATCTTGGGCTGGGCCTGCCCCGTACAGAGGTTGGACTTATACGTGACCAAATATAAATGACCAGTTACTAGCGAGGTAGACAGGCCAACCACTGTCCACGTCATTTTCTGCGTCAAGTTGGCGTCAATCTCTGTCTTTTGTGTTACATGTTTCCTGTTTCAGTTTGAAGGTCTGTCTTGTCTGCGTTGTATTCTGTTTTGCTTCCTTCCCTTTTGTAATCCTGATTTTCTGCATCTGCCTCTCGTTTGTCCCTCTGTTTATTTAAGTCTTGTCATTTCCCCTGTTTGTGTCTTTTCACGCCCTGTAATGCCCCATGAGTTTTACTGGTTTTGTTTCCTGGATTCTTGTTTTGATTACCTTGGTGGATTTTTTTTCGGGTTTTTTTGGAATTTGTTTTTTATTTTCCCCCCCATTTGGATTACTTTTGTGGATTTTTGTTTTTTTAAATCTTCTTTTTTTTTTTTTTTTTGCACTCCTGTGCCTGGGTCCTCCATTTTCTGGCTCAAAACCTAACAGTTCTATGATCTGGACATCTCTGTCAGGACTCGTGCATCACCTTTATCACAGAAAAACAAAGTACACAATCTGGTGGGGGGAGCTAAAAGGTGAACTGAGCCACTGTAAATGAAATTTAGGCTCTTATATCATAAATGCAGCTAACCCCATGTAGGATCCCTCTTCGGATTTTATTTTATTAAGTGAAGCCTCTGCAGTTGTGAAACCTTTCACCCCGTACCAACGGACCACAAAGCACCAAAATCATAAATTCGAGAATGTCCAGGTTGCCATGGCAAACTCTTGTCCACTGACTACATCTGGAGGCCATAAAACTCGGAGATGGCCCCGTTACCATGGTACCCCAATCCGAAACCACTTTGAAGCCTATAACTCTGGTCCGAGATGACACCCGGAATGAAGGAACAGACCCTCACAAAGCGCCATAAAACCCCCCCAAGAATGCGGCATTTGAAAGAGGACCAGACAGAAATCTCTCGTCTTCTAAACAGACGATAAAAAGTTTATATAAACAATTTTCTTACAGGACAAAACTACTATGATTTCCGTAAAACTGTCATAACTGAGGAGAATATAACATTCAAGAACACCTGAAAAGAAAGACTGTGAAGTTAAGCTGGTTAATTTTGTGTGTTAAATTCCTGTCATTTATAACCTGATCTTCCAAAAGGCTGTCTTTAAATGAAAGGTTAAAAGTTATTATTCTGTGTGACATAACTGTGATATTTTTGTGTTTGTGATGTTTTGTTTACACACCCTGATAATAGTAACTGCTTAAAGGTGTTAAACTTGTGGACTACAAAGGACCGCGAAGAGACAGGATGAAGACTTCATCTCCCAGCATTCAGTGCCTTGAATCCGCGGGAGAATTCCCTGCTTCGAATTGGACAATATTGATCCTACCCCATTTATTTGCATAAACGCTCATGAATATTCGGGGAGTATAAAGCCAGATCAGTCCTTTGTCCTCTCTCTTACTCTTCACTATTCTCTTACTACTCTCTTGCACTCTTGCTTTCTTACTCTCTTGCCTTCTTAAATTTCTTCTCCTTTCTTTTGAAACTTTCATTTTTATTTTCTTTGAAACTTTGGTGGCGCGGATAAAGACTCTGAAATCATTTTGGTTGCTTAATCTTATTTTTCTTAAGTTGTTTATTTTGCTCCTGCACCCTTTTTCCAGCCCTCATTTTTACAGAAGCTTGATAGTCGTGCCGCATCGACTGTAATAGAATGATCACTGCATAAGCGCAACTAACAAACGTTAGTTGTAAGTTGAGAACAACTTTTCTTTTGTAAGCCTTCACGTCAATTTTTTTGACGGGCAATTGAACTCTTTAACTGCCGGTTCCTGTCGACCGAAGTCCGAGGCCACGGGACCAACTCGCCTGCCAGACGGGAGAAAGCGGTACGACCCGCCGAGTCACGCGCTACGTCCGGAGACCTGACTACAGGATCTTCAAAGAGAGCCATCGACCAGACACGGTTCCCGGAGAATCCACTGTGAACCGTGTGCCAACCGATGCGCCAACGACAAGTAAGCGCCAGACTTCCTCCAGGGTAAGGCTGAAAGAGATAAGATTGTGTCTCCCAAGTTGTCCACGGCCCAAACAGTTCGTGCGTCACGGACCACGTCCGGACCACTCTTCCCCATTATTCGGCAGCTAATTAGTTCGAGAATTGCCCATCTTTATTAATTTGTTCACTTTGACAACAGATTAGCTGTTAGCAACCTGTGCGTACCCACCATCTTTCTTATTATGATTCTTTTCCTTCCTTCCTCTCTATCGTCATTTCCTGTCATGCGCTATAGCCAAATATGAAGAATTCGCGATGTTGATGTGCCTGTTTATATATATATATATATATATGAATGTCTTATATGTTTTGTGTTCTTGTCTGTGTCTAAATAAATGTTGTACAACGTATTAGCGACTCTGATGATTGATTTTCCACGGCCAATCCAACTCGTCAAGAACCCAGTACAAATTGTGACTCATTTGTTCTTTAAGTTTTCCGTCTTTTTACCAAAAGCCGGTGGCACCCCAAGGATTATTAAAATATTAATAAAGTCACACGAGTCCCCCTACATCTTATTTGGCACGGCCAGATGGGACGACTTGCGATGCTGTGGAAAATTAATCTGAGTCCGCTGATCTAAAGTTTGCTCTGAAGCGCACAGCCGCGCTCAGACCAAACCCCCCCCGCCTGTTTCTCTGCTGTGAGCAGAGTGCAGCTACGAAGCGTGTGCCCGTGAGGCCGCTGGTAAAGTGTCAGGACTCAGTGTTCAGAACGTTCTAATGTGATGCATGCATGTTAAGATTTTTGTTGAAAAAGGGCCCCGGCAGGCGAAGTTTCAGCGTATTCCTGAAATTTCGTATCTGCTCTGAGCGCTCCTGTGCGTGTCCGCGGAAATCCGGCGCTTCACGAGGTTCAGCAGAGCGACGTCCGGGCCTAGCTAACCCGGGGACTGTCGTCTCATTTTTGCGCGTTGTCACCACAGAAATATTGCTTCGCAAAAGTACGGAAAGCAATCCACAGTGTGGTAACGAAAATCTTTCCCTTCGTACCGTGAGAGAACACGGAAGAACAGCCCCGCCCCCGCGGGCCGTCCTGTTCTGCACCCAGAGAGGTGCAGAAACGTATCGTTCTCCCAGACCAACGTCTGAAGAGAGAATTTATTTATTTATCGTCACAGTAGTAAAGTCCAGACTTTAGTTTCTGAGGAAACTGGGGTCGGGAGACACGATCTGTGATCAGTTGGCAAAAGCCGACTCGAGCCAGGCGCGTTCACGCGCTGACGCGCTTTTATCCGTTCAAATAGCGGAAAATTCTGCTCTGCGCCGCTGAAGTGTGAAACTTCTAAAGGCAGGACTACTTGTTAATCACTTCCTGAGAGAAGACAGGGGCGATCAGGCCCGGAACATCCGAGTAGGAGCTAAAACGTCTTCTACTCGCGCGTGCTGCAGAGGGCACCAGCAAACGCGCAAAAGTATTGTGTTTCAGCCGAGGCTGAAAAGTTCTCTGTGCAGCAGAGTTTTGATAAAACTTCTAAAGCAGAGGTGAAGTTGAGAACCCGCTGGGTTTAGTTTGTGTCAAGAGTTATTGAATTAACTAACGCTTGTGATGGTGTCACGTAGAGTCATTTTGTGAGCAGCTGCGCGCACACGCGACGCGTGAGCTCTGCATGTCGTTTCTGGCCGCTGGCCAGAGGTAAAGTGACTTCGTGCACAGTTGGGAACCTCACGGTGGGCGGAGTCAGGGCGTGACGTGACGACGTCATCGCACTGGTAACACCCTCCGTGACAAAAGCCCTGGAAGTTTGCAGGTGGAGAAACACCACCCTCTTGTGGTTATTGTCAGAATAACCAAGCTGGTGCTAAAGGCACTATATGTAATAATTTTGTCCCAAGAAAAGACAACAGCAGATCACCTCTGATTATTGAATGACACATTCCCGTGAACATATTTTGATTGAGCAGTCTAACCAAAACTGTATAAGGCCGACTATCAAACAGGAGTGATAATTCGACCCATAGAGAGCTGCAGCACCGAGGAGTGACCACTAGGGGTCAGTATAGGCTACGTTGATAGTCAGAGAAGCTCAGCTAAGCCCTCAGCCAGCTAAATGCTAACTGAAGCTAACCAGGTCGACTCATAGCTGATCAAGCTAAGTCAGGCTAAGCTAGGTGGCTAAGCTAGGAGGCTAGGTGCTAACACGAGCTAGCTCAGCTGTTTTGTAGTTCATTAAGCTAGGAGGCTAAGTGCTTACTCAGCCATTGGTAGCTAGTGAAGCTAGGTTAGGCTAGGCTAGGTAGCTAGGCTAGTAGGCTAAGTGCTAACCAAGGCTAACTAGGCTGTTTCGCGGCTCAGGAAGTCAGGAAGCTAAGCTAGTTGAGCTAGGTTAGGCTAGGCTAGGTAGCTAGGCTAGTAGGCTAAGTGCTAACCGAAGCTAACTAGGCTGTTTTGTGACTCAGGAAGTCAGGAAGCTAAGCTAGCAAGGTTAGGTCAGGCTAGGCTAAGTGGCTAGGCTAGGACGCTAAGCGCTAACTGAAGCTAGATAGATTGGTTTCCAAATTCAAGACAAACTAAGTGGAACAGATTAGGCTAAGCCAGAACCAACGTTCGGCAAGCTAGGTGGCACAACGCTAAAGAAGTTAAGGAAACTGCCAACAAGGCTCAGACAAAGGAGAAAATGGCAGATGCAGACCCTTCTGACGGTTCTAGCCACGGAACCATCTTTGATAACCTGGAATTAGCTGTAACCGAACTCACGGGGAAGCTAAATCCTGGCTATCAAGAACACATTGAGCGATTAACCACCACCGAAATCGACTCAAAACTGTCAGACCTAATAGCGGAGGCACTCACCGACCCTCCGAAAGATAAAGCTCTGACCAAAATGTTAGGTAGCATGACAATTTTGCTAACTTCCCAGTTTCTAACAGCACAAGCTCTGCTAGGAAAGGCACGTAGCTCACTCGAGTCACGTTCGCATAAAATAACCCAATCGCAGAAAACCAAAGCTTTTCTTGAAACCCAAGTGGAACAGTACAAGTCCAAGCTTGAGGAAACAAACGCTCTGATGGCCCAGCTCGTAGCCGAGCGGGATGAGGCCAGAAAGAAAACAGACGAGTGCGAAGCCGCTATTACAACCTTAGAAATCGAGAAAAACGAACGCGATCAGACAATCGCCACTCAAAGCGCATTCCTTAAGGATGTGGACGAAGCGTGTAAAGAGTCCCATCGGAAACTCAAAGAAGTCCGACGGATAGCTGCAACGACGCAGGAAGAGAGCTGCGCTTACAGTAAGCAACTCGACGCCAAACGGGAACAGGTTCTACTGTTGCAGGCTCAGCTCGCTCAAACTCAGCGTGGGCTCACAGAGGCCCATCGCCAAAATTACCGGCTTGGCTGAAGATTTAGAGACGGCTAGAAAAGAGCTGAGGAGGTCCCTCACAGCCAGAACAGCTGGAACACCTCCGCCCTTTTCTATCGAACTAAAGGCTGATCCTCGCGTACCAGGAGCTGAACCTCCTTCACCGCCACTCATGTCACCATTCGCGAACCCTTATCAACCTTGTGAGTCAAACCGAGACACGATGCGTCGAGGGCAGTCGCCCTCCCCAGCGGTCCAACGGGTTCCCCGGGGCCTCCCCGACAGGGAATTAGAAAGGCTAGCCCGACACATACCAAAGTTTGAACCCGTTCCTGGAGCGATAAATGACACTCGTGCATACTTGGAAGACCTCAGGTTCTACCTGCAAAGGTTCCCTGATGCCTCGACCCAGGACAAAATTTATCTGATTAAGTTGACGGCAAATCGCGAAGTCAGCCGATTTGTTGATCGCCAACCTGAAATCGTTAAAGGAGATTTCGACAGGTTGTGCCAAACCTTGGAGAGAGAGTTCTCCGACAGTGCATCTCAATGTGGTCTGACAGCAGCGCTTACGGTCAAACAGGGTCGACAAGAGCCTCCCCAACAGTACTATTATAGACTACTCGAAGCCTATTTTGGTACTCGTAACGAGCCTGGGATGGAGGAAGAGCAGAACTTCAAGTCGCTTTTCGTTCAAAATCTCCATCCTGCTACGAGCCACCATCTCGGGGTCATGGCAAACCCTCGCTCTTCCAGCATCGCACAGCTACGAGAGCTAGCTGGTCTGGGTTTCCAGAGGCAGAAACAGTCGCATGCCAAGCCCCCTGACCACGCCGTATACGCAATAAGTGCAGAACCCCTGTCCATGGAGCTCGAAGGGGCCACCAGACCTAAAGCGTCTCGATCGACCCCTGCTCCTATGTTTGCACCACAACATGGGCGAGGACACACACCTCCGTCTAGCCCAAATCGACCCAATCGCGAGCCCAACCGCGCCAGGTCTTATTGGCTTGACCGTGAACCACGATCCCCACCGAGCGAACGAAGGTGGCGTGATGGTTTTCACGGGCCGCCCCAACCGGGAAAGTATCCACACAACAGGTACGATCGACCTGTACCTCAGCATTCGGACCACGGGTATCGAAACCGAAACCACGGTAGATATCAGCCAGAACGGTCACAGCCCACTTCTCGTCGTCCTCCACCAATGAGAGATCATTCAGACGCAAGAAACACTAGGGACGACGTAGAAGACGAACAAGAGGCTCTGTACCTGACCAAAAATGAAATGAAAAACATTAAGTTGTTATTACAGGAAATGGAGAAGGGACATCCGACAAAGGAGGTTGATCTCTTCACAGTTTCTGCCGTCAGTCACGCAACCGCTAGACTCAACGACGCGCTGGGCACCCCTGACGCGGGCCCCGAACTCAATAGTCTTAGCGATGCTGCCCTGGCAGTTGTCTCTCCCAACAAAAGGGGGGTGGACCAAAGTCGTCCCGTTAATTACCCCACAGAGGTAAGTGAGGACGCTCCTCCTCCCAGGGCCACTTTGGTCGCCCAACTGGGTAAGAAGGATGAACCCGCAGAACAGAACAACTCAAAGGTCCAGGTGGAACCACCTGTCAACCAATTTATCTGCCACCTCACCGAAAAGGGTTCCACTCGAAAATTCTACCTGTCCCTCACACTGGAGGGCATGGTAACCTGTGACGCCTTGCTGGACATGGCTGCAGACGTGACCATCATATCAACTGCCCTGTTCCAACGACTGCGTCTAATCGCAAATCAAACCAATAAAGATTTGAAAACGCGCCCATGTTCATTGAAGGTAAGACCGTTCTCCCACGAGAACATCATCCTAACGACCGTTTCACTCGTCCAACTGTCCATTGGTCCCATGAACTGGTCCACCCAGTCTATGTGTCGCCTTTCGATTCCATACCATTTCTGGTAGGAAAAGACCTGCTTTACCGTTTTGAACCCGTAATCGATTTCAAACGGCAAAAGCTCTGGGCTCAAGTCCGACGACCCTTGACCCTGACCGTCCACGAGCCAAGAGAAGCACGGTGTTACTTTGTCCAAACCCCATCAGGTGAAACTAAAGGACACCCAAACCTTCCCCGGCCACACTCGATCCAACCACCCCACCTAAAAACTCGGATGGTGGACGAGCAACCAAGTCCAACGCCACCAACAGGTGCAGCTGCTGGACGGGATGCCTTTTCGTGCACTTCTAATGCGTCTGAGGCAGTCGAACCCTACTGCCCTCTGGTGGCCAATGGCACCGAACGCCACGAACACCAGGTAACAGAAGTGCGCCGATATTTGGGGAATGACAGATCAGCCGCCAACCAAGAGTTGCGCAACACGCTGGCGCCACAGAACCCAAATATGCGGTCAACCATAACGCCCTCCTGGTTTCCCTTAGACGTCGTCCGTAACAAAGTTGTCAGAGACAACGCCCACATACCAGGTCCAGATAGGAACCTGAATGACATCGAGAACACAGTAGCCAAACACAGCGCCTTGCGAGCCACACCGGAGCTCTTCAACCAGGCGTGGCTACCTGTCTCCCTCCCACCCACCCAATTTGCGCCCATCGGCGCAATGACTGAATCGACCGCCACCGGTAACGACGTGAATCACCCTCCGGACCCTCGGTCCGTCGAACCTGCATTCACAACTGACGACTCAACCGCTCTTCAAGATCAGGACCCAGCCATTTTATTTGTTATCGAATCCTTAACGGACACACCCGAGACGCAGGCTACGCCGGCAAACGTCAGCGACGTTCCTGACTCGCCCTCCTTAGTAGACATGCGTTCTCTATTTCGAATGGTCACGGGCATCCTACAATGTGTTTCCGGAGCACACCCTTCGCCAGGGCTCGTGGTCCCCCGCAAACAAAGGGGGGAGACGCTAATGCATGCCCATGACACCAAAGCAACACACAGAGCTCCCCTGCAACAACAGGGAACCTAATTTCCTTGGTCTGACCTCCAGATTGACTGGATGGGACCTTCCACCAAATCGACGCGAGGTAACAAAAACCTCTTGGCAGTGACCCGCGCATCCACCACGTGGATTGAACGCCTCCCAGCCACCAATGACACGACCGAGGCAACGGCCTATATTCTGATGAACCACGTCTCTTTCTGGTTCAGGCTTCCAAATCGCATCGACTCCGACCGGGGAACGCACTGTACCGCAGACGTGATGCGACAAGTCTGGCAGACATTAGGGGCGAAAACAAAACCCCTTATCAGCCATCAACACCAACCTTCGGGCCAGGTAGAACAAACAAACGCATACGTTGCGCTCCAATACCTCGCCGACCTGCACGTACACCCGCGCACGACTTTTGTTTTTGTGAAGAACCGACTAGAGAAAACAACCGACAGTCGGAAAGCCTATCATGACCAGCAAACCTCTCACGTGGAACCTCAGGTGAGTGACGAAGTGTGGTGCTACCGATCCCTGCAGCATACCAGACCTGGTACCAGGCCAGGGAAGCTCACACGAAAACTTCCCCCACGTTGGACAAGACCACACACGGTCACCGACACACTGTCTCCAGTGGTGTCTCAGAGCAGGACCAATCAAGGCCGAAAGGACCCCCTTTTTAGACGGGTCCATTGCAACCCAAACGAGTTGCACCAAACCCCCATGGGACTCGCAGGGGACCACACGATAGCCAATAGTTAGTAGGACTCATATACTTTCGTTCTCAGAGATAATTAGAGCAATTATCACTCCTGTAACGATAGTTGACAGGGTAGACTGGTAGTGCGATAATTATTGGTTCAACCCCTCAGCGTAGGATAAGTTTGAATAAAGTGTGTCAGAGCGAACTCACGAACGTGTGGGTACCGGCCTACCAACCAGTTGGAAGACGGGTACCTGGTGTGATTCTAAGTTGACGTTTGTTCAAACATGTTTCTAACGACGCCTATGCTCTCATTCCCCACTAGAGCGACAACGCTGACCCCAACAGCCTGATATGAGTCCGGCAGGAAGCTGACAAAAGGGGGGTGCTCATCCATAAACCCCTCGCTCCTGTATAAGTTTCCTTCTCTCTCCCCGATGTGTACCAGTTGTAAAATCCCCCAGTTTTGGTTCAGTCTCTGACTAGCAGAGTCTGTCACCGGGACCAGCTCTCCATCCTACGGGTAAGAAGTTGCGGTCTAGGAGAGGTTCCTCACTAGATTTCCTCAACTTATTTAAGCTGGTGTCGAGAAGATACGCCTAGCTCTCACTGCCTACTTCCAAACGTATGCCCCGCTCACTCCAATAACTGTCCTTCAGAGGAATAGCCGGGTGGCTCGAAGTCCAGCTATCGGTCACGTCTGTTAACGGCAGCTCTTCTCTCACGATTTGGGCTCTTGTTACAGGCTAGGAAAACTTTAGCGGCTCGGACAGCGAGCCTCAGGGACAATTTGACAAAAATGTGGCTAAAATAACCCATAAGAACCTGTGTGTTAGTGCAGAGGCATAAACAAGTCTTCAAAATTCTGAATACAGATGTAATGTCCACAACGACGTCTTATGACAGTTTTTATATTTATTAAAGCAGATTAGCAAGGTTAAGCAACAGCATTGATTGGTTATACAATTTATAATCTAAAAAGGCAAATTAAAGCTGTGGCTTACTGATCAGTTCATCTGGTGGTCAAGGACAGGCTGGTGGTACGCAATGTGCACCTTTGCGTTTTCAAGGCCGCTGGCAGGGAGGGAGAGAGAGAGAGCTCAAACGATCAGGCCGGCCGGTATGCTGATTCGGCCCCTCCTCCTTGCTAGCGGTGAGCTAGGCTAACCAAAAAGGCTCCAATTATTCCTTCAGAATTGGGAAAAAATTCGTAGATCCTGTTCCAGCGTTTTCTGTCTTCTTTTCTTGAGTAATTCCTTCCAGTTAATCCTCCAGATGGGGGTCGCTCGTCCCAGGTTTCAGCTAGTCCTTCTTCGTCTGAAATCGCTCCAGGAATCCACACAGAGTCCCTCTGCGTTCTCTTTTTATGCGCTCTCTCTCTCCTTGCTCGCCCTGCACCAGCCTCATCTGATTGGTTCTCTCACCTTTGCATATGCATACATAATTTTCCCTCAAACTCACATGACACTTCTGATTGGTTATTCACATATACAGAGGCGTGCATAATTTACATAATCATGCATAAACACACATCTCACAATGATTCACATGTTTACAGCTTTGGCAGGGGCGTTCACCTTAATCATCATGACTCATGGCACACACAAGCCTCGCAAGGTCACCTTGTTTTTCTGGCTATACCGCTCGTTAAGCTAAAGCTTATCAGCTAACGCTAATCCTTATTCAATGATTTCTACTTCACATCTGTCTTATAATGTCCTTAATTGAGCCATGGCTGGATTAACTCAGCTTTAACCACAGAATGTGCGCCTCATTTCATTCTTTTCTGCACAGTCCATAGTCACACACAGCGTCAATGCTGAGGTCAGCGTGCCCCCGCTACTGTCCACACCTGGGTGACTGTTGTGTCTTGGTGGCCCGGAGCTGGCAGAATTGTTTTGAAACTCGGCCTTGTTGACATTCCAGCGAGGAACACGCTCTTCTCTGTCTCTGTCCGTTTCTGACCCAACAAAATAAGTTTCCCCCTTTAACATACACTAACTAACACAGATCTATTACCAAAATTTAATACTCTTATTTCTGATCATTCTAGAATCACACACACATTTCATACATTTCATTGATTAGGAATTGCTTACAAATCACGTAAATCACCTCTTCTTCTGTTACTTCTGTTTACATTACATCACCCAGCGGCTGCCTGATCTCTTCTCCTGTTTTGTTCACCATATCAGTTGTTTTTATTCCCCTGAGTACACAGTGACCTCCATTACATCACCTCCTGCTGCAACAGAGTCTCTCAGTCCCGAACCCAAATCATACCGAATACATCTTTCTGATCAATCATCGGTTCTGATCATTGAATTATTGATCACCCATGTCATGGCTTATAGATTGATTCCAAATCACATCAATTACCACTTTTTCTGTTTTCACATCCGTCTCTCCTTTAACACACAGAGTTAATAGTGATTATTGATTAGAAGCTGAGCTGATTCCAACGATCTCTCCGGGTCATTTGACACCCCCTCCTTGGAATCGCTCACTTCCCCACCCCCTGTCGTGGGCACAGACGTGGCGAGCAAGCCTCCTCCACCGTCAGCCTCCTTGCCGGCCGTCCAGCCTGCACATCTTCGGGCCCGCTGGATCACGTCGGGTCGCCATGCCACGTTGCACACAGGGCCATCCTCCTATCACGTTCATAGTGTGTCACTGACTGAAATTTAATTACTGGGTAAAATGTCTGAGTACCGTCTAAAACTCCTATTCAATTCTACAGAAATCACAGGTAAATCGATCAATAATAACCACAAGAAAAGTTAGTGAAGAATAGCTTAGATGAATAATTTGATTAATGGTAAACATCACACACCCAATTCACCAGAAATCACAGGAAAATCAAACATTAACAATCACATCTCCTGCATCCCCCTGCATTTTCGGAATCCACATCTTGTCTCGCATCTTCACAGTCGGGATACCCCCCTTCCGCCCTGACCTTTTCCGTCCCCCCCGAGGAGGGGCCGCATCAAGGAGTTGGGAAATCCGTCAGGCACGGGAGGTGCAGATGGCACAGTAGTGATTCTCTCTATACAGAGATTAGTAGAGCAGGTAAGCAAGCAAGCAGATTAAAATTGGCTCAAATTCTCATAGAGGCCTCAGTCCATGACCGAGCCAGACCATTCACTGGGCTATCTTCATTCTACGGAGTAGTCGGCCATGGCCTCTAGCCTTTCATGGGCGGGCTCGCCCCCCCTCCAGAAGGGCCTCTCGATCCTCCTTCACATCGAAACTCCCCATCTGCAGGGGCCCGTGACGGCCGTGACACTCCCCTTCAGCAGCACTGCAGCCACCACCACAAGATAAAACAACCCAAGGGCCGCTAACAAATAGGGCCACAGCTGTGCGAACAGGCGGCCCCAACCACCCTCCAACTATGGAAATGCCTTCCCCGATAGCCCCGATAGCTTCTTCCTTAACACCTGCCAACCATTGGCAAGCACCGCTCTCGTTGCTCCTTCCAAGTACACACGTGCTTCCTGGAACCTCCCCCAGGTCATCCAACGCTCTTCTGGGAATGACAGGTCCCTGCGTTATACAACCCATTGGGCCCCAACCACTCAATCCCTGAGACCTCTTGCCCTCACACAGGCTCTTCATCGTACCGGTTCCAATAGCAGGGACCCAGGTGCCTCCACTGTTATGGATACACCCTTTATTAGCTCCGGGCTCTGTCCCGCTTTCTCTATCTCGATCGCGCAATCTCGCCCATCAACCTCCAGGTGGCCGCCGGGGGGGTGGTTGTGGATGCTATTACCCCCAGTGGTTCTGCCTGATACAGACGTGGAGTTGTACAGCCTGGATCCTCCTCTTCTGGTCTTTTGGGACCTTTGGTTCACAAGGTCAGGATAAGATTTCCCCAAATTCCCACTTCGAGAAGATCCCAGGGCACGTGTCGTTTCGTGGTTCAGCTGGATAAACCACTTCTATTTCCCAGAACCCCTCTAGGTCTGATCCTGGCAATCCTCTACACCCCCAGGTACAATAATACCAGGTCTTTTTGCAACGGCTGACCCAGTTGCACTGGCCAATCTTCATTTCTCTTATCCACTTCAACACCTTCAGTATCAGTCCGCTTTTCATCCACAGCAGGTCTTCTAAGATCCATTCCCCTCCTGGAGGTCCTCTCCTCAAGTGATGTGCCCACACAGCTATGCATATAGGGCTGCTTCCCATACTTTTCTGCCTTTTCACCGCCTGCTGCCAGCCGTCAAATTCGAGCGGTCACCCAGGTCGTCACGCCCGATGATCACATTTGTGCGTTTAACGTCCAGCAGGCCTGCCGGAAAGACTTGTTGTCGGTATGCACCTTGTGTGGGTCAGTGCCAGGGTTCCACCCCGTAATAATAAATATGCCGGGCCGCAGCCACCCCAACTAACGCTGCGGCTACCTCTATCGCTTGACGTATACACTTTATCCGGTGTCCGTCCGAGGTCGTTTACCATTACAGCACCGTTGCTCATCTCCTCTGAGGGTCGTTGTTTGTACCTAGATTAGTGCCGACCCGGCCATGGGTGGCGAGGGAGTTGATATCTCTTGCTTCGCATTGGGAGCCCCAGTAGTTAAGTGTGAGCCTCTCTGATCTTCTCGTCCCCTGGGTGTCTCAGATCGACGACTCATCACGAGTGTGTAAGACGGAGTCCAAACGACTGCCCTTATACCAGGTTGCAATGACGTATCTCAGCACCGTGTTCCAATTATATGCCCTGGTACGCACCCTCCTCCTTCCTCCTAGAGCAACGGTCTGTTTGCTTCAGCTTCTAATAGAAGGGTCCGGAGCTTTTTTTCTTCCTTCTGGGGAAGGTTTCCAGAACCATCGCCTGACGGCTCCCTCTGGCCTTGCCCTGCCCTGCTCCTGGTCTTGAAACATCCTTTGGCTGCTCCTCCACCGCTATTGAGCCCCCACGGAGTAAACCCTCTATAAGGCACCATCATCTTCAGCACTGTACCCCTCACACCGACCGTCTGGTCGGACTTAGGGGTGTGGCCACTCTCGCTGCCACCGACCCAGAAACGCAACACCCCTTCCTATACATTATTCTGGTTTATCAGAATGTTGCCGACTTGGTCTTGGATCGCTCAGCGGCTTCCCCATCCATCAGGATGGTCAGGTAATAGTGCGGTTCGTTCCCAGATTCCTTCCTCTCTAGGCGGATCTGGCCGTTCTTCTAGCGGGAGGTCAGGGTTGTCAGCGACCTCTGCAATTAACCTTCCCCAGGTGGTAAGTTCCCAGGGTCCCTGCCAGCCACCCTCCTTCGCTAGTTTCTCTCTCTCTCGGTGCGGGGTCCCCAACTGGACTGTCCCAGGGACTTCCGGTCCCGATAAAACTCTGAAAACCGCCGGCACCTGATGGCTGCCAGAGGTGGGGATGCACCTGCCCATACTCCGGTAGGTAGGGCCAATGGCTTCAATCGCCAGCTCAAGAAGGGTTTGTCGTGAAGACCACTGCTAACCCCCCTTCTTTTCCTCCCTCATCCCTCTGCCATGTGCAGTGGTGTGGAAGGCCCCATTGGCGGTTCGGGCTCGGTTCAGGGCCGGCATCGCTTCTTCCAGGAGGGCCAGCGCTCCTTTTGGTCTACCTCAGCATGGCTCTGCGAAGGGTCGCAGGGGGCAGTGAAGCGTCGAACCTGCATCCATCGGCAGTAGCCACCTCCAACATGCTCCACGATTGAGATGGAGGCGACATCCCCTACAGGGGTCACCTGTGTGCCGTCCCACTGGCACATACACTCGGGGGTCAAATTAGCGACCTCAAATCCCATGGGTTATGATAAGCAACCTCGCCAGGTCCGCCACCCTGCATATTCCACACACCTAGGCCTCCAAAACCTTCACCGGTGAGTGCAGCATCCCGGTGTATTCTGACCGGCGAGGTTGGACCCTTCTTGGCCTCTTGCTGCCAGGTCGACTCACTGGACCCCTAGCATGGACTGTTGCCCACATACTACGCAGCGGTGTCCACCTTACCATTCAACGTCTCCTTTCATCTGATAAGAATCTTTCCTTCGCATAAGGCAGTTTCTTCAGCCCTTCTCGTCTCAGAGAGCGAGGTTGTTTCTTTATAAAGGTTCTTCAGCCCTCTCTCGTCTCAGAGAGCCAAGGTCATTTCTTCTTATAATTCGTTTCTTCAGCCCTCTCTCGTCTCAGAGAGCCGAGCGTCCTGTTCTCACCTCTCGTCTCAGAGAGCCGAGGTCTTTTCTTATCACCATCCTCATCAGTGGCTAGCCACATGGGATGCGGGGTCCCTGCCACTAGCCATCTTCGGTTCATGGTTCCTTCTAGCTGAAATCGGCAGTTGCTCCTCTCTGGATCCCTCTCCTCTTCAGTAACTTCTATTACCGTCTAATATCTGCCGAAACTATGTGGTTTTCTTCTCCATGGCTTTCCCCTGCCCCATAACCCACATAGAGCGCAACAGTACCAACAGGTATCCTCTCTTTTCTTCCCTGTTATCTCCATAACACGGTACTTCTGATGGTCCGGCCTTCAACCCATTCCTCTTCTCCCTCATTGTATTGCCCTCACACAACGCAGTTTCGCAGAACATGGCGTATCTGGCTTCAGGCGATCCGAGCTGTTGCCTCTCCAATTTCCTCATTGGGGAGCGTGCCTACTGACCCAGCACTCCCTGCGCGGCCAGATACCACCTCCCTCACATCTCTGTTGGGACCCCCGGCCTAGGTGTCTGTCCATTCTCCATCACGACAAGACAAGTCTTCTCTCTTGTACGTAGCGGTCCACTT
The DNA here is from genome assembly GCA_018398805.1 of Hirundichthys speculiger. NCBI lineage: Eukaryota > Metazoa > Chordata > Actinopteri > Beloniformes > Exocoetidae > Hirundichthys > Hirundichthys speculiger. Next base: position 1,164 of record JAGFBZ010001587.1, on the reverse strand, counting down.
CCTTGTTTCCCGCCAGTGTTCTTCTTCGGCATGTGCCTTTGCCGCAGCCATCCAATTCCATGTTCAGCCATCTTAGCTATCTATGTTTTTTCCTTCTCTCCTAAAATGGTGCCTACTGTTCTACTTTTAGCTCCTTTGAACCCATTTGCTCACAGATAGCGAATCTCCGTCTCACTTCAATTATCTAACCAATACAGAGTCACCATACCCCTCCTTCGTTTCACACCTTCAGCACGGCGTCATCATCTCCCAACCTTCATCAGCAACCTCACCTCCGCTAGCAACCTCACCCCCACTAGCAACCTCGCCATGAGACTCCCGGGTTCCAGTCTTTAGTGCATGAATGGCCTCTTCAGGCCTTTCAGAGGCCTTTGGTCGCGGCGTCCATCTCGCTGCTTAAACTCTTCCTCTTTTCAGACTTGAACTTTTAACCGCAGAGTCTCCAGAGACCCCTGTGGGTGGATGGGCCCGCCTGATTTGGTGGTTGAGTGTCGGTTGAGGGCCTTAACGTTATCACCGGTTCCAGCTGATCCAAGGAGGGTCGTTGTCTCCTCTGTCCTTGGCGGACAATCACTTAGTTGGCCGGTCACTCTTACCATCGTTACTGGCTGTTGTTTCTACTCGGGTTGGTCTATACGAACTGACCTTGACTGCAGCAGATTCCACCTTTCTTCAGAGCCCCATCTTTCTGGGTTTCTTCAACTCTCTTACTATAATCAGATTTTTTGGCCTAGTACCCACACCATCTTTCCACGCTTCAATGGCACCTCTTGATGGTTCCGGGTGACAATTGGATCTTCGGGGCCTACTGTCTCAAGGCTCCTGCGGGTCATCGACACCCAGCTCCGGTCCACAGATATGGGATTCCGTCACCTTAGGTAGATTTCATCCTCTTCCAGTAGGCTTCTCCGAGCGACCGCGCCTTCAAACCCTCAGTCGGGGCCCCCGCTGCTTACGGGCAACCGGAGGGCCTCCTTCTGCTCTGGTGTCAACTTGCTGTACTCCTGGCGGCAGATAATCACCTTTTCTAGGCTTCCATCTGATTTCCTGGTCGGTGGCTGCCTGGGTTGATAAGTGGGCTGTTCTATGTGAGGGGGCGGCGGCCCTTGATAGCTGTCTTGATTCCTGATATTGCGTGGTATTTAGCGACTACCTTCCCTGAAA
>JAGFBZ010001586.1:0-57365 GCA_018398805.1 Hirundichthys speculiger | reverse complement strand
ATAAAGCAACTCGACGACTCCACATTTGAAATGACACCCTTTAAGATACGCAGATCTAAAGTGTCCCCCTTGGTGTTGTGTGGTGGGCTCAGCCACATGCTGAGTTAGACCAAACATTTCAAGGACAGCAGTAAGTTCTTTTGCTTGCTTGTCATAGGTTACATCTACATGCTACATGCACATTCAAGTCCCTGTTATGACCAACAGTCAAAATCAGTGCACACCTGAAAGTAGTTCAGTAAAATCATCAATAAAACAATTCTGTGGTGGTTTGTAAATGGCGATATAAAGAATGGAAGATTGTTTCATCTCCATTTTGAATGACACATATTCAAAAAACCCCAAATGATAACTTGTGTCAGAGCTCTATTAGGCGCATAGCATGCTATCAAGTCTTGTAAATAGCGCGGAGCTAGGCCATTCAGGGCTTTTTATGCGAGAAGCAGAATTTTAAACTCAATTCTAAACTTCACAGGAAGCCAATGGAGGGAGGCTAACACGAGAGAGATGTGATCTTGCTGACGGATTCCTGTCAGCACCTTCGCTGCTGCATTCTTGATCAATTGGAGGCTATTCAGCGAGCTTTTCAGACATCCTGCTAACAACGCATTACAATAATCCCGTCTAGAATGACAAACACTAGATTATTTATCGCATCCCCTGGGAGAGGATGTTCTAATCTTGGATATTTAAGATGAAAAAAGGCATCTGACAAACCTGATTAATATGCTGCTTAAATGACTATCCTGATAAAATGACTCCAAGGATTTTCAAGCTGCTGGAAGCAGCGTAAACCCAGTTATCCATTCTCAGTGTTTGGGACCAAATACCTCTTTTTATCTGAGTTAGAAGCAAAAGTTTAGAGGACATCCAGGACTTAATGTCATTAAGACCCTTTGAAGTTTGGCCAAAGGTTTTTTTCCTCTGGTTTCATAGATAAGTACAGCATCGTAGCAAGAAAGTTTATGCCATGCTCTGGATAAGTTTCTCAAGGGCAACATCTATAAAGTGAAAGGATTGGTCCCAGAACTGAACCTTGGACGCCATAGCAGACCCGTCCTTGTAGAAGAAACGTCAAAATGGACGAACTGGAACCTGTCAAAAATATACTTAAACCAGCCTAATGCTGTCCCTTAATTCCAACCTGTGCTCTAATCTATGCAGCAAAGGCCGTGATCAACGGTATCAAAAGCAGCACTGAGGTCCAGCCAACAAGGACAGAACTATTCCATTGTGAGGCCATAGGGGTCGTTTAACTCTAATCATGCAGTTTCTGTGCTATGATGAGTTCTAAACCCTGACTGACAGACCTCAAATAGATCATTTCTAATGCAGGTGGCTCCTAACTGGCTAGCAACTATTTTTTCCAGATTTAGAGATAATGGATGTTGGATATTGGTCTATAGTTGCCAAGGTCTGGACAAGAGATGTTTCTGAGCAAGTTTTTAAACTGCACTCTAAAAACCTGTGTCATATCCTAATTGTAGAGAAGGTTAATCTGATCCAAAATTGATGTACCAAAGGAGATGCATCTTGATCACCGGTCACATCACAGTCGCTGAGTTGTCATAGGGTCACGTCGCCGATGCAGTCAGTACAGTCAGCATGTCAGTCAGGTCTACAGTCGGCTGATGTCAGTCAGTAGGGTTCTACAGTTGGCTAGGGATAACAGCCGGTCGTGTCAGTCAGTCAGCCAGGGTATACAGTCGGCCGATGTCGATGTCAGTCAGTCAGTAGCTGGTCTCAGTCGATGAGTGTCATTGTCACAGTCATAGTAGTAGGATACAGTCGATTGGTTGCCAATGTCAGTATAGGGTCTACAGTCGGCTGATGTCAGTCAGGTCTACAGTCAGCCGATGAGTCAGTAGTCTACAGGCTCTGTCAGGCCGAGGTCATCATCTCAGTAGGGGTTGGCTGGGTCTACAGTTGGCCGATGTGTCAGTCAGTAGGTCTACAGTTTGGCAGGTCTACAGGCCCGCTGTCAGTAAGTATGGTCACGTTGGCTAGGGTCTACAGTCTGCCTATTTCAGTAAGGTAGGGTCAACAGTCGATGTCTAGTCAGGTCTGATGTCCAGGATGGTTACAGTCGGCTGATGTACAGTACGTTGTCAGTCAGTAGGGTTCTAAAGTTAGGGTAAGTTAAGGTCAGTCGGCCGATGTCAGTCGTAGTCTACAGTCAGCTCAGTTATAGGGTCTACAGTCGGCTGATGTCAGTCAGGTCTACAGGTCAGTCCGCGATGTCAGTCAGGTCTACGTTGGCTAGGGTCTACAGTCGGCCGATTCAGTATGTAGGGTCAACAGCGGCCAATGTCAGTATAGGGTCCTACAGTCGGCTGATGTCAGTCAGTAGGGCAACAGTCGGCCGATGGTCAGTCTCAGTCGATGGTCTACCGTCTACTCGCCGATCAACAGTTCCAATGTCAGTTTGAGGGTCTACAGTCAGCTTATGTCGTAGGTAGGGTCGTCAGCCAAGTCAGTTCTAGGGGGTTTATAAGTGGCTGATGTCAGTCAGTAGGGTCACAGGGCCCATAGGGCCAGATTACAGTCTATTGTCTCTGCCGATGCCAGGTCTACAGTCGGGCCGATGTCAGTCAGGGTAGGGTATACAGTTGGTCTAGGGTCTACAGAGTTCAGTCAGTCGTAGGGTCTACAGTGGCTGGCTACGTGGCTAGTCGGTTCGCAGTCGTCAGTCAGGTCTACAGGGTCTACAGATTGTCAGTAGGGTACAGTTGGCTACTACGTCGGCCGATGTCAGTCGTAGGGTCTACAGTTGGCTAGGGGTCAGTTCGGCCTGTCAGTAAGTAGGGTCAACAGTCAGCTGATGTCAGTCAGTCAGTCATGTCACAGTCGGCCAATGTCAGTCACTAGGGTCTACAGTTGGCTAGGGTCAACAGTCGGCTGATGTCAGTCAGTCAGTCAGGTCTACAGTTGGTCAATGTCAGTCATATAACCGGGTGGGGTGGGTGGTGGGTCGGGTGCTATGATTATGATTGTTGTATGATTGTTTATTCAAGAACACTAATATTAAAGAATGACTAAACATCATTGCATCCAAAAGAAAAATAACAAACATTTTTTTTTACTGCTCTTTTACTTTACTTAGATGCTACATTTTAAACAGAAAAAGCTATATCTTATCACATATGTTTGATTAACATTTGTATTAGCATTACTTGAGTGACAACCATTAAACCTGTACTTATTACCCTGACTGAAAGACCTCAAATAGATCATTTCTATGCAGGTGTTCTCCTAATGGCTAACAACTTTTTTCCAGAATTTTAGAGATAATGGAAGGTTGGATATTGGTCTATAGTTTGCCAAGATGTCTGGATCAAGAATGGTTTCTTCAGCCAAAGGTTTTATAACTGCACTCTAAAAACCTGTGGTACATATCCTAACTGTAGAGAAAGGTTAATCTGATCCAAAATTGATGTACCAAAGAGGACATGACATCTTTGAGCAGCCGAGTCACAGTCCCAGTCAGCTGATGTTAGTCTTAGGGTCAACAGTCGGCCGATGTCAGTCAGTAGGGTCATCAGTTGGCCGATGTCAGTTATAGGGTAAACACAGACAATGTAAGTCAGTAAGTCAACAGTCGGCGATGTCAGTTCAGTCAGGTCTACAGTCAGCCATGTCAGTTATAGGGTCTACAGTCGGCTGTCAGTCGTTCAACAGTCAGCCGGTCAGTCAGGGTCCATGTCAGTCTAGTTGGCTAGGGTCTACAGTCGGCCGATGTCAGTCAGTTATAGGGTCAACAGTCGGCTGATGTCAGTCAGTCAGGTCTAAGTCAGCCATGTCAGTCATAGGGTATACAGTTGGCTAGTGTCTACAGTCGGCCGATGTGTCAGTATGTAGGGTCAACAGTTGGCCAATGTCAGTTATAGGGTCTACAGTCGGCTGATGTCAGTCAGGTCTACAGTCAGCCGATGTCAGTCAGTAGGGTCTACAGTGGCTAGTTGTCGGTCGATGTCAGTCAGTAGGGTCACAGTTGGCTAGGTCTACAGTTGGCCGATGTCAGTCAGTAGGGTCTACAGTTGGCTAGGGTCTACAGAAAGTTGGGTCAACAGTCAGTAGGGTCACAGTGGCTAGGTCTACATTCGCCGATGTCAGTAAGTAGGGTACAGTCAGCTGATGTCAGTCAGTCATCAGTCTACAGTCGGCCAATGTCAGTCAGTAGGGTCAGTTGGCAGGGTCATGTCAGGCCGTCAAAGTCAGTCAGTTAGGTCTACAGTCGGCCGATGTCAGTCAGTTAGGTCAACAGTCAGCCGATGTCAGTCAGTCAGGTCTACAGTCAGCCGAGTCAGTAGTTAGGGTCTCAGTGGCTAGGGTCTACGTCGCCGAGGTCAGTATGTAGTCGGTCACACGGCCATGTCAGTTATAGGGTCTACAGTCGGCTGATGTCAGTCAGTAGGGTCAACAGTCGGCCGATGTCAGTCAGTCAGGTCTACGTCAGCCGATGTCAGTCAGTAGGGTACAGTTGGCTAGGTCTACATTCGGCCGATGTCAGTATGTAGGGCCAGTGGCCAATGTCAGTTATAGGGTCTACAGTCGGCGATGTCAGTCAGGTCAGTAATGTCAGTCAGTAGGGCTACAGTGGCTAGTGTCTACAGTCGATGTCTGTTATGTCCTCAGTCGGCCGATGTAAGTAGGGTCAACAGTCAGCTGATGTCAGTCTCAATCAGGTCACAGTCGGCAATGTCAGTCAGTAGGGTATCAGTTGGCTAGGGTCTACAGTCGGCCGATGTCAGTATGTAGGGTCAACAGTCAGCCAATGTCAGTTATAGGGTCTCACAGTCAGGCTGAGTCAGTCAGTAGGGTCAACAGTCGGCCGAGTGTCAGTCAAGTCAGGGTCTACAGTGTCAGTCAGTAGGGTCTACAGTTGGCTAGGGTCTACGTCGCCGATGTCAGTATGTAGGGTCAACAGTCAGCCAAGTCAGTCTTAGGGTCTACAGTCGGTCCAGTCAGTAGGGTCCATTACGTGGCGTCAGTCGTCTACAGTCAGCCATCAGTAGGGGTACAGTTGGTCTAGGGTCAGTCAGTGTCAGTCAGTAGGGTCTACAGTTGGTAGGTCTACAGCGCGATGTCAGTCAGTAGGGTCTACGTCTACCGATGTCCAGTAGGGTCTACAGTGGCCGATGTCAGTCAGTAGGGTCTACAGTTGGCTAGGGTCGTCTCCGATGTCAGTAAGTAGGGTCACAGTCAGCTGATGTCAGTCAGTCAGGTCTACAGTCGGCCAATGTCACTAGGGTCTACAGTTGGCTAGGGTCAACAGTCGGCTGATGTCAGTCAGTCAGTCAGGTCTACAGTTGGTCAATGTCAGTCATATAAACGGGGGGGTGGGTGGGTGGGTCGGGTGCTATGATTATGATTGTTGTGATTGTTTATTCAAGAACACTAATATTAAAGAATGACTAAACATCACTTGCATCTCCAAAAGAAAATTAACAAACATTTTTTTACTGCTCTTTTACAGTTACTTAGATGCTACATTTTAAACAGAAAAAAGCTATATCTGTATCACATAGTTTGATTAACATTTGTTTATTAGCATTACTTGGAGTGACAACCATTAAACCTGTACTTATACCCTGACTGAAAGACCTCAAATAGATCATTTCTATGCAGGTGTTCTCCTAACTGGCTAACAACATTTTTTCCAGAATTTTAGAGATAAATGGAAGGTGGATATTGGTCTATAGTTTGCCAAGATGTCTGGATCAAGAGATGGTTTCTTGAGCAAAGGTTTTATAACTGCAACTCTAAAAACCTGTGGTACATATCCTAATTGTAGAGAAAGGTTAATCTGATCCAAAATTGATGTACCAATAAAGGACATGACATCTTTGAGCAGCCGAGTCACAGTCACAGTCAGCTGATGTTAGTCATTAGGGTCAACAGTCGGCCGATGTCAGTCAGTCAGGTCTACAGTCAGCCGATGTCAGTCAGTAGGGTCTACAGTCAGCTGATATCAGTCAGTAGGGTCATCAGTCGGCCGATGTCAGTTATAGGGTCTAAACACAGACAATGTAAGTCAGTAAGGTCAACAGTCGGCCGATGTCAGTCAGTAGGGTCTACACACAGCCAATGTCAGTCAGTAGGTTCAATAGTCGGCCGATGTCAGTCAGTAGGGTCTACAGTCGGCCAATGTCAGTTATAGGGTCTACACACACACAATGTAAGTCAGTAAGGTCAACAGTCGGCCGATGTCAGTCAGTCAGGTCTACAGTCAGCCAATGTCAGTTATAGGGTCTACAGTCGGCTGATGTCAGTCAGTAGGGTCAACAGTCAGCCGATGTCAGTCAGTCAGGTCTACAGTCAGCCGAGTCATCAGTAGGGTCTACAGTTGGCTAGGGTACAGTCGGCCGATGTCAGTATGTAGTGTCAACAGTCGGCCATGTCAGTTATAGGGTCTACAGCGGCTGAGTCAGTCAGTAGGGTCAAACAGTCGGCCGATGTCAGTCATTCAGGTCTACAGTCAGCCGATGTCAGTCAGTAGGGTCTACGGTTGGCTAGGGTCTACAGTCGGCCGATGTCAGTATGTAGGGTCAACAGTCGGCCAATGTCAGTTATAGGGTCTACAGTCGGCTGATGTCAGTCAGTAGGGTCAACAGTCGGCCGATGTCAGTCATTCAGGTCTACAGTCAGCCGATGTCAGTCAGTAGGGTCTACGGTTGGCTAGGGTCTACAGTCGGCCGATGTCAGTATGTAGGGTCAACAGTCGCCCAATGTCAGTTATAGGGTCTACAGTCGGCCGATGTCAGTCAGTAGGGTCAACAGTCGGCCGATGTCAGTCAGTCAGGTGTACAGTCGGCCAATGTCAGTCAGTAGGGTCTACAGTTGGCTAGGGTCTACAGTCGGCCGATGTCAGTATGTAGGGTCAACAGTCAGCCAATGTCAGTTATAGGGTCTACAGTGGGCTGATGCCAGTCAGTAGGGTCAACAGTCGGCCGATGTCAGTCAGTCAGGTCTACAGTCAGCCGATGTCAGTCAGTAGGGTCTACAGTTGGCTAGGGTCTACAGTCGGCCGATGTCAGTATGTAGGGTCAACAGTCGGCCAATGTCAGTTATAGGGTCTACAGTCGGCTGATGTCAGTCAGTAGGGTCAACAGTCGGCCGATGTCAGTCAGTCAGGTCTACAGTCAGCCGATGTCAGTCAGTAGGGTCTACAGTTGGCTAGTGTCTACAGTCGGTCGATGTCAGTCAGTAGGGTCTGCAGTTGGCTAGGGTCTACAGTTGGCCGATGTCAGTCAGTCAGGTCTACAGTCAGCCGATGTCAGTCAGTAGGGTCTACAGTTGGCTAGTGTCTACAGTCGGTCGATGTCAGTCAGTAGGGTCTACAGTTGGCTAGGGTCTACAGTTGGCCGATGTCAGTCAGTAGGGTCTACAGTTGGCTAGGGTCTACAGTTGGCCGATGTCAGTCAGTAGGGTCTACAGTTGGCTAGGGTCTACAGTCGGCCGATGTCAGTAAGTAGGGTCAACAGTCAGCTGATGTCAGTCAGTCAGTCAGGTCTACAGTCGGCCAATGTCAGTCACTAGGGTCTACAGTTGGCTAGGGTCAACAGTCGGCTGATGTCAGTCAGTCAGTCAGGTCTACAGTTGGTCGATGTCAGTCATATAACCGGGTGGGGTGGGTGGTTGGGTCGGGTGCTATGATTATGATTGTTGTATGATTGTTTATTCAAGAACACTCATATTAAAGAACGACTAAACATCACTTGCATCTCCAAAAGAAAAATTAACAAACATTTTCTTTTTTACTGCTCTTTTACAGTTACTTAGATGCTACATTTTAAACAGAAAAAAGCTATATCTGTATCACATATGTTTGATTAACATTTGTTTATTAGCATTACTTGGAGTGACAACCATTAAACCTGTACTTATACCCTGACTGAAAGACCTCAAATAGATCATTTCTATGCAGGTGTTCTCCTAACTGGCTAACAACTATTTTTTCCAGAATTTTAGAGATAAATGGAAGGTTGGATATTGGTCTATAGTTTGCCAAGATGTCTGGATCAAGAGATGGTTTCTTCAGCAAAGGTTTTATAACTGCAACTCTAAAAACCTGTGGTACATATCCTAACTGTAGAGAAAGGTTAATCTGATCCAAAATTGATGTACCAATAGAGGACATGACATCTTTGAGCAGCCGAGTCACAGTCACAGTCAGCTGATGTTAGTCATTAGGGTCAACAGTCGGCCGATGTCAGTCAGTCAGGTCTACAGTCAGCCGATGTCAGTCAGTAGGGTCTACAGTCGGCTGATGTCAGTCAGTAGGGTCATCAGTTGGCCGATGTCAGTCAGTCAGGTCTACAGTCAGCCGATGTCAGTCAGTAGGGTCTACAGTCGGCCAATGTCAGTTATAGGGTCTACACACACACAATGTAAGTCAGTAAGGTCAACAGTCGGCCGATGTCAGTCAGTCAGGTCTACAGTCAGCCAATGTCAGTTATAGGGTCTACAGTCGGCTGATGTCAGTCAGTAGGGTCAACAGTCGGCCGATGTCAGTCAGTCAGGTCTACAGTCAGCCGATGTCAGTCAGTAGGGTCTACAGTTGGCTAGGGTCTACAGTCGGCCGATGTCAGTATGTAGGGTCAACAGTCGGCCAATGTCAGTTATAGGGTCTACAGTCGGCTGATGTCAGTCAGTAGGGTCAACAGTCGGCCGATGTCAGTCAGTCAGGTCTACAGTCAGCCGATGTCAGTCAGTAGGGTCTACAGTCGGCTGATGTCAGTCAGTAGGGTCATCAGTTGGCCGATGTCAGTCAGTAGGGTCTACAGTCGGCCAATGTCAGTTATAGGGTCTACAGTCAGCCAATGTCAGTTATAGGGTCTACAGTCGGCTGATGTCAGTCAGTAGGGTCAACAGTCGGCCGATGTCAGTCAGTCAGGTCTACAGTCAGCCGATGTCAGTCAGTAGGGTCTACAGTTGGCTAGGGTCTACAGTCGGCCGATGTCAGTATGTAGGGTCAACAGTCGGCCAATGTCAGTTATAGGGTCTACAGTCGGCTGATGTCAGTCAGTAGGGTCAACAGTCGGCCAATGTCAGTCAGTCAGGTCTTCAGTCAGCCGATGTCAGTCAGTAGGGTCTACAGTTGGCTAGGGTCTACAGTCGGCCGATGTCAGTATGTAGGGTCAACAGTCGGCCAATGTCAGTTATAGGGTCTACAGTCGGCTGATGTCAGTAGGGTCAACAGTCGGCCGATGTCAGTCAGTCAGGTCTACAGTCAGCCGATGTCAGTCAGTAGGGTCTACAGTTGGCTAGTGTCTACAGTCGGCCGATGTCAGTCAGTAGGGTCAACAGTTGGCTAGGGTCTACAGTTGGCCGATGTCAGTCAGTAGGGTCTACAGTTGGCAAGGGTCAACAGTCAGCTGATGTCAGTCAGTCAGGTCTACAGTCGGCCAATGTCAGTCACTAGGGTCTACAGTTGGCTAGGGTCAACAGTCAGCTGATGTCAGTCAGTCAGGTCTACAGTCGGCCAATGTCAGTCACTAGGGTCTACAGTTGGCTAGGGTCAACAGTTAGCTGATGTCAGTCAGTCAGTCAGGTCTACAGTTGGCCGATGTCAGTCAGTAGGGTCAACAGTCGGCCGATGTCAGTCAGTCAGGTCTACAGTCAGCCGATGTCAGTCAGTAGGGTCTACAGTTGGCTAGTGTCTACAGTCGGCCGATGTCAGTCAGTAGGGTCTACAGTTGGCTAGGGTCTACAGTCGGCCGATGTCAGTATGTAGGGTCAACAGTCAGCTGATGTCAGTCAGTCAGGTCTACAGTCAGCCAATGTCAGTCACTAGGGTCTACAGTTGGCTAGGGTCAACAGTCGGCTGATGTCAGTCAGTCAGTCAGGTCTACAGTTGGTCGATGTCAGTCATATAACCGGGTGGGGTGGGTGGGTCGGGTGCTATGATTATGATTGTTGTATGATTGTTTATTCAAGAACACTAATATTAAAGAACGACTAAACCTCACTTGCATCTCCAAAAGAAAAATTAACAAACATTTTCTTTTTTACTGCTCTTTTACAGTTACTTAGATGCTACATTTTAAACAGAAAAAAGCTATATCTGTATCACATATGTTTGATTAACATTTGTTTATTAGCATTACTTGGAGTGACAACCATTAAACCTGTACTTATACCTCTAAAATTCTAATACTTTGGGTAAACATATTATTTGATACCTAGACTACAAACCAGAAGAATAAAACAGATTTGATTTTCATGAATCCCATTACATTTTAGCCTTTTAGGTCTATTCTGTGTCAGAATTACCCTGCATGACACACATTATATAGTTTTAATAGTATGCTAGGGTGACCCAAGAACCCCAAAAGACAATACCCTACTGGCCTCTTGTTGATACTGCAAAAATACTCATAAATAATGCCTCATAACCAGTGACATCTGGTGAGATTCATGGCTGCTGAGGCACTGACTCCATCAGAATCAGATTTACACATTTATGAACCGAATAGAGTTTATTAGTCACCATCTGGTCAGCAGTAGTTAGCAGGTTATGGTTTAGATATCATATCAGCATCTTTTGAAAAGATTTTCTAGTGGCCTTTATTGGATAGAGAGAAAGCAACGGCTATAAAGGGACACAACAACATATTACAACAAATTGAACCCACAAACCACTAGACTACCTAGCAAATACCATTATGGGACCCTGACATTATACTGATGTTTAAATCAAATTGCCCCATGCAATGCTGTTGTGATAAGTTAGGGTACCATTCAACCAATCATCCTTCAAACAACATTTATAGCCTGTTCCACAGACATTGCACCACCACGCACCACAAAAGTTTTAATTTTTCCCTTCCACCTTTCTCCTTGTGTTCTCTGCTTCCATCTTTCTGTTGACAGACACTAACATTACTCTGCTTTGTTGGTAGGCCTATAAATGATAAATGAGCATCTTAGCGCCCTCTGCTGTTAGTTGATAGACTGAAAATTTTGGTTATTGAACAGGGCCGACGGCCGTAGACCAGACGGCCATTTTGGACCCAGATTCCAGAGATTACCAGTCCGCCCCTGGGCTGAAATACTCAACAGAATCAGTGGTCCTCTACTGGTTGGGGCTGGAATACTCAACAGAATCACTGGTATTCTACTGGTTAGGGCTTAAATACTCAACAGAATCAGTGGTCCTCTACTGGTGATGGCTGAAATACTCAACAGAATCAGTGGTCCTCTACTGGTTAGGGCTGAAATACTCAACAGAATCCCTGGTCCTCTACTGGTGATGGCTGAAATACTCAACAGAATCAGTGGTCCTCTACTGGTTAGGGCTAAAATACTCACCAGAATCAGTGGTCCTCTACTGGTTAGGGCTAAAATACTCAACAGAATCAGTGGTCCTCTACTGGTTAGGGCTGAAATACTCAACAGAATCAGTGGTCCTCTACTGGTTAGGGCTGAAATACTCACCAGAAATCAGTGGTCCTCTACTGGCTGAAATACTCAACAGATATCAGTGGTCCTCTACTGGTTAGGGCTGAAATACTCACAGAATAAGTGTCCTCTACTAGGCTGGTTAGGGCTGAAATAACTCACTACTGGTTAGGGGAAATACTCAACAGAATCAGTGGTCCTCTACTGGTTAGGGCTGAAATACTCAACAGAATCAGTGGTCCTCTACTGGTTAGGGCTGAAATACTCAACAGAATCAGTGGTCCTCTACTGGTTAGGGCTGAAATACTCAACAGAATCAGTGGTCCTCTACTGGTTAGGGCTGAAATACTCAACAGAATCAGTGGTCCTCTACTGGTTGGGGCTGAAATACTCAACAGAATCAGTGGTCCTCTACTGGTTATGGCTGAAATACTCAACAGAATCACTGGTCTTCTACTGGTTAGGGCTGAAATACTAAACAGAATCAGTGGTTCTCTACTGGTATGGCTGAAATACTCAACAGAATCAGTGGTCTCTACTGGTTGGGGCTGAAATACTCAACAAATCAGTGTCCTCTACTGGTTGGGCTGAAATACTCAGAATCAGTGGTCCTCTACTGGATGGCTGAAATACTCAACAGATCACTGGTCTTCTACTGGTATGGCTGAAATACTCAACAGAATCAGTGGTCCTCTACTGGTTAGGGCTGAAATACTAAACAGAATCAGTGGTTCTCTACTGGTGATGGCTGAAATACTCAACAGAATCAGTGGTCCTCTACTGGTTGGGGCTGAAATACTCAACAGAATCAGTGGTCCTCTACTGGTTATGGCTGAAATACTCAACAGAATCACTGGTCTTCTACTGGTTAGGGCTTAAATACTCAACAGAATCAGTGGTCCTCTACTGGTTAGGGCTGAAATACTCAACAAAATAAGTGGTCCTCTACTGGTTAGGGCTGAAATACTCCACAGAATCAGTGGTCCTCTACTGGTTACGGCTGAAATACTCAACAGAATCAGTGGTCCTCTACTGGTGATGGCTGAAATACTCGACAAAATCAGTGGTCCTCTACTGGTTAGGGCTGAAATACTCGACAAAATCAGTGGTCCTCTACTGGTTAGGGCTGAAATACTCAACAGAATAAGTGGTCCTCTACTGGTTAGGGCTGAAATACTCAACAGAATCAGTGGTCCTTTACTGGTTACGGCTGAAATACTCAACATAATCACTGGTCCTCTACTGGTTAGGGCTGAAATACTCACCATAATCAGTGGTCCTCTACTGGTGATGGCTGAAATACTCAACAGAATCAGTGGTCCTCTACTGGTTAGGGCTGAAATTCTCAACAGAATCAGTGGTCCTCTACTGGTTAGAGCTGAAATACTCAACAGAATCAGTGGTTCCTATACTGGTTAGGGCTCTGAACTGGTCTACTGGTAGGGCTGAAATACTCACAAATCAGTGGTCCTCTACTGGTTAGGGCTGAAATACTCACAGAATCAGTGGTCCTCTACTGGTTAGGGCTGAAATACTCAACAGAATCAGTGGTCCTCTACTGGTGATGGCTGAAATACTCAACAGAATCAGTGGTCTCTACTGGTTAGGGCTGAAATAGTCAACAGAATCAGTGGTCCTCTACTGGTTAGGCTGAAATACTCAACAGAATCAGTGGTCCTCTACTGGTTAGGGCTGAAATACTCACAGAATCAGTGGTCCTCTACTGGGTTAGGGCTGAAATACTCAACAGAATCAGTGGTCCTCTACTGGTTAGGCTGAAATACTCAACAGAATCAGTGGTCCTCTACTGGTTAGGGCTGAAATACTCAACAGAATCAGTGGTCCTCTACTGGTTAGGGCTGAAATACTCAACAGAAAATCAGTGGTCCTCTACTGGTTAGGGCTGAAATACTCAAATACTCACAGAATCAGTGGTCCTCTACTGGTTAGGGCTGAAATACTCAACAGAATCAGTGGTCCTCTACTGGTTAGGGCTGAAATACTCAACAGAATCAGTGGTCCTCTACTGGTTAGGGCTGAAATACTCAACAGAATCAGTGGTCTTCTACTGGTTAGGGCTGAAATAATACTCAACAGAATCAGTGGTTCCTCTACTGGTTGGCTGAAATACTCAACAGAATCAGTGGTCCTCTACTGGTTGGGGCTGAAATACTCAAACAGAATCAGTGGTCCTCTACTGGTTATGGCTGAATACTTGCTAGGGCTTAAATACTCAACAGAATCAGTGGTTCTCTACTGGTGATGGCTGAAATACTCAACAGAATCAGTGGTCCTCTACTGGTTAGGGCTGAAATACTAAACAGAATCAGTGGTTCTCTACTGGTGATGGCTGAAATACTCAACAGAATCAGTGGTCCTCTACTGGTTGGGGCTGAAATACTCAACAGAATCAGTGGTCCTCTACTGGTTATGGCTGAAATACTCAACAGAATCACTGGTCTCTACTGGTTAGGGCTGAAATACTCAACAGAATCAGTGGTCCTCTACTGGTTAGGGCTGAAATACTCAACAGAATCAGTGGTCCTCTACTGGTTAGGGCTGAAAACTCACAATCAGTGGTCCTCTACTGGTTACGGCTGAAATACTCAACAGAATCAGTGGTCCTCTACTGATGGCTGAAAATGACAAAAGATGGCTACTGAGGGCTGAAATACTCAACAGAATCAGTGGTCCTCTACTGGTTAGGGCTGAAATACTCAACAGAATCAGTGGTCCTCTACTGGTTAGGGCTGAAATACTCAACAGAATCAGTGGTCCTTTACTGGTTACGGCTGAAATACTCAACATAATCACTGGTCCTCTACTGGTTAGGGCTGAAATACTCACCATAATCAGTGGTCCTCTACTGGTGATGGCTGAAATACTCAACAGAATCAGTGGTCCTCTACTGGTTAGGGCTGAAATTCTCAACAGAATCAGTGGTCCTCTACTGGTTAGGGCTGAAATACTCAACAGAATCAGTGGTCCTCTACTGGTTAGGGCTGAAATACTCACAGAATCAGTGGTCCTCTACTGGTTAGGGCTGAAATACTCACCATAATCAGTGGTCCTCTACTGGTTAGGGCTGAAATACTCAACAGAATCAGTGGTCCTCTACTGGTTAGGGCTGAAATACTCAACAGAATCAGTGGTCCTCTACTGGTGATGGCTGAAATACTCAACAGAATCAGTGGTCCTCTACTGGTTAGGGCTGAAATACTCAACAGAATCAGTGGTCCTCTACTGGTTGGGCTGAAATACTCAACAGAATCAGTGGTCCTATACTGGTAGGCTGAAATACTCAACAGAATCAGTGGTCCTCTACTGGTTAGGGCTGAAATACTCACAGAAATTCAGTGGTCCTCTACTGGTTAGGGCTGAAATACTCAACAGAATCAGTGGTCCTCTACTGGTTAGGGCTGCTAAAATACTCAAACAGAATCACTGGTCTTCTTCTACTGGTTAGGGCTGAAATACTCAACAGAATCAGTGGTCCTCTACTGGTTAGGGCTGAAATACTCAACAGAATCAGTGGTCCTCTACTGGTTGGGGCTGAAATACTCAACAGAATCAGTGGTCCGCTACTGGTTAGGGCTAAAATACTCAACAGAATCAGTGGTCCTCTACTGGTTAGGGCTGAAATACTCAACAGAATCAGTGGTCCTCTACTGGTTACGGCTGAAATACTCAACAGAATCAGTGGTCCTCTACTGGTTAGGGCTGAAATAATTAACAGAATCAGTGGTCCTCTACTGGTGATGGCTGAAATACTCAACAGAATCAGTGGTCCTCTACTGGTGATGGCTGAAATACTCAACAGAATCAGTGGTCCTCTACTGGTTACGGCTGAAATACTCAACAGAATCATTGGTCCTTCTGGTTAGGGCTGAAATACTCAACAGAATCAGTGGTCCTCTACTGGTTAGGCTGCTGAAATACTCAACAGAATCAGTGGTCCTCTACTTGTTAGGTCTGAAATACTCACAGAATCAGTGGTCCTCTACTGGTTAGGCTGCTCAACAGAAATACTCAACAGAATCAGTGGTCCTCTACTGGTTAGGGCTGAAATAGTCAACAGAATCAGTGGTCCTCTACTGGTTAGGGCTGAACAGAATCAGTGGTCTCTACGGTTAGGGCTGAAATAGTCAACAGAATCAGTGGTCCTCTACTGGTTGGGGCTGAAATACTCAACAGAATCAGTGGTCCTCTACTGGTTAGGGCTGAAATAGTCAACAGAATCAGTGGTCCTCTACTGGTTGGGGCTGAAATACTCAACAGAATCAGTGGTCCTCTACTGGTTAGGGCTGAAATAGTCAACAGAATCAGTGGTCCTCTACTGGTTAGGGCTGAAATACTCAACAGAATCAGTAGTCCTCTACTGGTTAGGGCTAAAATACTCAACAGAATCAGTGGTCCTCTACTGGTTAGGGCTGAAATACTCAACAGAATCAGTGGTCCTCTACTGGTTGGGGCTGAAATACTTAACAGAATCAGTGTTCCTCTACTGGTGATGGCTGAAATACTCAACAGAATCAGTGGTCCTCTACTGGTTATGGCTGAAATACTCACCAGAATCAGTGGTCCTCTACTGGTTGGGGCTGAAATATACTCACCAGAATCAGTGGTCCTCTACTGGTTAGGGCTGAAATACTCAACAGAATCAGTGGTCCTCTACTGGTTGGGGCTGAAATACTCAACAGAATCAGTGGTCCTCTACTGGTGATGGCTGAAATACTCAACAGAATCAGTGGTCATCTACTGGTTATGGCTGAAATAATTAACAGAATCACTGGTCCTCTACTGGTTAGGGCTGAAATACTCAACAGAATCACTGGTTCTCTACTGGTTAGGGCTGAAATACTCAACGGAATCACTGGTCCTCTACTGGTTAGGGCTGAAAGACTCAACAGAATCAGTGGTCCTCTACTGGTTAGGGCTGAAATACTCAACAGAATCACTGGTCCTCTACTGGTGATGGCTGAAATACTCAACAGAATCAGTGTTCCTCTACTGGTTAGGGCTGAAATACTCAACAGAATCAGTGGTCCTTTACTGGTTGGGGCTGAAATACTCAACAGAATCAGTGGTCCTCTACTGGTGATGGCTGAAATACTCAACAGAATCAGTGGTCATCTACTGGTTATGGCTGAAATAATTAACAGAATCACTGGTCCTCTACTGGTTAGGGCTGAAATACTCAACAGAATCACTGGTTCTCTACTGGTTAGGGCTGAAATACTCAACGGAATCACTGGTCCTCTACTGGTTAGGGCTGAAAGACTCAACAGAATCAGTGGTCCTCTACTGGTTAGGGCTGAAATACTCAACAGAATCACTGGTCCTCTACTGGTGATGGCTGAAATACTCAACAGAATCAGTGTTCCTCTACTGGTTAGGGCTGAAATACTCAACAGAATCAGTGGTCCTCTACTGGTTATGGCTGAAATACTCGACAGAATCACTGGTCTTCTACTGGTTAGGGTTAAAATACTCAACAGAATCACTGGTCCTCTACTGGTGATGGCTGAAATACTCAACAGAATCAGTGTTCCTCTACTGGTTTGGGCTGAAATACTCACCAGAATCAGTGGTCCTCTACTGGTTAGGGCTGAAAGACTCAACAGAATCAGTGGTCCTCTACTGGTTGGGGCTGAAATACTCAACAGGATCAGTGGTCCTCTACTGGTTAGGGCTGAAATACTCAACAGAATCAGTGGTCCTCTACTGGTTGGGTTGAAATACTCAACAGAATCAGTGGTCCTCTACTGGTTAGGGCTGAAATACTCAACAGAATCAGTGGTCCTCTACTGGTTAGGGCTGAAATACTCAACAAAATCAGTGGTCCTCTACTGGTTGGGGCTGGAATACTCAACAGAATCACTGGTATTCTACTGGTTAGGGCTTAAATACTCAACAGAATCAGTGGTCCTCTACTGGTGATGGCTGAAATACTCAACAGAATCAGTGGTCCTCTACTGGTTATGGCTGAAATAATCAACAGAATCAGTGGTCCTCTACTGGTTAGGGCTGAAATACTCAACAGAATCACTGGTCCTTTACTGTTTAGGGCTGAAAGACTCAACAAAATCAGTGGTCCTCTACTGGTTAGGGCTGAAATACTCAACAGAATCAGTGTTCCTCTACTGGTTACGGCTGAAATACTCAACAGAATCACTGGTCCTCTACTGGTTAGGGCTGAAATACTCAACAGAATCAGTGGTCCTCTACTGGTTAGGGCTGAAATGCTCAACAGAATCAGTGGTCCTCTACTGGTTAGGGCTGAAATACTCAACAGAATCAGTGGTCCTCTACTGGTTAGGGCTGAAATACTCAACAGAATCAGTGGTCCTCTACTGGTTAGGGCTGAAATACTCAACAGAATCAGTGGTCCTCTACTGGTTAGGGCTGAAATACTCACCATAATCAGTGGTCCTCTACTGGTTGGGGCTGAAATACTCAACAGAATCACTGGTATTCTACTGGTTAGGGCTTAAATACTCAACAGAATCAGTGGTCGTCTACTGGTGATGGCTGAAATACTCAACAGAATCAGTGGTCCTCTACTGGTTATGGCTGAAATAATCAACAGAGTCACTGGTCCTCTACTGGTTAGGGCTGAAATACTCAACAGAATCACCGGTCCCCTACTGGTTTGGGCTGAAATACTCAACAGAATCAGTGGTCCTCTACTGGTTAGGGCTGAAATACTCAACAGAATCAGTGGTCCTCTACTGGTTAGGGCTGAAATACTCACCAGAATAAGTGGTCCTCTACTGGTTGGGGCTGAAATACTCAACAGAATCAGTGGTCCTCTACTGGTTAGGGCTGAAATACTCAACAGAATCAGTGGTCCTCTACTGGTTAGGGCTGAAATACTCACCAGAATAAGTGGTCCTCTACTGGTTGGGGCTGAAATACTCAACAGAATCGGTGGTCCTCTATTTGTTAGGGCTGAATTACTCAACAGAATCAGTGGTCCTCTACTGGTTAGGGCTGAAATACTCAACAGAATCATTGGTCCTCTACTGGTTGGGGCTGAAATACTCACCAGAATCAGTGGTCCTCTACTGGTTAGGGCTGAAATACTCCACAAAATCAGTGGTCCTCTACTGGTTAGGGCTGAAATACTCCACAAAATCAGTGGTCCTCTACTGGTTAGGGCTGAAATACTCAACAGAATCAGTGGTCCTCTACTGGTGATGGCTGAAATACTCAACAGAATCAGTGGTCCTCTACTGGTTAGGGCTGAAATACTCAACAGAATCAGTGGTCCTCTACTTGTTAGGGCTGAAATGCTGAACAGAATCAGTGGTCCTCTACTGGTTATGGCTGAAATACTCAACATAATCACTGGTCCTCTACTGGTTAGGGCTGAAATACTCAACAGAATCACTGGTCCTTTACTGGTTAGGGCTGAAATACTCAACAGAATCAGCGGTCCTCTACTGGTTAGGGCTAAAATACTCAACAGAATCAGTAGTCCTCTACTGGTTAGGGCTAAAATACTCAACAGAATCAGTGATCCTCTACTGGTTAGGGCTGAAATACTCAACAGAATCAGTGGTCCTCTACTGGTTAGGGCTGAAATACTAAACAGAATCAGTGGTCCTCTACTGGTGATGAGGTCACCTTTAATTTTCAAGTGCAGAATGAGAGCTTTCTAACATACAAATCAGTCCCCCAATTATTTTCCAACTAGACAACAAAGAATAATTACATGAGGAAAACTGGACAGAGAAATGTCTTTGACCACATAATTTTAGCCCCAACTGAAAGGACATAAATTCTCATTGCAGACAGAAACACCCCTTTATTAAAATATTTTGTTTGTTTTTTTGGACTCTGGACCAAAACAACAGTCTCACACACACTGCATGTGAGGTGGGGGCCACAAATACATAAACTACATAAACATAAGAATTAGTCCAGGATTAGTTTTAAACACACACATCTTTCAGATCCATCACAGCTGGTTCATATCAGAGTCCTGGTTCCAGTTCTTCTCAGTGAAGTTCTTCAAAGAGGCTACAGATGAAGATAAGTTGTGTTTATTCTCTGATAGATACTGATGTTGAATACTGATGTTAAACACTGACACTGAGGCTGTCCTGATGTTTGAGCACCCTCTGGTGGTGGCAGATCCACATATCAACCACAGACATCTACCTTCACATTACCTTTGAGGTCTGAGCTATTGGTCCTGAAAGCAAGAGAGAGAGAAACTTTTACTAAAGCTACAAGACTTGAAATCTGCACAATGTGTAAAGAACCTGGATGTCATTTTTGACTCTGAGCTTGATTTTATTCCTCACATCAAAAACGTAACAAAGATGGGTTTTTATCATTTTCAGAATATATCCAGAGTCATTCCGTTTCTCTCTCAGGCTAACATGGAGGTGCTGATGCTTTTATCTCCTGTACTAATGTCCTGGTTAGGGGTTATTTCTAGTCTCCAACAACTCCAGAACTCAGCAGCTCGTGTGCTGATGAAGACCAGGGGGCGGGAACACAATACACCTGTTCTGACATCACTGCATTCACTCCCCGTGTGTTTCAGGATCGACTTTAAGGTTCTTTTATTGGTTTTTAAATGTCTTAACGGTCATTTATCTGACCTGCTTTTATCATCCATCATCCATCCATCCATCAACTATCATCCACCCATCAACCATCATCCATCATCAGCCACCCCATCATCCATCCACCATCCATCCACCTCCATCCATCCATCCATAGCATCCATCCAGCCATCCAGCCATCCATCCATCCAGCCATCCAGCCATCCAGCCAGCCAGCCACCATCCATCCATCAGCCAGCAGCCAGCACCAGCCATCCATCAAGCCAGCCAGCACCAGCACCAGCATCCATCCATCAACCAGCAGCCAGCCAGCCAGCCAGCCAGCAACCATCCATCCATCCAGCCAGCCAGCCAGCCATCCATCCACCACCATCCATCCAGCAGCCAGCCAGCCCATCCAGCCAGCCATCCATCCATATCCATCCAGCCATCATCAGCCACCACCATCAGCCAGCCAGCCAGCCCATCATCATCCAGCCATCCATCCATCCATCCATCCTCATCCAGCATCAACCCATCCATCCATCATCCATCCATCCATCCATCCATCCATCCACCATCCATCCATCCACCATCATCCATCCACCTCTCCATCCATCCATCCATCCATCCATCCATCCATCCATCCACATCCATCCATCCATCCACCATCATCCATCCACCTCCTCCAGCCAGCCACCATCCATCATCCATCCATCCATCCATCCATCCTCCATCCATCTATCCATCCATCCATCCATCCATCCATCCATCCATCCATCCATCCATCCATCCACCATCATCCATCCACCTCTCCATCCATCCACCATCATCCATCCACCATCCATCTCCATCCATCCTCCATCCATCCATCCATCCATCCACCATCATAGTCTCCAACTACTCCAGAACTCACCAGCTCGTGTGCTGATGGAGGCCAGGGGGCGGGAACACATTACACCTGTTCTGACATCACTGCATTGGCTCCTTTTATCATATCAACCCTCGTGGACCCTGAGGTCCTCTGGTTCTGGCCTTTAATCATCCCAGAGTTAGAATTAAAACCCACACCCTTCTTGAGACAGGTGGCCACCGAGTTCATGATTTAATTATCGTTAAAAATCCAATGGTTTGTCCTCTTTTGTCTGCCAAAGTCAGATTTGTTTTGTTTTTTTGGTAATATGACAAAAATATGTTTTGAGATTCTGTTGGATTCTAAATTGAAGACTTTAAAATAATTTCTAAGGCCTTTCGTTAGTTTTTTATTCAAGAGATTTGAAGGGTTTTGAAGGACCCGCGGCCACCCGGATCCAGCCTCGGTCCCTTCCTCTCCCGTCCTGGGCCCAGAAAGCTGCTTCACTCCTTCAGCCTGGATGGTTGTAATGCTCTCCTCATTGGGATTCCTGGCAGGAGTCTCCAGAGGCTCCAGCACATCCAGAACAGCGCTGCCAGCATCCTGATGAGGGTGTGGAAAACCCAACACTCTCCAGAACCTTCAGTGGCTTCTGGTTGGGTTCAGGGTTGAATATAGATCTGTCTCCTGACCCACCAGTGTCTCTGTGGCACCAGTGAACCTAAATCTGATCTGATTCAACTGACCTCCAAGGAGGTCCCCACTTCAGGTCCCTAAGGCCAAGATCCAGAACATCACAGAACCTTTCAAGGATGCAGCTAAAAACACTTTTATTCCAGAAATCTACTCAGTAACTGATGCCACTTGTTGGCTGTTTCTAAATAATTTTTACAGCATCACATGAAAATGTGTTCTTTTATTTTACAATATTTTTTTTATTTTATCAAAGCAGTTTTCACTGTAGCAGTTTAAGATTGGTCTGCAAATGTGAAGTTGAATATAAATAAAATGGATTATTGTTGTTATTACACAGAACAGAGAACAGAGAAAGGTTCTGAACTGGTGTTGGAGCAGATTATCTGGATCCAGGTCCAGGTTCAGATCCAACCCAGGTCTAGGTCCAGATTCAGGCCAAAGTCCAGCTTCATGTCCAGATCAAAGTCCAGATAAAGATCCAGGTTTAGGCCCAGATCCAGGTCTATGTCCAGGACCAAATCCAGAATGAGGTCCAGGTTCAGATCCAGCCAGGCGCAGGTTGGTTCGATGCCCAGGTCCAGTTCTAGATCCATTACAATGCCCAGATGAAGATCAAGATCCATGTATAGATCCAGGTCCAGATCCAGCCCAGGTCCAGGTCCATATCCAGATCCAGATCCAGATCCAGATCCAGATCCAGATCCAGATCCAGATCCAGATCCAGATCCAGATCCAGGTTCAAATCCACATCCAGGCCAAGGTCCAGGTTCCGATTCAGAGCTAGATCCAGTTTGAGTTTCATGTCCAGATCCAGGTCCAGATACAGCCCATGTCCAGGTCCATATCCAGATCCAGGTTCAGATCCACCCAGGCGCAGGTTGGTTCAATGCCCAGGTCCAGTTCTAGATCCATTTCAATGCCCAGATGAAGATCAAGATCCATGTATAGATCCAGGTCCAGATCCAGCCCAGGTCCAGGTCCATATCCATATCCAGATCCAGATCCAGATCCAGATCCAGATCCAGATCCAGATCCAGATCCAGATCCAGGTTCAAATCCACATCCAGGCCAAGGTCCAGGTTCCGATTCAGAGCTAGATCCAGTTTGAGTTTCATGTCCAGATCCAGGTCCATATCCAGATTCAGCCCAGGTCCAGGTCCAGGTCCATATCCAGATCCAGGTCCAGGTTCAGATCCACATCCAGGCCAAGGTTGGTCATCCAGGTTCCAGATCTAGATCCATTACAATGCCCAGTTTGAGATCAAGATCCATGTATCCAGATCCAGGTCCAGATCCAGCCCAGGTCCAGGTCCATATCCAGATCCAGATCCAGATCCAGATCCAGATCCAGATCCAGATCCAGATCCAGATCCAGATCCAGATCAAGATCCAGATCCAGATCCAGGTTCAGATCCACATCCAGGCCAAGGTCCAGGTTCCGATCTAGAGCTAGATCCAGTTTGAGTTTCATGTCCAGATCCAGGTCCAGATACAGCCCATGTCCAGGTCCATATCCAGATCCAGATCCAGATCCAGGTTCAGATCCACCCAGGCACAGGTTGGTTCGATGCCCAGGTCCAGTTCTAGATCCATTACAATGCCCAGATGAAGATCAAGATCCATGTATAGATCCAGGTCCAGATCCAGCCCAGGTCCAGATCCAGATCCAGATCCAGATCCAGATCCAGATCCAGATCCAGGTTCAAATCCACATCCAGGCCAAGGTCCAGGTTCCGATTCAGAGCTAGGTCCAGTTTGAGTTTCATGTCCAGATCCAGGTCCAGATCCAGATTCAGCCCAGGTCCAGGTCCAGGTCCATATCCAGATCCAGATCCAGGTTCAGATCCACATCCAGGCCAAGGTCCAGGTTCCGATTCAGAGCTAGGTCCAGTTTGAGTTTCATGTCCAGATCCAGGTCCAGGTCCAGATCCATATCCAGATCCAGATCAAGATCCAGATCCAGATCCAGATCTAGGTTCAAATCCACATCCAGGCCAAGGTCCAGGTTCCGATTCAGAGCTAGGTCCAGTTTGAGTTTCATATCCAGATCCAGATCCAGATCCAGATCCAGATCCAGGTTCAGATCCACATCCAGGCCAAGGTCCAGGTTCCGATCTAGAGCTAGGTCCAGTTTGAGTTTCATGTCCAGATCCAGGTCCAGATCCAGCCCAGGTCCAGGTCCAGATCCATATTCAGATCCAGATCAAGATCCAGATCCAGATCTAGGTTCAAATCCACATCCAGGCCAAGGTCCAGGTTCCGATCCAGAGCTAGGTCCAGTTTGAGTTTCATGTCCAGCTCCAGGTCCAAGTCTGGAGGCTGCCTTAGGTGTCCAACTGTTCTGTAGCTGCTCCACCTTCAGTCCCGATGTCTGTGAATGAGTCCAAGAAGATCAGAGAGACGACCCGTCATAACCGACCTATCAAGTTTATGCACGCACACACACACACCTAATTTTCACTAGAGACTCCTCACACACACCCGTCCAGGGTGAACAAACCCAACACACCCCAGCAGCCTGACGTGTGGGCCCGCCCCCTGCTGTGATGTCATTGCTGCAGCAGCTGCAGTCTCAGTCAGTCTTTGGAACCTGCAGAAGAAGAAGCAAACATGGCAGACTCTTCGTCGGCCTCCTCCTCCTCCTCCTCCTCGCTCAAAGAGCTCACTCACACAGGTACGCCTCACCTCTTCCACTCACCTATTCCACTCACCTGTGGGTCATGTGCTGCTGCAGTCTGAACCTCTGTCAGTCACAGCTGTCCTGCAGCCGCTTGGGGTTTCCATGGATCTGAGCTGAGTTGAGTGAACTAACTTACTGTGTGAGCTTCAGTGAGCCAGTGGAACCAGTGGAACCAGTGGAGGATCTGGGACCGGCTCTGCTAATGTGCTAGCATGCTAACAAAGTTGCATTGTGCTGCTGATCAGCTGACTGAGATCCAGATCAGCTGATGGTGTAAGAGGCTCAGGTGGAGAAACAACTGAAGTAAACGGATCAAAATGACTGAAACCCCTCTAACCCCCCCCCCCCCCCCACTCTGATCGCACAGAGAAGTAGAAGCTGATCTATAACTAATAATCAGCCTGATCCTGCTTCTATTAGCATTTGCTGGTGAATGTGAATAAACCTGATATTGTATAACTCAGATTCTAGTAGAAGTTTAACGTGAAGTTTTAACAGACCAAGGGAAATAAACTGTAATATTATATAGACTCTGGTAGAGATCCGAGCTGGTCTGGAGGGTTCTGGGTCAGGGTCCAGGTCTACTGGTGCTCTGACTGGTCTTCTGTCTCTGCAGCTCTGCAGCTGGTCCACTGGAGGGAACCCAAGAAGTCCGCCGCGGCGTTCGGCCTCTCTCTGCTGGTCCTGATCTCCGTGGCAACGCTGTCCGTCATCAGTGTGGTGTCCTACCTCCTGCTGGCCTGCCTCTGCATCACCATAACCTTCAGGTGGGCGGAGCCCTCACACCTTTACTTTCAGTTGTTCGGGTTTCATGCAGCCGGGTCACCTGAGGAACCATCACTGGACCTCATTCAGAAGATCTGTGTGAGCAATGAGCGCTGCTTCTGTCCGCAGGGTCTATAAATCTGTCATCCAGGCGGTCCAGAAGTCCAGTGAAGGTCATCCATTCAGGTACCGCACATGAACCCCCCCCCCAACCCTCGTGACCACGCAGATATTAACGTCCCGCTGTCCTCTGTGTCCACCTCAGGGCATTGCTGGACAGAGATATCTCTGTGTCCTCGGAGTCGGTCCGGCAGCTGGCAGACCAGTTTCTAATTCACTTGAACTGGTTCAGCAGTCAGACCAGGAGGCTGCTGCTGGTTGAAGACCTGGTGGACTCACTGAAGGTTCTGGCTCTGTGTTGGCTGTGTGTCTTTGGTTGGGTTTGATGGGACCATCAGTAGCACTGGTGAGGAGGCTGATCCTGACGTCGACCACCAGGAGGTGCTGCCACTGGACCAGAGGAACCAGAGAAAACCGTCCTGCTTGTTCAGGACAGCAGCTCCTGTCTGAGTCGGTGTATAAAAGCCACCAAATTGCTGAATTTCACCAAACTTTTGATTTTACAAGAGAAAAAGTTTTTGTGTTTTTTTTACAAATATATGAGATAAAGGTTGTGACTTGTTATAAAAAGTCATGATTTGATGAGAAAACAATCCCTATTTCATGGAAAAAGGAGTTTGAGGGAAAAAAGTCAAAATTTAGCAAAAAAAATTCTTAATTTTTGTAAAATAAAGGGTGAATTCCAATTCCTCCCTTAACCCTCAATCTCAACCCTCAATCTCAAAAATGCGCGCTCCCGCTAAGGGCAAGTGGTGTCCCGATTCTAAGGGACATCAAGTTGAGGGACGAGTTTGAGGGCTGTATCGCCCTCAAAATTGAGATTTTCCGACACCACCCTTGGAAGTAAGGGCTATCCAGAAGCTAGCTACAAACGTAAGTATCTTCGTATATCTTAAAGATATAAATGTTACGAAACCATTTTATTGTGTTTGTTTGAGACTTTTTTCATGGATTAACATCGTTGTTGCGTAACATTTATTTTTTTACTTTACGATGTTTGCTGCTGGACCGGCGGTCCCGTCGGCTTCACGTTGTACTCGTCGGTGGTCCCGGTACATTATTCAGTCCTCCGTCGCTACTAGAGATGCGCGGATGACGTATATTTTAACCCGCAACCGCTTCTTAAAATCTCTATCCGCCCGCTATCCATTTGCAGGAACGTTTTTTCACCAATTTTCAAAACCGAACCGACCCGCCATCCTTTTTAATAATATGTAAAATATTTTTTCTTATTATTATTATTTCAGTGCTTCAACCGCAACCCGCCCGAATTTAATTAAAGTATTATTTTTTGACGAGTCATCCGCCCGATATGCGGATTATCCGCTCCGCCCGCGGGTGCGCGGTTCATCCGCGCATCTCTAGTCGCTACACAACAAAGTAACGTGAAGCCGACCCGGACCGCTGACGGGACCGGGTCCGCCAACCGTGGCGGTCCCGGTCCCGTCAGCGGTCCCGGCCCCGTCAGCGGTCCCGGTCCCGTCGGCGGTCCCAGGCGGCTTCACGTTACTTGTATACCTTGTTGTGTAGCGGCAGAGGACTGAATAATGTATCTATTGTGTTATTTGCTAATATTATTTAGAGAATATACGGCGCTCTTTTCAATGTTATCCCTGCGTCATTTCAGGAAATACAGAGACAACACGGCTCTGATACATTTCAGTCTGATGACGTAACTGCACTCGAGGGGTGTCCCATTTCTAAGCCACAAGATAGCCCTCACTTACTTTCGAGGGTTAAGATTGAGGGCCAAAAATTGAGGGTTAAGGGCGAGGGTTGAGATTGAGGGTTAAGAGAGGAATTGGAATTGGCCCAAAGTCTTGATTTTAGAAAGAGAAAGTCATGTTTTGAAGAAACCAAATTGCATAAACCAGCCATTCCCAAACTTCAGAATACCAAGGCCCAATTTGAAATGTGAAAAATCTCTGTGGCCCAATCAAACCTTTAATCACAACTGTGATCAACTTCCAGGACTAGAAGCTGTGTTCTGAAATTAATGTGAGGGGTCAAATAAGGTGACACTTGTCATATTAGGTTAAGATGACAGTAGAATAACACTTAACTGGTTTGTTTTGTTACTTCTTAATGTTTTTAAATCATGTCGTTAATATTTTACAGTAATTAAAAACATATTTTAAAAAGATCGAGGATTTAAAACATATTTGTTTAATTTTAATGACCTCTCACGGCCCACCTGCAGTACTGCGACGGCCCACCAGGGGGCCGCGGCCCACACTTTGGGAATCACTGGCGTACAGTATCATGATGTGGATGAAACTAGAACCAGACAAATGAAATGTAAAAAACCTCTGATGGGAGGATCTGAGCTGCTGCCAGCTGTTCTGCACACATCTGGGTTGCTTCATTGTGATTGGCTCAGGACCTTGTGTGGAAAACAGCTGTGATTGGCCGGTACCAGACTGGTTTCATTGAGTGGATGGGCTGGATCCAGCTGCTGGTCGTCACCTGTCCAGGGTTAGGGTTAGCGTCTCTGTTGTCATGATTCACACCTTCATCATATTTTAGTTCTCTGCTGGATCGTTTCACATTCTAACTTCATCAAATATTGAAACATCTGCTTCATCTTGGTACAATGTTCAGAATGATCTGTCAGACTGTAGGACGATGAGTCCTCTGAAACCGTAGCAACCACTGATGTGGAGATGCAGGGAATTTTATAGAATTATATCACCATTAATCACATGAAAAGGAAGTGCTCTGTTGTAGCTTTTATATCTGAAAATGATCAAAGAGAGAAGAATGTGGTCCTGGTCATGTTAGAAGAAGACAACATGATTCTTATTCTTTACTTTAAATTACTGCTAGGTTGCATTGATGTGTTAATCATTAATTAGCATTTTAATTGGCTGGTAAGGATGGTGATTCCCGGAAGTCACCACACTGATTTTCAATCTGAGACGAATCCTGCAGAGAAGCCTTGATGGTCTTTCATTCAGTTGTCATTTCTTTTTATCTGGTTTTATCTTGTTTTTAGATGTTGGACCTCTTTGTTGACTTTCACGCTCTTTGTCCTTTTTGTCTTCCAGTTGGCAGCAGTCATGTGGGTGATGACATACATCGGTGCTGTCTTTAACGGAGTCACCATACTGATCCTGGGTGAGTCTCTGACCTCCTCCCTGGTCTAAAACTACAGGAGAGTCTCTGACCTCCTCACTGGTCTACATCTACAGGAGAGTCTCTGACCTCCTCACTGGTCTACATCTACAGGAGGAGAGTCTCTGACCTCCTCACTGGTCTACATCTACAGGAGAGTCTCTGACCTCCTCACTGGTCTACATCTACAGGAGAGTCTCTGACCTCCTCACTGGTCTACAACTACAGGAGGAGAGTCTCTGACCTCCTCACTGGTCTACATCTACAGGAGAGTCTCTGACCTCCTCACTGGTCTACATCTACAGGAGAGTCTCTGACCTCCTCACTGGTCTACATCTACAGGAGAGTCTCTGACCTCCTCACTGGTCTACATCTACAGGAGGAGAGTCTCTGACCTCCTCACTGGTCTACATCTACAGGAGGAGAGTCTCTGACCTCCTCACTGGTCTACATCTACAGGAGAGTCTCTGACCTCCTCACTGGTCTACATCTACAGGAGAGTCTCTGACCTCCTCACTGGTCTACAACTACAGGAGGAGAGTCTCTGACCTCCTCACTGGTCTACATCCACAGGGGAGTCTCTGACCTCCTCACTGGTCTACAACTACAGGAGGAGAGTCTCTGACCTCCTCACTGGTCTACATCCACAGGAGAGTCTCTGACCTCCTCACTGGTCTACATCTATAGGAGTCTCTGACCTCCTCACTGGTCTACATCTACAGGAGAGTCTCTGACCTCCTCACTGGTCTACAACTACAGGAGGAGAGTCTCTGACCTCCTCACTGGTCTACAACTACAGGAGGAGAGTCTCTGACCTCCTCACTGGTCTACAACTACAGGAGGAGAGTCTCTGACCTCCTCACTGGTCTACATCTACAGGAGAGTCTCTGACCTCCTCACTGGTCTACAACTACAGGAGAGTCTCTGACCTCCTCACTGGTCTACAACTACAGGAGAGTCTCTGACCTCCTCACTGGTCTACAACTACAGGAGGAGAGTCTCTGACCTCCTCACTGGTCTACAACTACAGGAGGAGAGTCTCTGACCTCCTCACTGGTCTACAACTACAGGAGAGTCTCTGACCTCCTCACTGGTCTACAACTACAGGAGAGTCTCTGACCTCCTCACTGGTCTACATCTACACAGGAGAGTCTCTGACCTCCTCACTGGTCTACATCTACACAGGAGAGTCTCTGACCTCCTCACTGGTCTACCTAACTACAGGAGAGTCTCTGACCTCCTCACTGGTCTACAACTACAGGAGAGTCTCTGACCTCCTCACTGGTCTACCTCTACAGGAGAGTCTCTGACCTCCTCACTGGTCTACATCTACAGGAGAGTCTCTGACCTCCTCACTGGTCTACATCTACAGGAGAGTCTCTGACCTCCTCACTGGTCTACATCTACAGGAGGAGAGTCTCTGACCTCCTCACTGGTCTACAACTACAGGAGGAGAGTCTCTGACCTCCTCACTGGTCTACAACTACAGGAGGAGAGTCTCTGACCTCCTCACTGGTCTACATCTACAGGAGGAGAGTCTCTGACCTCCTCACTGGTCTACATCTACAGGAGAGTCTCTGACCTCCTCACTGGTCTACAACTACAGGAGAGTCTCTGACCTCCTCACTGGTCTACAACTACAGGAGGAGAGTCTCTGACCTCCTCACTGGTCTACAACTACAGGAGGAGAGTCTCTGACCTCCTCACTGGTCTACATCTACAGGAAAAGAGTCTCTGACCTCCTCACTGGTCTACATCTACAGGAAAAGAGTCTCTGACCTCCTCACTGGTCTACATCTACAGGAGAAGAGTCTCTGACCTCCTCACTGGTCTACATCTACAGGAGAGTCTCTGCCCTCCTCACTGGTCTACAAACTACAGGAGGAGAGTCTCTGACCTCCTCACTGGTCTACAATCTACAGGAGGAGAGTCTCTGACCTCCTCACTGGTCTACATCTACAGGAGAGTCTCTGACCTCCTCACTGGTCTACATCTACAGGAGAGTCTCTGACCTCCTCACTGGTCTACATCTACAGGAGAGTCTCTGACCTCCTCACTGGTCTACATCTACAGGAGAGTCTCTGACCTCCTCACTGGTCTACATCTACAGGAGGAGAGTCTCTGACCTCCTCACTGGTCTACAACTACAGGAGGAGAGTCTCTGACCTCCTCACTGGTCTACAACTACAGGAGGAGAGTCTCTGACCTCCTCACTGGTCTACATCTACAGGAAAAGAGTCTCTGACCTCCTCACTGGTCTACAACTACAGGAAGGAGAGTCTCTGACCTCCTCACTGGTCTACATCTACAGGAAAAGAGTCTCTGACCTCCTCACTGGTCTACATCTACAGGAGAGTCTCTGACCTCCTCACTGGTCTACATCTACAGGAGAGTCTCTGACCTCCTCACTGGTCTACAACTACAGGAGGAGAGTCTCTGACCTCCTCACTGGTCTACAACTACAGGAGGAGAGTCTCTGACCTCCTCACTGGTCTACATCTACAGGAGAGTCTCTGACCTCCTCACTGGTCTACATCTACAGGAGGAGAGTCTCTGACCTCCTCACTGGTCTACAACTACAGGAGGAGAGTCTCTGACCTCCTCACTGGTCTACATCTACAGGAGAGTCTCTGACCTCCTCACTGGTCTACATCTACAGGAGGAGAGTCTCTGACCTCCTCACTGGTCTACATCTACAGGAGGAGAGTCTCTGACCTCCTCACTGGTCTACATCTACAGGAGAGGTCTCTGACCTCCTCACTGGTCTACATCTACAGGAGAGTCTCTGACCTCCTCACTGGTCTACACCTACAGGAGGAGAGTCTCTGACCTCCTCACTGATTTACATCTACAGGAGAGTCTCTGACCTCCTCACTGGTCTACATCTACAGGACGAGAGTCTCTGACCTTCTCACTGGTCTACATCTACAGGAGAGTCTCTGACCTCCTCACTGGTCTACAACTACAGGAGGAGAGTCTCTGACCTCCTCACTGGTCTACATCTACAGGAGAGTCTCTGACCTCCTCACTGGTCTACAACTACAGGAGGAGAGTCTCTGACCTCCTCACTGGTCTACATCTACAGGAGGAGAGTCTCTGACCTCCTCACTGGTCTACAACTACAGGAGGAGAGTCTCTGACCTCCTCACTGGTCTACATCTACAGGAGGAGAGTCTCTGACCTCCTCACTGGTCTACATCTACAGGAGAGTCTCTGACCTCCTCACTGGTCTACAACTACAGGAGAGTTTCTGATCTCCTCACTGGTCTACATCTACAGGAGAGTCTCTGACCTCCTCACTGGTCTACATCTACAGGAGGAGAGTCTCTGACCTCCTCACTGGTCTACAACTACAGGGAGAGTCTCTGACCTCCTCACTGGTCTACATCTACAGGACGGAGAGTCTGACCTCCTCACTGGTCTACATCTACAGGAGAGTCTCTGACCTCCTCACTGGTCTACAACTACAGGAGAGTCTCTGACCTCCTCACTGGTCTACATCTACAGGAGAGTCTCTGACCTCCTCACTGGTCTACATCTACAGGAGAGTCTCTGACCTCCTCACTGGTCTACATCTACAGGAGGAGAGTCTCTGACCTCCTCACTGGTCTACATCTACAGGAGGAGAGTCTCTGACCTCCTCACTGGTCTACATCTACAGGAGAGTCTCTGACCTCCTCACTGGTCTACAACTACAGGAGAGTCTCTGACCTCCTCACTGGTCTACATCTACAGGAGAGTCTCTGGCCTCCTCACTGGTCTACATCTACAGGAGAGTCTCTGACCTCCTCACTGGTCTACAACTAAAGGAGGAGAGTCTCTGACCTCCTCACTGGTCTACATCTACAGGAGGAGAGTCTCTGACCCCAACAATGGACTTAAGCATCAGCAGAAAGATCAGGGTGGAGGTCATGATCCAGGGTGTTGGTCAGGATGGTCCAGGGTGGAGGTCAGGTCAGAATATAACCCTAACCCCCTAAATAGCACCAGCCAGCTGAATGATACCCTATGACTATGAACAACCGTAAGCTTTTCTTCTTTAATGTCTGCTGTAGGGTGGAGTTAGGGTTAGGGTCCCCATGTGTTTATCCCCCTCCTCTTTTTTTCCTTTTATCCAAAATCAAACTGACTTTTGTTGGACAGAAGACACGGCATTAATTGTCTGCATTAAGACCTGGTCGCAGCACATTGAACAGAAGAATTGTGGTCCACCTCGTTGTTTTTTGTTTGTCCTCCATCATCAAAAGGAGAGAGCTTGCTGTCTCTGCAGGTGGAGTCGTTAGTTTACGAGTTTAACCGGTTGTCGGCACCTTTACACCTCCGTATATGGTGGTCCCTGGGTGGGGTTATATTAGTTAACGAGCTTTGTGAGCGCGCTCCCCACCAGCGAGCATTTAGCATTCATTAACTTGAATGTGCTCTTACAATGAAGCATTCATTGAACCTGGAGAAGTTTTAGTAAAGGGCTGATTTATGAAGATTCCATAAATGAGAGCCGCTGTCTGGTCTCCAGCTACTCTGCTACGTCCTCTTGGAGACAAACAGTCCCGAGTCCAGGTGAGATTCATGCTGATGGTTGCTTTCTGTGTTTTTCTCCAGCTGATGTCATCTTCTTTACGACGCCACTGATCTACCAGAAGAAGAAGGTATGTTCCTCTCACCATCCTGACCTGTTCACGTTCTCAGTTTTCTCTAATTTAGACGTTGTCATGAGTTCCTGAAACAGTTTGAGTTTTTTGTGATTGTGTCCAGACTCAGATTGATCAGGCGATCGACTCAGTTCGATCCAGGGCGGAGGAGACGCTGCAGAAGTGAGTGGATCAGTAATCGGTTCACTAGTGGGACTATTGGAGCTCAGTTGGTAGAGCGGGTTGTCCAATCACCAAAAAGGTTGGTGGTTCAATCCCAGCTATGGCTGTCCACATGTCAAAGTGTCCTTGAGCAAGACACTGAATCCTAATTTGCACCTGGCAGAAGTCCCCCATTGGTGTGAATGAGAGGCCATTGTAGAGTCCTTTGGGGCTCCGAACCCTTTGGGCCACCATGACGGTGCCACCATGACGGTGCCACCATGACGGTGTCTAAACAGCAACAAATAAGTGCCATTTATTGACCAGTGAACAGGTTCAGTCTCCACAGTTACAGATGCTGATCAACTGTCTCTGTGTGTCCAGGTTGCAGGACCGGTTACCTGGAGCTGTACGAAGGACCAAAGTTGAATGACACCTGAGTGCCCGCCGGTCCTCCCACTATGGCTCCTGCTCTGATTGGTCCAGTTTTGCTAAGCTGACCCTGAAAGGTTTTAATAAAGTCAGACATGTGATGAACATCAGTCTGCTGTCTTTATCGTCTCATATGTGTCGTCCTCTTGTCTGTCCTCTGCCATTAATCTGTCCCAGAGACAAAGTTCAGTTGAGGAACGAAAGACTTCTCCATGAGACTACACAGGTGGCTCCTCCCCTTTACCTCCAACTAGACAAGTGTTCTCTCTGCAGAGGAACCGCTGAGAAGCAGTTTCACCGTCCAATGTTGCAGTCTGACCCTAAAATAACAGATTTTACAACAAAAACTTGATGAAAAAAAGATGGGATTTTTTTGGTCAAAATTTTTTTTTTTTTGTAAAACTTTAGATTTTCATGACACAAAACATAATTTAATCTCAAAAAGAAGTGATATTGTAAAAGTCAGGTCTCCACCTGGACAGATCTCCAGTCCATCACAGATGAACAACCATGAACCCTCTCAATCCCCGCTCCAGGTGATCTAGAACCAGCAGGTAACCTGACATGCAGGTCTCTGGACTGATGGAGGAAGCTGGAGAACCTGGAGGAAACCCACACAAGCACCAGGAGAACATGGAGACTCCACCCAGAAAGACCTGCTGAGGTTCAGACCAGGAACCTTCTAGCTGGGAGACAACAGAGACCACCAACATATAATTCCCAGCCTGATTTACTCCACCTGTATCCATCAACAGTTCTTGACGTGCTGCCCAGCTGCTCCTCCCTTCACAGAGAACATCTCCAGAAGGTTTGGAGAGTACTGGTCCAGCAGGGACATAAATGTTGGTTCCAGTGGAACAGCAGTGCACCTTTTTAAACTCTTCGTTTATCTGAAGGAGCAATTTTTGTCTTGTTTGACATTTGGGAGTTGTAAGGAACCACAACCTTTACCTTTATGGAACCAATAATCCCTCAGAGTGCATGCTGGGAAACAAAGAGTTGATCAAATATGTTAAATTGGAATTACAGTTCTTTAAACATCAAAACAAGATTCAGTGATATCTGAATGGTCACTTATCTGGAATATTTCAAAGAAAACATCTCTAGAACAACCATGTCCTTCTACATCTTTGAGCAGTTTTTCTTAAAAACAAATTAACTGATCAACATGCTCAGAAGACAAAACATTGCATTTTGATTGGACGCTGTCACCTGCAGAGCTAAACACACACACAACCCCGTGTCCGAGGCGGTCGACGCGCGTTCCCCCCATTCTGAGGCGGTCGACGCGCGTTCCCCCGATTCTGAGGTGGTCGACACGCGTTCCCCCGATTCCGAGGCGGTCGACCCGTGTTCCCCCAATTCTGAGGTGGTCGGCGCACGTTCCCCCGATTCTGAGGTGGTCGACGCATGCTCCTCCGTGTCCGTGGCGGTCGACACGTGTTCCCCCAATTCCGAGGCGGTCGACGCATGTTCCCCCGATTCTGAGGCGGTTGAAGTGCACTGCCCCGTGTCCGTGGCTGTCGATGCGCATTCCCCCCATTCTGAGGCGGTCGATGCGCGTTCCCCCGATTCTGAGGTGGTCGACGCATGCTCCCCCGATTCTGAGGCGGTCGACCCGTGTTCCCCCGATTCCGAGGCGGTCGACACGTGTTCCCCCGATTCCGAGGCGTCGACCCGTGTTCCCCCGATTCTGAGGCGGTTGAAGCGCAGTGCCCCGTGTCCGTGGTGGTCGATGCGCATTCCCCCCATTCTGAGGCGGTCGACGCACGTTCCCCGATTCTGAGGCGGTCGACGCACACTCTCCCGATTCCGAGGCGGTCGACCCGTGTTCCCCCGATTCTGAGGCGGTCAACGCGCGTTCCCCCAATTCCGAGGCGGTCGACCCGTGTTCCCCCGATTCCGAGGCGGTCGACACGTGTTCCCCCGATTCTGAGGCGGTTGAAGCGCGCTCCCCCGTGTCCGTGGCAGTCGACACGTGTTCCCCCAATTCTGAGGCGGTAGACGCACGCTCCCCCGTGTCCAAGGCGGTTGACGCACTCTCCCCTGATTCCGAGGCAGTTGACCCGCGCTCCTCCGTGTCCGTGGCGGTCGACCCGCGCTCTCTTGTCTCCGAGGTGGTCGACTGGCGCTCCCCCATCTCCGAGGTGGTCGACGCGCGCTCCCCGTGTCTAAGGCGGTCGACTGGCTCTCCCCCGTCTCTGAGGTGGTTGACTGGCGCTCCCCCGTCTCCGAGGTGGTCGACCCGCGCTCTCTTGTCTCCGAGGTGGTCAACTGGCGCTCCCCCATCTCCGAGGTGGTCGACACGCGTTCCCCCGATTCCGAGGCGGTCGACCCGTGTTCCCCCAATTCTGAGGTGGTCGGCGCACGTTCCCCCGATTCTGAGGTGGTCGACGCATGCTCCTCCGTGTCCGTGGCGGTCGACACGTGTTCCCCCAATTCCGAGGCGGTCGACGCATGTTCCCCCGATTCTGAGGCGGTTGAAGTGCACTGCCCCGTGTCCGTGGCTGTCGATGCGCATTCCCCCCATTCTGAGGCGGTCGATGCGCGTTCCCCCGATTCTGAGGTGGTCGACGCATGCTCCCCCAATTCTGAGGCGGTCGACCCGTGTTCCCCCGATTCCGAGGCGGTCGACACGTGTTCCCCCGATTCCGAGGCGTCGACCCGTGTTCCCCCGATTCTGAGGCGGTTGAAGCGCAGTGCCCGTGTCCGTGGTGGTCGATGCGCATTCCCCCCATTCTGAGGCGGTCGACGCACGTTCCCGATTCTGAGGCGTCGACGCACACTCTCCCGATTCCGAGGCGGTCGACCCGTGTTCCCCCGATTCTGAGGCGGTCAACGCGCGTTCCCCCAATTCCGAGGCGTCGACCGTGTTCCCCGATTCCGAGGGGTCGACACGTGTCCCCCGATTCTGAGGCGGTTGAAGCGCGCTCCCCCGTGTCCGTGGCAGTCGACACGTGTTCCCCCAATTCTGAGGCGGTAGACGCACGCTCCCCCGTGTCCAAGGCGGTTGACGCACTCTCCCTGATTCCGAGGCAGTTGACCCGCGCTCCTCCGTGTCCGTGGCGGTCGACCCGCGCTCTCTTGTCTCCGAGGTGGTCGACTGGCGCTCCCCCATCTCCGAGGTGGTCGACGCGCGCTCCCCGTGTCTAAGGCGGTCGACTGGCTCTCCCCCGTCTCTGAGGTGGTTGACTGGCGCTCCCCCGTCTCCGAGGTGGTCGACCCGCGCTCTCTTGTCTCCGAGGTGGTCAACTGGCGCTCCCCCATCTCCGAGGTGGTCGACTGGCGCTCCCCGTGTCCGAGGCGGTCGACTGGCACTCCCCCGTCTCCGAGGTGGTTGACGCGCGCTCCCCGTGTCCGAGGCGGTCGACTCGCGCTCCCCCGTGTCCGAGGCGGTCGACTGGCACTCCCCCATCGCTCCGAGGCGGTTGACGCGCGCTTCCCTGTATCTTAGGCGGTCGACGCACTCTCGCTAGCTCTAGTCTCAAGGTAAATGGTAAAATAGGGTTAGGGGTTAGGGGTCAGGGTTAGGCTCTTCTGGACAATGTTCAGGTATGTCCTGCTGTTTGATGGTAGGTCTTCAGTTGTCATCTGCAGATGGAACGGTGGATTGTGTCTACTGACGGTGGTTTCTGGAAGTCTTCCTGGACCCATTTAGTGATGTCATTGACACGATAGTGAAGATGAGTGATGCAGCGTCTTCTGAGGGCCTGAAGACCAAGGACATCCAATAAAGGTCTTGGGTTAGGGTTAGCGTCCTTGTCCCTCCAGTTTCTCTGAGTCTGTAGATGATGTTCTGGACTGTAGATGAGGAGATCTGCAGAGCCTTTGAGGAACATTGTTTTGAAAGTATTCCTCCATGTTTTTCTTCAGTCTTTCTCAGATTGCAGAGCTTCTGTCCATCTCTTCTTCAGAGAGACTCTGCCTCTCTAATCATCCCTTTATAGCTGATCATGTTCAGACCTGAGATCAGTTACCTTCATCAGTTCACAGATGTTCTCCAGATGAAGCTTTAACATTTCTGTCTGTTTCATCCAGTTGTTGTTCCTGTCCAACTATCAGAGACCTGCAGCTGGAACCACATCTGGAATGAGCTCATTTAGAAGAGAAAAGTTGAACTTTTATCAGTTTAGAGATGATAAGAAGATCAATTTACCCTGATGATGATTGATAACTTTTCTGTCACATTTTCATGAGAACAAGGAAACAAACCTGCAGAGGATCATCAATAACTGTTTAAAATTAAATCTATTGCTGATCAGAGGTCTGACCAGCGACGGTCAGAAATCCTGGTTCTGGTTCTGGTTCTGGTTCTGGTTCTGGTTGTGGTCCAGACCAGCGACGGTCTGAAACCCTGGTTCTGGTTCTGGTTCTGGTTCTGGTCCAGACCAACAACGGTCAGAAATCCTGGTTCTGGTTCTGGCCAAGACCAGTGATGGTCAGAAATCCTGGTTCTGGTTCTGGTCCAGACCAGCGACGGTCTGAAACCCTGGTTCTGGTTCTGGTTCTGGTTCTGGTCCAGACCAGCAACGGTCAGAAATCCTGGTTCTGGTTGTGGTCCAGACCAGCGACGGTCTGAAACCCTGGTTCTGGTTCTGGTTCTGGTCCAGACCACCAACAGTCAGAAATCCTGGATCTGGTTCTGGTCCAGACCAGTGACGGTCAGAAATCCTGGTTCTGGTTGTGGTCCAGACCAGCGACGGTCTGAAACCCTGGTTCTGGTTCTGGTTCTGGTCCAGACCAGCAACGGTCTGAAATCCTGGATCTGGTTCTGGTCCAGACCAGTGACGGTCAGAAATCCTGGTTCTGGTTGTGGTCCAGACCAGCGACGGTCTGAAACCCTGGTTCTGGTTCTGGTTCTGGTTCTGGTTCTGGTCCAGACCACCAACAGTCAGAAATCCTGGTTCTGGTTCTGGCCAAGACCAGTGATGGTCAGAAATCCTGGTTCTGGTTCTGGTCCAGACCAGCAACGGTCAGAAACCCTTGTTCTGGTTCTGGTTCTGGTTCTGGTCCAGACCAGTGATGGTCAGAAATCCTGGTTCTGGTTCTGGTCCAGACCAGTGATGGTCAGAAATCCTGGTTCTGGTTCTGGTCCAGACCACCAACAGTCAGAAATCCTGGATCTGGTTCTGGTCCAGACCAGTGACGGTCAGAAATCCTGGTTCTGGTTGTGGTCCAGACCAGCGACGGTCTGAAACCCTGGTTCTGGTTCTGGTTCTGGTTCTGGTCCAGACCAGCAACGGTCTGAAATCCTGATTCTGGTTCTGGTCCAGACCAGCGATGGTCTGAAACCCTGGTTCTGGTTCTGGTTCTGGTCCAGACCACCAACAGTCAGAAATCCTGGATCTGGTTCTGGTCCAGACCAGTGATGGTCAGAAATCCTGGTTCTGGTTGTGGTCCAGACCAGCGACGGTCTGAAACCCTGGTTCTGGTTCTGGTTCTGGTCCAGACCAGCAACGGTCTGAAATCCTGATTCTGGTTCTGGTCCAGACCAGCGATGGTCTGAAACCCTGGTTCTGGTTCTGGTCCAGACCAGTGACGGTCAGAAATCCTGGTTCTGGTTGTGGTCCAGACCAGCGACGGTCTGAAACCCTGGTTCTGGTTCTGGTTCTGGTTCTGGTCCAGACCACCAACAGTCAGAAATCCTGGATCTGGTTCTGGTCCAGACCAGTGACGGTCAGAAATCCTGGTTCTGCTTCTGGTCCAGACCAGCGACGGTCTGAAACCCTGGTTCTGGTTCTGGTTCTGGTCCAGACCAGTGATGGTCAGAAATCCTGGTTCTGGTTCTGGTCCAGACCAGCGATGGTCTGAAACCCTGGTTCTGGTTCTGGTTCTGGTCCAGACCAGCGATGGTCTGAAATCCTGGTTCTGCTTCTGGTCCAGACCAGCGATGGTCTGAAACCCTGGTTCTGGTTCTGGTCCAGACCAGCAACGGTCTGAAATCCTGGATCTGGTTCTGGTCCAGACCAGTGACGGTCAGAAATCCTGGTTCTGGTTGTGGTCCAGACCAGCGACGGTCTGAAACCCTGGTTCTGGTTCTGGTTCTGGTTCTGGTCCAGACCAGCAACGGTCAGAAATCCTGGTTCTGGTTCTGGCCAAGACCAGTGATGGTCAGAAATCCTGGTTCTGCTTCTGGTCCAGACCAGCGATGGTCTGAAACCCTGGTTCTGGTTCTGGTTCTGGTCCAGACCAGCAACGGTCTGAAATCCTGGATCTGGTTCTGGTCCAGACCAGTGACGGTCAGAAATCCTGGTTCTGGTTGTGGTCCAGACCAGCGACGGTCTGAAACCCTGGTTCTGGTTCTGGTTCTGGTTCTGGTTCTGGTCCAGACCAGTGATGGTCAGAAATCCTGGTTCTGCTTCTGGTCCAGACCAGCGACGGTCTGAAACCCTGGTTCTGGTTCTGGTTCTGGTTCTGGTCCAGACCAGCAACTGTGACCTTCAGAAATCCTGGTTCTGGTTCTGGTTCTGATTCTGGTCCAGACCACCAACAGTCAGAAATCCTGGATCTGGTTCTGGTCCAGACCAGTGACGGTCAGAAATCCTGGTTCTGCTTCTGGTCCAGACCAGCGACGGTCTGAAACCCTGGTTCTGGTTCTGGTTCTGGTTCTGGTCCAGACCAGCAACGGTCAGAAATCCTGGTTCTGGTTCTGGTCCAGACCAGCAACGGTCTGAAACCCTGGTTCTGGTTCTGGTTCTGGTTCTGGTCCAGACCAGTGACGGTCAGAAATCCTGGTTCTGGTTGTGGTCCAGACCAGCGACGGTCTGAAACCCTGGTTCTGGTTCTGGTTCTGGTCCAGACCAGCAACGGTCAGAAATCCTGGATCTGGTTCTGGTCCAGACCAGTGACGGTCAGAAATCCTGGTTCTGGTTGTGGTCCAGACCAGCGACGGTCTGAAACCCTGGTTCTGGTTCTGGTTCTGGTCCAGACCAGCAACGGTCTGAAATCCTGGATCTGGTTCTGGTCCAGACCAGTAACGGTCAGAAATCCTGGTTCTGGTTGTGGTCCAGACCAGCGACGGTCTGAAACCCTGGTTCTGGTTCTGGTCCAGACCAGCAACGGTCAGAAATCCTGGATCTGGTTCTGGTCCAGACCAGTGACGGTCAGAAATCCTGGTTCTGGTTGTGGTCCAGACCAGCGACGGTCTGAAACCCTGGTTCTGGTTCTGGTTCTGGTTCTGGTCCAGACCAGCAATGGTCAGAAATCCTGGTTCTGCTTCTGGTCCAGACCAGCGATGGTCTGAAACCCTGGTTCTGGTTCTGGTCCAGACCAGCAACTGTCTGAAATCCTGGTTCTGGTTCTGGTCCAGACCACCGACCTTCAGAAATCCTGGTTCTGGTTCTGGTTCTGGTTCTGGTTCTGGTCCAGACCACCAACAGTCAGAAATCCTGGTTCTGCTTCTGGTCCAGACCAGCGATGGTCTGAAACCCTGGTTCTGGTTCTGGTTCTGGTCCAGACCAGCAACGGTCAGAA
This sequence comes from Hirundichthys speculiger, assembly GCA_018398805.1. Classification (NCBI taxonomy): domain Eukaryota; kingdom Metazoa; phylum Chordata; class Actinopteri; order Beloniformes; family Exocoetidae; genus Hirundichthys; species Hirundichthys speculiger. The sequence goes on along the minus strand of JAGFBZ010001586.1, from coordinate 16,481 downwards.
ATCCTGGTTCTGGTTCTGGCCAAGACCAATGATGGTCAGAAATCCTGGTTCTGCTTCTGGTCCAGACCAGCGATGGTCTGAAACCCTGGTTCTGGTTCTGGTTCTGGTTCTGGTCCAGACCAGCAACGGTCAGAAATCCTGGTTCTGGTTCTGGTTCTGGTTCTGGTCCAGACCAGCAACAGTCAGAAATCCTGGTTCTGGTTCTGGCCAAGACCAGTGATGGTCAGAAATCCTGGTTCTGGTTCTGGTCCAGACCAGCGATGGTCTGAAACCCTGGTTCTGGTTCTGGTCCAGATCAGCAACGGTCTGAAATCCTGGTTCTGGTTCTGGTCCAGACCACCGACCTTCAGAAATCCTGGTTCTGGTTCTGGCTCTGGTTCTGGTCCAGACCACCAACAGTCAGAAATCCTGGATCTGGTTCTGGTCCAGACCAGCAATGGTCTGAAATCCTGGTTCTGCTTTTGGTCCAAACCAGCGATGGTCTGAAACCCTGGTTCTGGTTCTGGTTCTGGTCCAGACCAGCAACGGTCAGAAATCCTGGTTCTGGTTCTGGTCCAGACCAGCGACAGTCTGAAACCCTGGTTCTGGTTCTGGTTCTGGTCCAGACCAGCAACGGTCTGAAATCCTGGTTCTGGTTCTGGTTCTGGTCCAGACCAGCAACGGTCAGAAATCCTGGTTCTGGTTCTGGTCCAGACCAGCGACAGTCTGAAACCCTGGTTCTGGTTCTGGTTCTGGTCCAGACCAGCAACGGTCTGAAATCCTGGTTCTGGTTCTGGTTCTGGTCCAGACCAGCAACGGTCTGAAATCCTGGTTCTGGTTCTGGTTCTGGTTCTGGTCCAGACCAGCAACGGTCAGAAATCCTGGTCCTGGTTCTGGTCCAGACCACCGACCTTCAGAAACCCTGGTTCTGGTTCTGGTTCTTCATCCAGCTTCATCCAGCTGACTGGAAGAGTCGATCCAGGGTCGCTGAGAGATCCTGGGAGGAACCCTGATCTGATTTGGTGCAACAGGACTCAGTTCAGTAAAAGCTGAACATGTTAACAAAAACACCAACAAACTTTAAATGTGTTAACTGTTGAACAGAATAAAGGTCGTCCTCCATCATGTGAGTTGGTTTGTTACTATTGTTGTGACTCGGAGGATCAGGATCAGTCAGGTTCTCTGAGTGTCCACAAGGAGGCAGCGGATCACTGACTTAAAGGCCACCAGTAAATGTCTCGACACAAGAATATGTTGAGCAGACGTGACGTAATGATGACGAAAAAGATGATGAAGGAGATTCGTGTTTCTGGCTGTCACGAGGAGTTGAACGTAAAAACTGCAGACACGAACAGGGTTCATTTCCGGAGAGCTTCGGAACACAGAAAGGAAAGAATCCGAGCGTCACCTGAACGCACCACGAGCTCGACGGAGCTGGAACTGCGACCGGAAACAGCTGACAGACTGTTTACCACGAGGACCCCGAACAGAAGAAGACCAGGACCAGGGGTTTGGTCTTCACAGAGACCAGGACTGGGATCAGAGCCTAAAGGTGGACCAGGAACACAGATCTTCAGGAATCGATCTGAAACAGGTCAGTTTACTGTTCGAGCAAGAAGAGTTTCCAGGAGTTAGTGTCGGGTCAGAACTGTTCTGGTTCTGTTTCCAGGAGTTAGTGTCGGCTCAGAACTGTTCTGGTTCTGTTTCCAGGAGTTAGTGTCGGGTCAGAACTGTTCTGGTTCTGTTTCCAGGAGTTAGTGTTGGGTCAGAACTGTTCTGGTTCTGTTTCAATGAGTTAGTGTCGGGTCAGAACTGTTCTGGTTCTGTTTCCAGGAGTTAGTGTCAGGTCAGAACTGTTCTGGTTCTGTTTCAAGGAGTTAGTGTCGGGTCAGAACTGTTCTGGTTCTGTTTCCAGGAGTTAGTGTCGGATCAGAACTGTTCTGGTTCTGTTTCAATGAGTTAGTGTCGGGTCAGAACTGTTCTGGTTCTGTTTCCAGGAGTTAGTGTCGGGTCAGAACTGTTCTGGTTCTGTTTCCAGGAGTTAGTGTCGGGTCAGAACTGGAAGGTTCTGGTTCTGTTTCCAGGAGTTAGTGTCGGGTCAGAACTGTTGTGGTTCTGTTTCAAGGAGTTAGTGTCGGGTCAGAACTGGAAGGTTCTGGTTCTGTTTCCAGGAGTTAGTGTTGTGTCAGAACTGTTCTGGTTCTGTTTCCAGGAGTTAGTGTCGGGTCAGAACTGGAAGGTTCTAGTTCTGTTTCCAGGAGTTAGTGTCGGGTCAGAACTGTTCTGGTTCTGTTTCCAGGAGTTAGTGTCGGATCAGAACTGTTCTGGTTCTGTTTCCAGGAGTTAGTGTTGGGTCAGAACTGGAAGGTTCTGGTTCTGTTTCCAGGAGTTAGTGTCGGGTCAGAACTGTTCTGGTTCTGGTTCCAGGAGTTAGTGCCGGTCAGAACTGGAAGGTTCTGGTTCCAGGAGTTAGTGTCGGGTCAGAACTGTTCTGGTTCTGTTTCCAGGAGTTAGTGTCGGGTCAGAACTGTTCTGGTTCTGTTTCCAGGAGTTAGTGTCGGGTCAGAACTGTCCTGGTTCTGTTTCCAGGAGTTAGTGTCGGGTCAGAACTGTTCTGGTTCTGTTTCCAGGAGTTAGTGTCGGGTCAGAACTGTTCTGGTTCTGTTTCAAGGAGTTAGTGTCGGGTCAGAACTGTCCTGGTTCTGTTTCCAGGAGTTAGTGTCGGGTCAGAACTGTTCTGGTTCTGTTTCAAGGAGTTAGTGTCGGGTCAGAACTGTTCTGATTCTGTTTCCAGGAGTTAGTGTCGGATCAGAACTGTTCTGGTTCTGTTTCCAGGAGTTAGTGTCGGGTCAGAACTGTTCTGGTTCTGTTTCCAGGAGTTAGTATCGGGTCAGAACTGGAAGGTTCTGTTTCAAGGAGTTAGTGTCGGGTCAGAACTGTTCTGGTTCTGTTTCAAGGAGTTAGTGTCGGGTCAGAACTGTTCTGGTTCTGTTTCAAGGAGTTAGTGTCGGGTCAGAACTGTTGTGGTTCTGGTTCTGTTTCCAGGAGTTAGTGTCGGGTCAGAACTGTTGTGGTTCTGGTTCTGTTTCCAGGAGTTAGTGTCGGGTCAGAACTGTTGTGGTTCTGGTTCTGTTTCCAGGAGTTAGTGTCTGGTCAGAACTCTTCTGGTTCTGTTTCCAGGAGTTTGTGTCGGGTCAGAACTGTTCTGGTTCTGGTTCCAGGAGTTTGTGTCGGGTCAGAACTGTTCTGGTTCTGTTTCAAGGAGTTAGTGTCGGGTCAGAACTGTTCTGGTTCTGTTTCAAGGAGTTAGTGTCGGGTCAGAACTGTTCTGATTCTGTTTCCAGGAGTTAGTGTCGGGTCAGAACTGTTCTGGTTCTGTTTCCAGGAGTTAGTGTCGGGTCAGAACTGGAAGGTTCTGGTTCTGTTTCCAGGAGTTAGTGTCGGGTCAGAACTGTTCTGGTTCTGTTTCCAGGACTTTGTGTCGGGTCAGAACTGTTGTGGTTCTGGTTCTGTTTCCAGGAGTTAGTGTCGGGTCAGAACTGTTCTGATTCTGTTTCCAGGAGTTAGTGTCGGGTCAGAATTGTTGTGGTTCTGTTTCCAGGAGTTAGTGTCGGGTCAGAACTGTTCTGGTTCTGTTTCCAGGAGTTAGTGTCGGGTCAGAACTGTTCTGGTTCTGTTTCAAGGAGTTAGTGTCGGGTCAGAACTGTTCTGGTTCTGTTTCCAGGAGTTAGTGTCGGGTCAGAACTGGAAGGTTCTGGTTCTGTTTCCAGGAGTTAGTGTCGGATCAGAACTCTTCTGGTTCTGTTTCCAGGAGTTAGTGTCGGGTCAGAACTGGAAGGTTCTGTTTCCAGGAGTTTTTGTCGGGTCAGAACTGTTCTGGTTCTGGTTCCAGGAGTTAGTGTCGGGTCAGAACTGTTGTGGTTCTGTTTCAAGGAGTTCGTGTCAGGTCAGAATTGTTGTGGTTCTGTTTCGAGGAGTTAGTGTCGGGTCAGAACTGTTGTGGTTCTGGTTCCAGGAGTTAGTGTCGGGTCAGAACAGGAAGGTTCTGTTTCCAGGAGTTAGTGTCGTGTCAGAACTGTTCTGGTTCTGTTTCCAGGAGTTAGTGTCGGGTCAGAACTGTTCTGGTTCTGTTTCCAGGAATTAGTGTCGGGTCAGAACTGGAAGGTTCTGGTTCTGTTTCCAGGAGTTAGTGTCGGGTCAGAACTGTTCTGGTTCTGTTTCCAGGAGTTAGTGTCAGGTCAGAACTGTTGTGGTTCTGGTTCTGTTTCCAGGAGTTAGTGTCGGGTCAGAACTGTTCTGGTTCTGTTTTCAGGAGTTAGTGTCGGGTCAGAATTGTTGTGGTTCTGTTTCCAGGAGTTTTTGTTGCGTCAGAACTGGAAGGTACTGGTTCCAGGAGTTAGTGTCGGATCAGAACTGTTCTGGTTCTGTTTCCAGGAGTTAGTGTTGGGTCAGAACTGGAAGGTTCTGGTTCCAGGAGTTTGTGTCGGGTCAGAATTGTTATGGTTCTGTGTCCAGGAGTTAGTGTCAGGTCAGAACTGTTGTGGTTCTGGTTCTGTTTCCAGGAGTTAGTGTCGGGTCAGAACTGTTCTGGTTCTGTTTCCAGGAGTTAGTGTCGGGTCAGAATTGTTGTGGTTCTGTTTCCAGGAGTTAGTGTCGAGTCAGAACTGTTGTGGTTCTGGTTCTGTCTCCAGGAGTTAGTGTTGGGTCAGAATTGTTGTGGTTCTGGTTCCAGGGGTTAGTGTCGGGTCAGAACTGTTGTGGTTCTGGTTCTGTTTCCAGGAGTTAGTGTCTGGTCAGAACTGTCCTGGTTCTGTTTCCAGGAGTTTTTGTCGGGTCAGAACTGGAAGGTTCTGGTTCCAGGAGTTAGTGTCGGGTCAGAACTGTACTGGTTCTGTTTCCAGGAGTTTGTGTCGAGTCAGAACTGTTGTGGTTCTGGTTCCAGGAGTTAGTGTCGGGTCAGAACTGTTCTGGAAGGTTCTGGTTCCAGGGGTTCGGTGTCATAAAGGAGGGAGAGAAGAACTGGATCTTGAACAGAATCTTTAGAAATGAACCAAACAGAACCTTCTCTCCTTTGAAGGAACCTTCTGACTTTTGTGGACCCGTCCGGTCAACAGTGAACTACGGGGTCCAGACTGGGGTCCAGGTCAGGGGTTCTGAAAGAGGACAGTGATGATGGTCAAGTATGACCCGAATCCAAACCCAGTGAGGGTTTGTTCTCTTTGCTCTATAGGTTCTACAGAAATGTACATCCATCCAGATGTGACCTCACTGGGAGATGATGAAAGAAACCTTCGGGAACCTTCAGAAACCTTCGGGAACCTTTGGGAGCTTTCGGGAACCTTCGGGAACCTTTAGGAGCCTTCAGGAGCCTTCGGGAACCTCCAGGAGCCTTCAGGAGCCTTAAGGAGCCTTCAGGAACCGTCAGGAGCATTCAGGAACCTTCAGGAACCTTCAGGAGCCTATGGGAACCTTCGGGAGCCTTCAGGAACCTTTGGGAGCTTTTGGGAACCTTCAGGAACCTTCAGGTACCTTCAGGAACCTTCAGAAGCCTACGGGAGCCTACAGGAGCCTTCAGGAACCTTCAGGAGCCTACAGGAGCCTTCAGGAGCCTTCAGAAGCCTTCAGGAGCCTACAGGAACCTTCAGGAACCTTCAGGAACCTTCAGGAGCCTTCAGAAGCCTTCAGGGACCTTCAGGAGCCATCAGGAGCCTACAGGAGCCTTCGGGAACCTTCAGGAGCCATCAGGAGCCTACAGGAACCTTCAGGAACCTTCAGGAGCCATCAAGAACCTACAGGAGGTTCAGGTACCTTCAGGAGCCTACGGCAACCTTCGGGAGCCTTCGGGAACCTTTGAGAGCCTTCGGGAACCTTTAGGAGCCTTTGGGAACTTTCAGGAACCTTCAGGAGCCTACAGGAACCTTCAGGAGCCTACGGGAGCCTTCGGGAACCTTCAGGAGCCTTAAGGAGCCTTCAGGAACCGTCAGGAGCATTCAGGAACCTTCAGGAGCCTACAGGAGCCTGCAGGAGCCTTCGGGAACCTTCGGGGACCTTTAGGAGCCTTCAGGAACTTTCAGGAGCCTTCGGAAACCTACAGGAGCCTTAAGGAACCTTCAAGAACCTACAGGAGCCTTGAGAAACCTTCAGGAACCTCTAGGAGCCTACGGGAGCCTTGGGGAGCCTTCAGGAACCTTTAGGGGCCTTCGGAAACCTTTGGGAGCTTCCGGGAACCTTTAGGAGCCTTCGGGAACCTCCAGGAGCCTTCGGGAGCCTACGGGAGCCTACAGGAGCCGTCAGGAGCATTCAGGAACCTTCGGGAGCCTTTGGGAGCCTACGGGAGTCTACGGGAACCTTCAGGAGCCTTGAGGAACCTTCAAGAACCTACAGGAGCCTTGAGGAACCTTCAGGAACCTTCAGGAGCCTACGGGAGCCTTGGGGCGCCTTCAGGAACCTTCAGGAGCTTTCGGAAACCTTTGGGAGCTTCCGGGAACCTTTAGGAGCCTTCTGGAACCTTCAGAAACCTACAGGAGGCTTCGGGAGCCTACGGGAGCCTACAGGAGCCGTCAGGAGCATTCAGGAACCTCCGGGAACCTTTAGGAGCCTTTGGGAACTTTCAGAAACCTTCAGGAACCTTCAGGTACCTCCAGGAACCTTCAGAAGCCTACGGGAGCCTACAGGAGCCTTCAGGAACTTTCAGGAGCCTACAGGAGCCTTTAGGAGCCTTCAGAAGCCTTCAGGGACCTTCAGGAGCCTACAGGAACCTTCAGGAGCCTTCAGAAGCCTTCGGGGACCTTCAGGAGCCTACGGGAGCCTTCAGGGAACCTTCGGGAACCTTCAGGAGCCTTTAGGAGCCTTCAGGAGCCTTCAGGAACCGTCAGGAGCCTTTAGGAACCTTCAGGAACCGTCAGGAGCCTCCAAGAACTCCAAGAGCTGCAGTTCCAAATCAACTCCTGAAGACATTCAGGTCACATGGGTCACTGCTGGAACCTCATCAGTCTCTGATTCTAGGAGGTGATGTCCAGGAAGTGGCTGATGGGAACAGGAAGCCCTGGAGCTGATATCCATCCGTGGAGTTCCTGTCCACGCCCAAACTTCATTCCTGCGGTTGATGAAGATGGAGATGATGGTGGTGGTGTGACTCCTGCAGCAGCAGGTCTGAAAGCTGTTTACAGCTGGTCATGATGAAGATCAGTGGGTTTCCGGTCAAATGTTCTCCAAACCTCCAGACATTTCGTCTCGTGGGAGGAAACATGAAGAGAAACGAGGAAGAGGAGGAGCCGTTCAGGAACGAGGCTGAGAAGCAGCATCACGCTGATGTTTTCTTCAAGAAAACGTGAGACCTCCATCATGTGAAGATGGTGAACAAGATGGTGGAGACGCGGTCGTGCAGCAGACCTCCACCAAAGACACCAGCACTGAAACCTCCAGCTTTCTACATGATTCAAACATTTCAGCATTTTGACGTCATGAATATGGAGGGTGAAAAGTGACAAAATTAAATAAATAAATATGTCGTGAAATAAATAAATCTATCATGAAATACGTATCTTTAAATCTCCCATTAATTAATTAAATGTATCAGAATTTTCATTAAAAACATCATTAAATAATTACATTTACCATTAAATAAACAAATATATCATTAAATTATTAAATACATCAATAAATAATTAAATATGTCATGAAATTATGAAATATGCAATTAATTAAATAAATGTCCCATTAAATAATTAAATCTACCTTTTTAAATAAAGAATTTTAATACTAAAATATCCCTTTAAAGAAAACGTCTATTTAAAATATATTTAATTATTTCACAGTGTATGTATTTATTTATTTCATGACTCCCATGTTCATTATGGAGCCCCATTTGGGCCATAATTCAATGAATAAATGAGTCTATTATTATGAAATATTTCCAATTATTATGAAATATATGTTTATTATTATGAAATATTTCCCATTATTATGAAAAAAAAAATGTAATTATTATGAAATATGTTTTTATTATTATTTAATCTTAGTTTAATGCATAATAGTTTATTTCAGAATGGCTTTTTTTTTTAAAATCTTAGAATGAGTTATTAAATAATTGCTTCCTTTTTCATAAGAATGAGCTTTTACATAATAATGACATTTTGCCAGTGGGCGGGACCAGTGGTTGACCTGCACCCTCATTGGCTGATCCGTCTCCATGCAGTTGGTGGGGGACTCGCATCGAGCCTGTTGGCTAACTCTTGGAGTAAGTCAGAAAAGGATCTTTCTCCTGTCGCCATGCCGTCAAAATCAAGTTTTCCCTACATTTCGCGCTACGTTTCTCAGTTGATGTCAACTTTTAACCGTAAACTGAGGTGAATGCACCTCAGTTTACAGGCTCGATGTGAGTCCCCCAGCAACTGCATGGAGACGGATCAGCCAATGAGCGTGCAGGTCAACCACTGGCCCCGCCCACTGGTAAAATGTCATTATTATGTAAAAGCTCATTCTTATGAAAAAGGAAGCAATTATGTAAAAACTCATTCAACTAAAAATTATGAAATAAATTATGCATTAGACTAAGATTAAATAATAATAAAAATATATTTCATAATAATGACATTTTTTCATAATAATGGGAGATATTTCATAATAATAAATGCCTGTATTTCATAATAATAGACTCATTTATTCATTGAATTATGACCCAGCTGCTCAAGATGTGTTCAAACAAACAAACCCTGTCTGATATTTAGGTCCATGTGGTAAAATCTGAGAACTATAATGATTCACTTAAACTCGATTTTATACCACGTTGTGAATACATGAACTTTGACAGGATGACTGGGTCTCATCAGTGTGACCTTGAAGCTGCTGCTCAGATGAACTGATTCACTCTGACTCAGTGTCCTTTGCAGGGAGGCTTCAGGGTTCCTTCAGTCCTACTCAGGCTGCACATGTGATCCCTGAGGTCAGAGCAGAGGAGAAAACAGCAGCTTATCCACAATAATAAACATCTGAGGCTACATCCAGATTGAGCTTCCTTGTTTCTTTCTGTATTTTATTATGTTGTCATTCTGGATACCTAAACCACGTTTAGGTAACCATGAATAATTGTTTAATTCATCATGAGAAAAGCATTAATTAAGCATGGCGCATACTTGATAATACATCTATTAATGTCATTAATGATTTACTCCTGATGATTAAGATCAGACATGAGCTGGTTACTTAGTCTTTATTCATACTTAATAAAGCATGAATCTAACATTTGTTAATACTGCATTGGTTCCTAGTAGTTAGTGTAGTCTTTTTGTGATCTCCTTTAAATCAATCAATCAATCATACTTTATTTATAGAGCACTTTTGCGGACAGGAGCAGCTCTCAAAGTGCTTTACATAAAAACAATACAGGAAACAATAAACACAAATGACCCCCCCCCTCCCCCTCCCCCCCCATACACACACACACACACATATAAAAACATAGAATTTAAGATTTATGAGGAAGAATGGTGAGGAAACGCCATCTCACACTCGCTACTTTGAAGTGGGGAAACACCTGAGAGAAGATACTTGATAAGATAACTATATTGCCTAAAATTTGGTAAATATCTAAAAAATAAAATTATAAAAATAGATAAAATTCAGTTAAATGCCCAACTTACAATGTAAAAATTAGTCAAGAAAAAAATAAAAAAATAAAAAATAGAATAAAAAATAAAATAAGATAAAATAAATAAAATTCAATTAAAACTAGTCTAAGAGATAGTGAAAGATACAATGAATAAAATAGATTCAGTTAAGACCCAGACTAAGAAGTTAAGATAATAAAATAAAAATTAGGCTAAAAACACAATAAATATGTAAGATTTAGTTAAAAGCTAGACTAAAAAGGTAGGTCTTGAGTTTGCTTTTAAACATGTTCACAGTTTCTACCTTCCTCAGGTCCTCAGGTGAGCTGTTCCATAAACGTGGGCCATAATGGTAAAAAGAGGCCTCGCCATATGTTTTAGTTAAAACTTTTGGAGTAATTAAAAGGCCACTGCCTGAAGACCTGAGATTTCTAGAGGGCACATATGATAAAAGCAAATCAGATATAAATAGTTGGGACCAAGACCATTAAGAGCTTTAAAAACCATTAAGAGGATCTTAAAATCGATTCTGAAGCACACAGGTAACCAGTGCAGAGCTTTTAAAATTGGTGTGATGTGTGTTTTTCTCTTTCTGGTCCTTGTCAAAACTCGTGCAGCAGAGTTTTGAAGATGCTGTAGTGGAGTAATAATGCTTTTTTTAGAGAGCGAAGTTTTTTAAAGCGAAGTTGTGTTTCAAGCGAGATTTGTTTCTAAACGGGCTACATGGGTTCTCCTCCCCGTGGGTCCACCACCTGCAGGGAGGGTCATAGTTGTCAGGTGTGATGTGTTTTGGGCCTTGATCTGCCGACCCCCGGCTGACTAAACTGTCTACTGGGACCTGAACGTCACCTCTCTGGTGGGGGAGGAGCCTGAGCTGGTTCTGAGGTTCAGAGGTACCAGCTAGATGTATTCGGGTTCACCTCAACGCACAGCCTGGACTCTGGAACCAGTCTCCTCCAGAGAGGCTGGACCTGATTCTACTCTGGAGTTGTCCAGGGTGAGAGGGGACGGCTGGTGGGGTCTTATAGCCCCCCAGCTTGGAGCCTGGACGTTGGGGTTTCCTCCAGTAGATGAGAGGGTCGCTTCCCTGCTCCTTCAGGTCGGGGGAGGGGCTCTGACTGACACCTGTGTTTATGAATGACAGTTCAGAGTACCCAGCCTTCTGGAGTCCTTGGTGGGGGTGCTGGAAAGTCCCCCTAATGGGGACTCCTATTTCCTGCTGGGGGACTTCAATGATCTCCTGGTCAGTGACGGTGGTACCTGGAGGGGGGTGATTGGGAGGAACGAGGGAGGTGGAGGACATTGAGTCTGAATGGACCACGTTCTCCACCTGTTGATGAAGCAGCTGACCAGAGCTGTGGCTGGAAGGTTGTTGGTTCCTGGAGACAATCCTTGAACCTGGTGGTGGACACCTCTGGTAAGAGAGACCATCAGACTGAAGGAGTCCTACCTGGCTTGGTTAGCTTGTGGGAATCACAGACATGCAGTAGCACTTCAGCTGAGACTGATGATGTTTCACAAGAGCAGACATGTTGATAATGGATGAGATAACCTCCTCTGGCTTTGTCATGTCCTGTTGTATTTCCAACCTTCCTCCCAGCAGTAACCTCTGGAGTCACTTATACAGCCCTCATAGAAGTGAAGCATGTGAACAGACAGGAACAGGAACATCCCAGACTCCAGGCAGTGCTGTAACAGAGACTGAAGCTCCGCCCACGTAGGAGGTTCCTTTGTGGTGCTTTTAGCTTGAAGAAACATGGAAATTCCATAAATCAGCAATCATTTAGGTCAGTGGTTCTCAAACTTAATACTGCGTATCACCTGAGAAACTGTTCAGCTCTCTGAGTACCACTATGATGACCAACTTTAAAATATAGCCATAATTATATATATATATATATATATATATATATATACAGTCATGGAAAAAATTATTAGACCCACCCTTGTTTTCTTCAGTGTCTTGTTCATTTTAATGCCTGGTACAACTAAAGGTACATTTGTTTGGACAAACATAACGATAACCACAAAGATTGCTCATAAGAGTTTTATTTAAGAGCTGATATCTTACCATTTTCCATGGTTTTCTTGATTATAACCTAAATTACTTAAGTTTTTACATCGATAGCTATGGCGTTGTACTGCCAAAAACACTGCTTTTATGCATTCAGTGTTTTCTTTTCTGTCTGTTTTAGTCACATGATGACGTTTAGTGGTACCAGGTATTAAAATGAAGCAAGAAAGTGAAGAAAAAATGGTGGTCTAATCATTTTTTCCATGACTGGGTATATATATAGATATATATATATATATATATATATATATATATATATATATATATATATATACATATATACATATATACAGTATATACACACATATGTATATATGTGTATATATATAGATATATATATATATATATATATAGATATATATATATATATATAGATATATATATATATATATATATATATATATATATATATATATATATATATATATATATATATATATATGTGTATATATATATATATATATGTATATATAGTGCTGAGTGCTGTGTCCAAGCATATCAATGGAAAGTCTAGTGGAAGGAGAAGATGCACTAGCAAAAGAGATGACTGTGGGCTTCAGCGGATTCTCACACAGAGAAGATTCAAGAATCTGGCAGAGATCCAGAAAGAGTGGACTGAGGCAGGAGTCATAGCTTCAAAAACCACCACATTCAGACGAATCCGGGAGATGAGCTACAGCTGTCGGGTTCCTCGGGTCAAGCCACTTCTGAACCAGAGCCAACGTAGGAAGCGGCTCAACTGGGCCAAGGAGAAGAAGGACTGGACTGTTGGCCGGTGGTCCAAGGTCCTCTTTTCCGATGAAAGTAAACTGTGCCTTTCATTTGGGAATCAAGGTCCAAGGGTTTGGAGGAAGACGGGTGAGGAACAGAACCCAAGCTGCTTGAGGTCCAGTGTGAAATATCCACAGTCAGTCATGATTTGGGGTGCAATGTCCAGTGCAGGTGTTGGTAAACTCTGCTTTCTTAAATCCAAGGTCACCGCAACAGTCTACCAGAATGTTTTGGAGGACTTCATGATCCCTTCTGCTGAGGATCTGTATGGAGATGCAGATTTCATCTTCCAGCAGGACCTGGCCCCTGCTCATACTGCCAGAAGCACCAAAACCTGGTTTGATGCCATCACAGTGCTTGACTGGCCAGCCAACTCGCCGGACCTGAACCCCACTGAGAATCTATGGGGTATTAATGAGGGGCACCAGACCCAACAACCAAGAAGAGCTGACAGGAACCATCCAGGAAATGTGGGCTTCCATAACTCCACAACGCCATAGCCTGATTGCCTCAATGCCACGTCGCATCAAGGCAGTGATTAAGGCAAAGGGGTTCCCAACCAAGTATTGATGATTGATATATCATTTTGAAAGTACCATATTTTGATTGATTTCTTTTTTTCTTTCTTTATTTTATGCAAAAACTGAGAAATAAATGGTGATTTCTTCACAGTATTCTTATTTTTTGAAATCCTGGTTTTGTGGGTTTCATGAGCCGGGAGCCAAAATTATGTAAAAAAATAAACAAATAAATACCTGAAATTGATTAAATTGTGGGCCATGAATCTATAATATATGAAAGTTTAACTTTCTGAATGGAATTATGGAAATTAAACAACTTTTCCACGATATTCTAATTTTTTGGAAAGGATCTGTATATATATTTATACATATATATAGCCATATATCAATTAGCTTTACACAAATCAGAATCAGAATCAGAATGGGGGTTTATTGCCATTGTCCATGTAGTACACAGTATTACACAAACTAGGAATTTGTCTTGGTGTAACGCTGCAACATTCAACACAGAGTAAAAATAAGATAAAAATAAAAATAAAAATACTGTGCATGCACAGAATAAGATAAAAAATAGAATAAGATAAAATATAATAAAAATAAAAAAGTAGGTAATGTACAATTTAACATTAGTGCAAATCAGTGCAGATCAGTGCAAAAACAGTGAATTGTCTGTGAGTCCGACTTAGGCTGCTGAACATGGCGCTATTCCTTATTGGGGTTTTTTATTGTTAACTGAATTTCGTTTGAAACCTATTTATAATACATTGTATGTTTCTGATTAAGAAAAAAAAAAAGTGAAAATGTGGAAAGTCGTGACGTTCTCCCCACACCACCAGAGAGCGCTTACGTACCACTGGTGGTACTCGTACCACAGTTTTTTAGTTTAGGTGGTGGACTGGTTGGTGCTTTGATGAGCTCTGCTGCTCAACATCTGGATTCTGGTCTGCAGGGCCTCATGGAAAACTGTTCTGTGTCTTTCAGGTTTGAGTGCATGAGGAGTCCCCGGCTTTATTGGCTTGTGTCGAGCTCAGAGCTTCAGGATCACCCCTCATCGGAGTCATGCGCTCTGATCAGATGTCCAGCACCGGTAGCAGGTCCTTCTGGAACAGACGGGCCATCTGACCACAGTCCAGGGTTCTGATTATCTCCGAAGACCTCTTAGAGTTCACAGGCTCTCTGACACTCAGGATTATGGGACCTCCTCTGGTTCAGGGACCTCCTCCTCTACCTAAAATGGGGGTTCGTGCTCGAATGTCGGACTGGTCCAAAAAGAAGGACCTGGGTGAGGTGGAGCCTCCACCCCGGTCCGACAGCCTGGTCCCGAGTTTCCTGGAAAAACATCCACATTCTGATGGACTGCTGGAGCTGCAGACCAGCCCGGACATCAGACTCCAGTTCTTGGACCTTCAGAGTCCTCCCTACAGGAGGAGTTTGATGAGGATGAAGAGGAGCAACAGTGAAGTGACAATCAGCGATGTTGGAGCTGAAGATCTGGATCAGAACCAAACTACTGGAGCCAGTCTAAGGAGACACTACGGCAGCACCTCTGCTCTGGACCGGCAGAGCTCCTCCAGATTGTCTGAGGATTTGAAGGTGAAGCTGGAACCCAGCGCACCTCCACCCCTCCATGAACCTGCATACACCCTCTGCCCAGTATCACCCAGTCTGCAGGCCGCTGCCCAGATCGCCCGTGGCGACGTTGTCCTGTGCGCAGCGACACGAATACGTGGAGGCCTCAGTTTCCAAAGCAGAGTCACATCGTCAGAAGACAAAGACGGAGACGTCAATCTTCAGGAGATTGAGGGGTCCGAGGAGCGACAAGAACCGGGTCCAGCAACAGGATGGAGCCATTGCCTTCAACTCCTCACAGATGTTTCTCTCACTATGATGTCCAGAGTGTTCTCTTCAATCTCAGAGAGGTCTCCCAGCACCCGTCCGCCACCAGAACCCTGGCAGAACCACGCTGCCCTGCTCCTGATCAGGGGTTCACAGCACCGGTGTCAGGCGATGGTCTTGATGGTGTCGGTGATGACGGTGATCTAGTCCTCCGCTGTCCCCCATACCTTCATGAGATGGGAGGGGAAACTGAGAGGAACCTGGACCTGAGCCGGGCCTGCAGCACCACCTGCAGCGCCACCTGCAGCCAGGCACTGCTCAGCTGTACCAATGCTGCTGTGTCAATCCTGGAAGCCTGGCGGGAAACATCGCTGTTCCCCCAGACGCTGGGGAGGAACTACGCCATTGAACACATTGACTCCGGAGCCAGATACTACCTGGAATACTTCTACAGCAGAGGTAAGAACCAGAACCACTCATACAAGAAACGTTTCTCATATTCTTCTGATGCCCAGTTGGCTGAGAGCTAATCCTCCAAGGATGATAAAGTTTGAAGTTTGAATTTTTTGGTAACCCCAAGCCAATAGAGGTTATCTGAGACACGTCCCAGAGATTTTTTTTTGGCATTAAATTTGCAAAGTGGGATGTTCTCATTGTGAATTGAAAGACTTGCAAAGCTTCTGAAAGGAAGTAGCTGTAAGGGGGAGCTGCAAGCCTGGGTTAGGGTTAGATACTAAATCATCTCAGTCGTAGAAAGAATCACTACAAATTCCAGGAGCTTCTGGGCCAAGATATGAGGATGTACAATGACAATACCTTTGCATTTGTGTCCACTTCAAATAGCCATAATTTTAAGTAGGGGTGCACGATAATTATCGGGCCGATAACAGGAAATTATGATGTCATCCCGATTAGTCCGATATCACGATGAATAGCCCGATAACATATATTTCTGTCAACACAGCAGTGCCTCGCTCCCTCTGAGCCTTGAATGACCGGCAGTGAATGTTATGTTCAAGTGACGTCGGCATAATCAGAAAAACGATTACGATTTTTTTTTTATAAACAACAAATAATAATAATAATAATAATAATAATATAATAACAGGTGTTAAGTCTTGTTGTGGAGGCTGATGGCTGCTGGCAGGAATGATCTTCTGTATCTTTCCGTCTTGCAACGGACCTGAAGAAGCCTCTCACTGAACACACTCTGTTGTTTGATCACTGTGTCGTGGAGAGGGTGTGAAGAGTCCTCCATCATCTTCATGGAGAGGGTGTGAAGAGTCCTCCATCATCTTCATGGAGAGGGTGTGAAGAGTCCTCCATCATCTTCATGGAGAGGGTGTGAAGAGTCCTCCATCATCTTCATGGAGAGGGTGTGAAGAGTCCTCCATCATCTTCATCAGCTCCAGAGTTCCACCCAGCACAGATCCAGCTTTCCTGATCAGTTTGTTGATTCTCTTCAGGTCTCTGGTTCTGGTGCTGCTGCCCCAGCAGATGGCTGCAAAGCTGATTGCACTTTCAACAACAGACCTATAGAAGATGTGCAACATCTTGGTGCAGACATTAAAAGATCTCAACTTTCTTAAAAAGTAGAGTCTGCTCTGACCTTTCTTGTAGATGTATTCTGTGTTGCATTTCCACTCCAGTCTGTTGTCAAGCTGAACTCCAAGATACTTGTATTCCTCCACC
>JAGFBZ010001585.1:0-39537 GCA_018398805.1 Hirundichthys speculiger | reverse complement strand
CCTACAGCCAGCTCAAGGCTAATTTCACTTTGTAAGTGTATAGAAAGTGTATAAAAATAAGTGTTTGCACAGACAGTGCCTTGACTTCTCTTTACAGCTACCGCCATGCAAGCAGATCACTGAATGTTGCACAAACTACTGTTAATAGACTCAAAAGAAGAGTTCATGGACTGGATCAGTACTGATCCTAGGAGAAAATAGGCAAGTGTCATAATGGAATCTCATTTTTGATTCTTCACACCCACAAATGGTGCATCTCCTAAACCCTTAAGGAGGAGGAGATGGTTAGCATAAAACAAAGGGTAGCTTTAGAAAAAAATCAGTTTCCAAATACATTCTGGGTTGATTTGTCAAACCTCCAACAATACTTGGGTAAGAAATGGCTTGAATAATATCTTTTTCACCGCTTTATTTGAAAATAGCTGCAGTCTTTTCCCCAGCTATTCGTGTCAGTCACTAAGCTCATCTACCTTGCATGTTGTTGCCCAGGGGGTTAACCACTTCAAATGGAAAGACTGAATATGGGTTCCTTTTAAAATTATGTAAGCAACCTATTAAAAAAAGTGCTTTACAGTGAAAAGTAGTCCAAAACAGAACTGAATCTTAAAAAGGTTTAAAAGATTAACAGCAGTGATGCGAACAAATAGTAAAATCTGCAAATAAGGACACAAAATTGTAAATAAGAGACAAAAGGATACAAAACACAACAAAAATGATTTAGTATGCCAATAAAAGCAATGAATTAAATATAAGCTCTTTCAAAGAGATACGTTTTATGCTTTATTCTGACAGGAATTCACAGGAATACAATGTAGAGGAGGCTAACGTTTTGGAACAGCTGAAAGACTTTCAAGGAATTTGTCAGATATTCAGCAAGGGTCTACTGCAGTAGTGAAGATGAAATGCCGTGAATGTGTGAACCACGCCGGCAATACCCATCAGACAGGAAGCTGGGGAAGCAGAGTGGAAGATGTTAAGATTTCTTTTTTCAGTACAGACAAGAATGGAAGAAGGAGCACATCTGAGGAAGAGCCATATATAGCTAAACCTCTTGGAGATGTTTACTTGAAAAGTAAGAGATGAGGATGGTTTGGACACATAAAGAAGAGAGGGAGTGAACACTGGTGGAAGAATGGTGGCGATGGAGCTGCTGGGTAGAAAAAAAGGGGAAGAACAGAAGAGATTTCTGGAGTTGGTGAAAGAGGATACGCAGTTGCTTGGTTTGACAGAGTAAGATGTACAGTTAGATGGAAACGGATTAGTTATTTCTTTTTTCCAGAATTATTTTATTTCCTGAAATTCCATAAAAACCATACAAGCACATCAACACAACAGCCACCAGATCTTCTACACAGACGAGTTAATTCAGGAAACCTTTTAAGATTGTGTGCATGTCAAAGTTTATGTTGGGTAATGCAGTGACAGGCTCACATGTACATTTAACAGCAGATATAAGTAGAAAAAAAAAAATTGGTCTCTATAGCTGATTTATATTCTGAGACATTCTTTTATACTCAGTCTATGTTAAAAACACACACTCTACACTTAAACGTGAAAAAAGACACTGAGGACACCCTTGTATGACATCTTTGAACTGATTCTGGTACAGAGTGACTCCTGTGGGGGCAACTATGAATTCAATATAATGACTGGAATAATATGCATTCAACCTTAACTAAGATTCTGTGTCCTCTCTCTTTTGTAGCTTTCACCTCCATCCACCTAATTGCCACTGGTGTTTCCTGTTTCCTCGGGGCGGGGCTGCTATCCTTTCTACTCTACGTCTATTGTCAACGCTTTCACAAGCCTTCACAAGAGTCTGCCATCATTCATCCCACCACCCCAAACCACCTCAACTACAAGGGCAACACCACACCAAAGAATGAGAAATACACACCCATGGAGTTTAAGGTATAATTCTCAAAGAGCTGTGGAGCAAAATCTGTTTAGTCAGTACTACACGAATACACACAATGTTAAGATTCAAGGGCAACAAATGTGATTCATGTTTTATTTAGAGATTTTAATCTTTCATTAATCTAAATAGTGCACTAACTACAAAAGATGAATTACCATTCTTTGCTTGCTCCTCCTTGGTCTTATACAGAGCCTACTGGAGGCTTTAAGCCCTTCTACCTGCACACTTATGAATGAGGCTCATTAAGTTTGTAAAGCATTAGCCATCTCCCTCCCACTGCCATCAGTCTACTGTGCATTCACATTTACAAGTCAAGAAAGTATTCTCATTTCAAGTTCATAAACGTGTGCAATTTAATGTTCTATTCTCAAGAACTTTCAGTATAATCATATTTAATTTACTGCCTAATAATCATTATTGATAGCAATCCCAAGTACTTTATTGAGAAATCAAATGGATGTCTCTTAATTTTCTTGGTTCATTTGTAAGGCTTCTGTAGTTCTGAACTTAAGGGGTGAAACATCTTGAAGAACAAAGAAGTGCAGCTGTCTTCTACTTTAGCACTTGGGCTCATGTAGAAATTTGTCTCAAGTTTTCTCATTAAGCAACGCATTGCAGTAGCATGGTGCCTAACTACAATTCCCTATCCCTGTGTTCTGGATTGTCTTAGCCTCCTGATACCTGTTGCCATCACTTTGTTTGTTGTGGCACTTTGGATGTGCTGTTGACAGTTCTTGTGCTGCTGAGAGCCTGAGCTCATTTGCTCTAATGACCACAGGGGGTTGGCGAGACTGCTGGATGTCGCTGTATACAACTACAGCACTTTGGTGCAATAGGTTGTCTTTTCTTCAGGCCAATTTATGTTGCCTCTGTAGTGTATTTCACAGACTCTAACCTGATTACCTTCCTGCCTTGGTCCCTAGGGCAGTTCAGATGGATTACATTAGTCTAATGCTTCCTCTGGAAAGTGTTTCACCCTATGTTCAGCTTTTACTAGAGACTTGGTAATTGCACTAAAATAAAATGTGGGTTTTTGTTTAAGAGAGCTCATGTGAATTCTATTCATACCATATATTAGAGTATTGCATATACTTGACAAGATTCAAATTAAATTTGTTATACTGGTTTGCTTTGGGTATAAGTACACATACACAAGCAAGTCAATCTGAAGCTTTTTGTATTTTATTCATCTCCAGGCAAAACTCTCTTCTACTGTGTCGACTCCAGTAACAATAAAAACTGAACGAGCTGTCCTCTATTGAATCCTTAGTACTGGGGTTCAAGATAATCAAAAATTCTTTTTTCCTTTTTGATCATTTTGTTTCAAATTTTATTTATAGAAAAAGGTACACATTAGCACAGCATTATGAGGAAAATACCTATTAGGCCTATTCCCACAATTCACATTTGAGATATTTTATTGCTGTGGCAGTTAACCAGTTTCACAAAACGCATATGAATAATAAAAATAAATCTACAACCATGTGACATTTGGCATAAAATAGAGAGGACATATGCAACTTGTCAGAAATAGGTTTAGCTTTAAAAATATTAAGTGTTTTGGCATGTCATTTCAAATGTGTTTTGATTCTACAAAAGTGGATAGTTAAAGTCTTCCTTTATTTTTTGATGTTTCATTACAGACACTGAACAAGAACAACCTGCTCCCTGATGAGAGATCCAACCTCTATCCAACGCCACTCCAGCAGACAAACGTCTACACCACCACCTACTACCCCACATCACTTGGCAAATTTGACTACCAACCCAACTCCTCTCCTTCACCCTGCAGAACCTACAACCACAGTAACAACAGCTGAGACACAGGCAACCATGGCCTGTCCATCTCCCCTGCCCCAAAAGGATACTGCTCCAGTGCCATGTTGGCTGAACCAACATGAACTGAAATGTTTCTCTGAGCTTGACTAGGTTTCTTTGCTCACCACCACCCCTCTCCTTGTTCCCATAGTCTCTTCTGCATGGCGGGGTTTGTGTTTTTTTAAGGATGTTTTTGGAACTCTCAAAAGCATCCAGGGGGAGATTTTGGAGAACAATGCCTGTGACCTGGTAAAGTCAAGAACTTATGCAATGAGTTGGGGGTTTGTTATTGTACGGGCCTGACTGGATATAGCTGTGTGAACTCACTGTTTCACATGGGGGAAAAAAGTGGATAAACTCGGGACGAACAAGATTGTTGTGACCACAGCACCTCAGTGGAGGTGCCAGGTTGAGCACCCAAAATTCTGGAGACTAATATGAATACTACATGAAAAATAAATGCATTTCTCTGAATCTGACTTACCATTGTATGCCTCATTCCACATTCTCCACCTCCAATGAACTTAAGTCCCTCGTCAACAAAAGCAGTTACAGAGAACAAAGACTCACATGGTCATGTCCTCGCTAAACAGCGCAGAGCAAGGGAACTACAAAAGAAAAAACTCAATGAAGTCAATGATGAAATAAATTACAGATCAATATCAGCTTCCTTGTTTGGAGAAAAAATTTACTTCACCTGCTGATATTTTACCAGACAGAAAAGATAAGAACTTTAAAGTTTAAGGTTTTCTATGACTGTTTTGTGAAAGTCACAACAAAGAACATCACCCTCTGCAGGAGAGAAATGTTCTCTAAATCTGTTTACGATCAGAGTCCCATGCCTTTTGTTGACAAGGACATTTACCCATGAGGTCGAATCAAGGCGTGGGGGAAGCGTTATGAACTGTAAAAGCTTTGGGAATGCCGTGGGTGCCTGTATGCAATAGAGGGCAGGGGTGATATTTTGGTGTTGTTTTTTCAAATCATTTTCAAGAACAATAAAGACTTCTGAAAGAGAATTGATTGATTCTCCAATTAATTCTCTATTGAATTAATGCAATTCTACTGAGTGCTAAATAGCTCCGTGGTCATATCAAATATGGCCAGTGAGCTGAAAAACTGGACTGGGTTTTCTATGATGGTAGAATAAGCTAGTAGACTGGCACTTTTTTTTTTAAATGCTTCTTCAAAATGATTATTATTTACGCTCAGATGAACCGTAGCATAGGAGAAAAATATTTTGTTAAAGATATAACTGATTAATTCTTGTTTTTTTGTTGCTTCTTTTTTTACTTTCACATCAATGAACATGTCTGAATTTTGATTTAGCAGCTTCATTAGCTCCACATCTACAATACACCGAATGTTCTAAAGAAAACATTGAAATGTAATGCTTTTGTACACATGTACTAACAACCCTTTCACACCCCACTTGAAAAGAAAAAAAATTCAATTATACTTGCTTAGAGGTTTGTCAGTATGAAGATCAAAATGAATGCTTGCAAGTGTGAATGTGAATACATGCAAACATGTACTGTTTGTGTGCCAGAATACACAAAGGGAGGCTGCTGCATATTGTACAATGTAAATGCTTTCATGCATATGACTGAGGTCTGTAAAAATGATTTGTTTGGGTTTTTTTGTGTGTATGTGTGCGTGTGTGCATTTTTCATTCTGTCACTAAGTATTTTACTGTTTTTTTTTCTGTATTTCATGTATGAGGATGTTGAACATTGTAAGTTAAAGCATCACACCTTTGGTTCCTGCAGAGGTGGAATGGATATTATTATTTATAGTCACAGCTTGGTTTATAAGGGGCATTTTCACTGCTATATTTTATTATTATTGCCTGGTTGATGAATGCTAGCCCAGCCATGCTTTTCAGTTCAGCTAATGCACTTGCACGTGATGAGAGCTCTATCTGTATATAGGAGCAACAGCCTTCAGTCCATTTCATGTCCCTGAAAGAGGATCGTGTAAATGTATCTGTATATTGTATAGCTAACACTGTTTGTTTAAAAAAAGAAAGAAAAAAAAAGCCTTTTAGTTGTTTAAAAAAAAAAGAAAAAGTGCAGCAGCTAAGTACACAACAAACTGTGAGGTTTGTTTGGGGACAGAGCTCCACATAGTGAGTGACCGCCTGTTATTTATGACCTTTCCCAGCTGCTCAAACATCACGTTTCCAGACACTTGCACGCAGAATAAAAAAACTTACTCCAGCGATGAAAACAAATCAATAGAACAGAAAGAAAATTAAATAAGAGTAATGTGGAAATCAAAATACATCATTTTTGTTCAAACTGAGACTGGCCCTGCTGTACGACTGGTAACTGGTAGCTCTGTCCCCTGTGATGAGGCTCTGTGCCCTTCTATGCAACTTACCAGGTTAAACTGTTAGACCTGTCATGTAGACTATAATCACTGCCTTTTAGACACTGTGAATTTTTTTACCCTATATTTTTGTATATTGTACATTATAAAAGACAATAAACCTTGATGCAAATGGAGAAGAATGGTCGTTGAGTTCTGTCACTTTTGGTCACTTTTGATCTTTTTTACAGGATGAGATTCTGATTAATTTAATGAACCAGAGAGTGAATGATGATCTGACTTGTGTCCATATCCATTATGAAAGCTGATAGAAAAACAAAATCTTCCAAATTCTGTTTAACGAGAAACTGTCACCAACATAGCCATGGCATTTCTAATTACATTACATGCCCTTCACTAACAGAGACAGGCCCAAGCTGCTGTTTAAAAATACCGTTAAAAGCATAAATTGCTTAATAATGTCATGAGAGTTTGTCCTGCTGTGGAATTCTGAAGCCTTTTTTTTCGAACTGTAGATCACCATGTTGCAAAGGGAAGAACAAACAGCGTGCTGAAAAGCCGAGTGGAACACGTGAAAAAGTGTGTTTTTCAAATTAGCTGCGTAGTGGAAACAGTCAGAAACAAGAGTTATGATTCAGTCTGACTATTTGTTCAGATCATGCAGAATATTTGTTCGGCGTTAGGTCCAGATAATTGGATGTGATTCCCACATCAGCTCAAGTGAACACTGCGCAGAAGTTACAAAGGTTTTTAATCACACAGTCCAAGGATGCAGGTTCTCCTTATCTGGCTTAGAATATTTCTCTCTAACTTCAAAGAGAATAACCGTCAGTGGGAAATTACTACAAATGAAGCAGCCTCATGAGCTCATGTTTACAGAGTGAAAGAATATAAGTCTCTGTCAGGAGAACATTACATTTCACACAGTAAAATATGGATGCAAGTATATGTATTAATTAGTTAATTAATTAGTATTAATTAGCACTAACACTCCTCTGGGACTTTGCAGATCTGTGTCTTTCTGCTCTTTCCCCCGGATTAGTGGCTTCTCTCATTCATTCCAAGCAAAGTAGACAGGATTGCCACTCATGTAGCCGTCAGTGCTAATCTCTTTCTCGGTGAAATTACGGGAACGTCGCCTGGAATTTCTTATAAGGCTCAGCACATTGACATCCTTCCATGTCTTGTCCTTCCTCTCATGTCAATTCACTGCTGGGAGATCTTTTGGCCACTTTACCCATGTCATGTCAGCCATGAAGGATAAATGTATAGCGTCTTTGCTTAGGAGCTATCTGTATGTTCCACAGCATCACATTAGTCCACTATGGCTGTTTGAAAGTAGAAAATGATGTAAAATCTGGATCACTTATTTTGGCTTGTTGCTTTCTTTACCATTTGTGGTCGTGTATGCAAGAAGCCTGTTGTGGCAATTTTTATAAATTGCACAGACTAAAGTTACAGATCTTTAACAAAATGCAACAGCACAGAGCTCGAGTTAACCACGTTTATTTTATTTGCAACAGCGAGACAATCATGCAGTAGGCACGCTGGATGGTTATGTCTGAAGTAACGCGTTATTACACTTCTTTTATAGGCGACCAAAAGAAAGTCTACCATATGAAAGAGCAAGAATTAACAATGATTATTCACTACGCATTGCGGTATGTGAATTAGGAAGTCTGGTTCATCAAAAGGCAGGAACTGAAAATGGTTCTTCGATGTAAATTGTGATTGTCTGGGCCCAACATATGGCTGCTCCCCTTTCTGAGAAACTCTCAGAAAGGGGATGTTGACAAAAGAGTCAACATCTTTTTTCATGCTCTGTGAGAGACTCTCTTTGTTGCACCTAACACATCCTTGCAAACATACTGTGCTTAAATTCTCCATGTGAAACCCTAATTTTTACCGCCGTCAAGGAGGTAATCAAAATCCATTTTTCCTGGGGTTTATCTGTCTGTCTGTCTGTCTGTCTGTTTGTCTGTGTACAAGATAAATCAAAAGGCATGGATGGATTTTGATGAAATTTTCAGGAGTTGTCAGAAGTGTGAAAAGGAATAACTGATTTCATTTTGGCTGTGATCCGGAAGAAATCCTGGATTCTGGATCACCTTCAAATTTTCGATAACATTGTGGTCATCGGGGACAAAAATTTTGTTTTTCAATATTTCCGTTAATTATTACCCCAAAACTCATGAAATTTCACTCAGCGATTGACAATGGGGGGGAACCTATATCAAATTTCAAAGGCTGATCCGGATCTGATCCAGATTTTATCGCAATCTGTAAATCGCTATATGGGAGAACTGTGCTTTTCTAGTTGCAACATGTCATGGCTGGTGCTGCTACTATTAAAAAAATCTGATTCGGGTCACTTTTGCCTGCAGTGTGAACGTAGCATAAGAGGTTCAGTCGTTTCCAACAAGTATGCAGATATATTAAAATAACTATATTGCTTAGTGGTGGTATATTGCACTAAGTAAACAATAACTGTTCAGCGGATTATTCATTGCTGGTTTTATTCTCTTTGGGGAGATAAAGATGATAGTAAAAAGGGTGCACTAGTATAAAAAGATTAATTCCTCCAGCACAAAAATTAACAGATTCCCAGAAATACAGTAGCTCTCAGTTTGGACATGGGCCCCAAGTAACATGAGCCAGTGAGGATCCAGTTTAAATCTCACCTTTTTCACTGTCTATAAATTATGTTCAACTCAGTTGAGGAAGCTTATCACTGGCAGGTGAATTAAAGCAGCTGGAAAAAGCACTCAAGTAGAGTAAGGAATGACATGGACTGCAGTGTTTCTATGAGGGGAAAAAAAAGATAAAATGAAATTAACACCAGTCTTATCATTCAGTACTCTCAAACAAGGAATTAACTGCCTATAAATCTGTATGTGGTACACTAAACACCAGGTCAGTGAAAACACATTCTGAGAGGTGTTTCAGAAGTATATCTTCTCCCTTTCATTCTGAGAAAAAATGACTGCAGCTTTGGACTCCTTTCCTCTATGAGAGGAAAGGAGATAGATGAGATAAACGAGCCAAGTAGTCAGGGTGTGTCCTGCAGAATGCCCGTGGATCACTGCTGGTGCCAGTGGCCTAGACACCAGCGCTTTATCATTACACCACAACAATTCTGCTGTTGTGCAGAAAATCAAGATGAAAGCCAGAGAACAGCTTCTGTCACACCGAGGACCAAGGAAGACACTAAATAAAATCGAAAACATCCAATGTACTCTCAGTCTTCAGCCCTCACATAAATAACTGACAGGATTGTTTGTATTTTACAGTCAAGCAACTACATAATTGATTGTCAAACCGGTTAGCCTCCCATTCTTCACAGCCTAAAACACATAAACACACCAGCTCATGATGTACCATGTTATTCTCATATGGTTCATTACAGTCTAAGCTCTTCATCTCAATTTAAGCAGACTCTCTTCAGGTTTACTAATAGTCGCAGTGAATACATTAATCAGACGATATTCTACTGACAGACAGATGCAGAGATCTGCATTCTGGCTGAGAGCCAGGACTGGGGGTCACCAGGAGGCTTCCCAGATAAGATGGTGGATGAGACAAGCAGGAAAAACTGGCCACGAAGTGAAAGGAGTGAGAGGGATGCACAATCAGCTGACATGCCAACAATACAACAGGAATAAATGAGAATAACACTGGGAGAACAAAGGAAAACACTTGCTTCTGAAATTATCACCAACATGAATGGTGTTTGTTGAAAAAAATATAACAGCTTTGTGAAAAATGAGTCTGCATCTTCAACAAAAAGAGCACTGCATTCATTCATCATAGACCATCTTAGAAATTATTACCCAAAGGCTGTTGTTTACAAATGTATTAACGTTTAACATGATGTAATAATTACTTATCAAATAAAATAATGCTAGATATGGTAAATTTAAGTGGATTAAAAAAAAAAAAAAACAGTACTGTCTGATTTCAATAATGCATGGCTAATATTGATTTATTTGTCTGGAGCAAGACATTTCATCAATAGTGTATGGTTTATCAAAGCAGTACAGAGAGATTGTGAGGACAGCTACTGTAAATGCTGCAACTTTTTGTGAGACAGTTAAATGGCCTTGTCTCATAACCAGTCAATTATAGCAGCAGAATGTACCGCTCCATGTTTCATTTTATAGGCAATGCTATTCACAAGGAAAGATCCCAAATACTGCTTTTGCTCAATATCACCAGTTGTTAATCATACGTAATGCTACCATTTGAATCCTCGTGGGATGATATAGGGATTATACGGACTTTACCAAACAACATGTCCAGTGCAGATGAATCAACATTTATGGAGTGGTTAAGTTTGGACTTTAGGATTCATCACAATAGTGAGCCAACATTATAATGTCACTCACATACACCATTTATAAAGCAACGGAGACAAACCAGCAACAGCTGAGGGAAGTACAGGCCGTTTACTAGAAGCTTTTAGTATTAGCCTGGGAAATTATGATGCAATATCTTCACAAGATTTAAAGTGGAAAACAGTAAATACAAGCAATTATCTATAAATATAAGCTTATAGGAGCCAAAAAAGCCTTCACAAAAGATAAAGGCATGTTATGCAAACAACCAAATAAGATGAAATTATGTTTCTTAAAGCCATAAAAAATTAAGAAGAAAAAAATTCAAGTAAATGCAAGTGTATTTATTTTTCGCTCCCAGATGGAAAGCAGTTGTTATTCCTGAACTACTGAGAGGAACTAAGACATTTGCTGCCCTATATAATTATTAAAGGTCTTAGAAATAAGAGTCCTTAGAAATAATAAGTCCTCTGTGTATGTTGTATGTGTTCCAGTATTCTCTGTTTTGTTTTCCCTTCCTCTTTATGTCTCTTTCCACCTTATTCCTCACTTCTTTTTCCTTTTTTCTTTCAAATGCACTGACTCAGACAAACAACACACCACAGACTAACTTGTATGCATGTTCTACACCTATACTGAGCACCTCTCTATACTTTCTGACAAACGGATTCTCAGGCCTTTATAAATATTCCCATATCTCACAGCAACATGAATCAGGCTACAAAATTCTAACATTATGAATTCATTAAAGTTAGCAAGTTGGAATATCTGAGGAATAAACTCACAATAAAAAAATAATAAATTATTTGATCATATAAATAAATTACAAGCTGGCAGTTGTCTATTAGGAGAAACATATTTCTAAAGCAGACCATCAAACATTAAAAACGTCACAAATTAGTCATGCTTTTATAGATAATTTCAATTCAAGACAAAGGGGAGTAGCAATTTTAATCCACAAAAAAGTCTTGTTCACTCATAATGATACAACCACGGACCCTCAGGGCCGATTTATAATTATCAAAATAACAGTAGACAACAGCCCAGTAATAATAGCCAGCGTTTATGGGCCAAATAAAGATGACTCTGCTTTTTTTCATACCTTTTTTTACAGCTATTTCCAATTTATCTAGCTCACCAATAATTATAGGTGGAGACTTTAATACAGTTCATAACCCTGCGTTTGATAAATCTGATAACACCAATCGAACAGTTCATGGCTGATCTGGGTCTTGGAGATGACTGGAGACTAAAACACCCAAAAGATAAAGAATTCTCTTTTTACTCGCAAGTCCATCACTCTTACTCCCGAATTGATTACTTCCTGATTGGCAACTCCATTATCTCAAAAAGTCGACATAGTAATACGTCCAAACATTATTAGCGATCATGCTCCAATCTCCCTTATTCTATCCATCCATCCATTATCTATGCCCACTTAATCCTGTGTAGGGTCACGGAGATCTACTGGAGTCTATCCCAGCTCACTTCGGGCAAAAGGCAGTGGTACACCCTGGACAGGTCACCAGTCCATCGCAGGGCCACACATAGACAAACAACCACACACACTCACAATCACTCCAATTTAGAACCACCACTTAACCGAACATGCATGTCTTTGGACTGTGGGAGGAAGCCGGAGTACCTGGAAACCCACGCAAGCACAGGGAGAACATGGAACCAGGAACCTTCTTGCTGTGAGGCGACAGTGCTGACCACCAAACCACTGTGCTGCCCTCCCTTATTCTAAATACAATTCCCCCATATAGCGATTTACAGATTGCGATAAATTCCACGTTCTGGGTCCGATCCGGATCAGCCTTTGAAATTTGATAGAGGTTCCCATTGTCAATCCCTGAGTCAAATTTCATGAGTTTTGGGCAATAATTAATGGAGATATTAAGAAACAAAATCTTCGGCCCCATTGACCGGAATGTCATAGAAAATTTGAAAGTGATCCAGAATCCAGAATTTCTTCCGGATCACACCCAAAATGAAATCAGTTCCTCCTTTTCACATTTCTGACTACTCATAAAAATTTCATCAAAATCCATCCGTAACTATTTTAATTTATCTTGTACACAGACAGACAGACAGACAGACAGATAAACACTGGCAAAAACATAACCTCCTTGGCGGAGGGCAACAAACATGTCAAAACCAGAACAGATGGCATTTTAACACATCATTACTTGATGATCCTGACTTTGATAATTATATTAAAAGTGGGCATATTTCCTTGAAATTAACAACTCACCAGAAATTTTTCCTTCACTTCTTTGGGAAACGGGAAAAGCAGTGCTAAGAGGACAGATTATTCCATACTCGACATATAAAAAAAGAAAAAAATGAATATTATATTTGGCTAATCAGATTAAGAGAAATAAGGAAAAATCAACAATATCCACAATTGTAAACCTAGAAGGCAAAATTGTACAGACACCAGAAGAAATAAAAGAGACATTCAGGAACTTTTATGAGAGCCTTTATTCCTCTCCAAATAAATCAAATTTACAAGATATTGATACATTTCTAAATGATATTAACCTTCCTCGCCTTACAGAAGATCAAGTTAAAGAGCCGGAGGAGCCAATTACCATAACAGAACTCCATAAAGCTCTTGAACTTATGTCTAATATTAAGTCATCAGGTCCAGACAGCTTCCCTGCTGAATTTTATTAACACTTTTGGAACATCCTAGCACCAGTATTTATAAGACTGACAGATGACATGAAGAAAAAAATTTCAGCTTGAATACCGCTATTATCTCTTTAATACTAAAACCTGGCAAAGACCCCACATTTTTATACAGTTATCACCCATTGTCCTTAATTAATACAGACTCAAAAATCATAAGTAAAGCATTGGCACGTCGAATAGAAAAAAATAACTCCACTTATTATCCACTCAGATCAGACAGGTTTCATTAAAAGAAGACAGTCCTGTAATAATCTACGTAGACTATTTAACTTAATTCACACACCACAAACAAACAAACACACCGACAGAGATATTCTCACTGGATGCAGAAAAAGCATTTGACAAGGTTAGCTGGGAATTTCTATTTCAAACACTTAAAAAATGAATAAAAGATAAGTATTCTCTACAACTCACCAATGGCAACAGTTACCACAAACGGCATAATGTCACAGCGTTTCACTTTACACCAGGGTACAAGGCAGGGACACCCACTTTCTCCATCCCTATTTGCTATTTTTATAGAACCTCTTGCAGCAGCCATACGTAGTAATCTCAGGAACACAGACAGGAAATGCAATGCACAAGATTAGTTTATATGCAAATGACATCCTTTTATACTTATGAAATCTGTCAACATCTCTCCCCCAAACTATCACACTAATAAATTCCTTCTCCAAGATCTCAGATTACACTATTAACTGGTCTAAATCCACCATCCTACCACTAAACCTCAGTAGTTGAAATGTGGCTGCCCAAAGAGTACTTCTTTTATTTAAAATAGACAATATCAAATATCTAGGATTAAATATTTCTCCCAAATTGTCAGAATTAGTTGGCCTTAATTATATTATTAAAAACAGTAGAAAGAAACCTCAAATGTTGGATGAACCTACCAATAAACCTAATAGGTAGAACTGCCACAACTGAAATGACCATCCTTTCTATGATAAATTATCTTTTCTTAATGATCCCAATTAAACCTCCAAGCTCTTGGTTTAAATGTCTAGACTCTATAGTCTTGCAATATTATTGGAAAAACAAGAAGGCTAGAATTAAATTATCTACACTACAGAAACCAAAATCAAAAGGTGGTCTGGAGGCTCCAAACTCCAAACTGTTATTATTTCCTTGCAAACAAAATCCAATATATTTATAAATGGATAAATCCTAAGCAGTGTGACTCTTCTTGGATGGACTTAGAACAATCATTTTGCAAAGAAATCAACATTTCTGATTTGCATTTCATAAGTTGCTCAATTACTCGCCATTCCTGCTTCAAAAACCCAATCATAGCTACAACCTTGACAGCCTGGTGGGATTTTCACCAGATAGCTAATACCATCATCTTGGATGTCATGGATTACCAAGGGCATCACCCATCTCAACCATATCTATGAAAATAATTCTATTTCATGTGCAGAAATTCAACATTTGAAAAAAGCAATTTCTAGAATATCTTCAGGTTAAAACTACCATACAGGCTAAAATGAATAAAACACCTAACCTCAGTCTCCCACCACTGATCCTAAAATTTACTAGAGTCTCGGGTCACATAATTTTGTCTAAAATTTATAAACTAATCTCAATAATTGACTGTACAATTTCTGCTCCTTCAATCAAATGGGAGCAGGTCTTAGAACTCACCACCAATGAATTCTGGCCCCAACTTTGTAAAAATATATTTTATTCAGCTGCTAATGCAAATTTACAGCTCATACAATACAAAATTATCCACAGCGTGCATTTTACTGTGGAAAAAAATGTTTAAAATGGGCTTTAGAGACACAAAATTCTGCTCATATTGTACACAGAATGCAGTTGACACCTACTTTCATGCCATGTGGGCATGTACACCAGTAAAAACATTTTGGCACAATATTATGAAAAATCTCTCCCAACTTCTGGACTATAGCATCCCAGTATCACCCTCCCTCTGTTTATTGGGAGACTCCTCCATGACCACCCTGGATAATAACTCCTAGAAAACTCATTATCACCTTAATCATTGCCAAAAAAAAAAAAAAAAAAAGAAGAAAAGAATCCTTGTAAATTGGAAAACAAAAAACTTGATTAATATTACTCTCTGGAAAAATGTATTAATCGACTTCATTGCAGTGGAAAAATTGTTAGTCACAAGGAAAAATCAAAATGATAAGTTTCATCAAATTTGGGACAAAATGAGTCACCCTTATTCTGGTTATCATTAACCGTAGCTCAAAAATACCTTTCTTTACCAACATTGATAGTCTAATATTCATAATAGGGGTTTTTACCTAGATATTTGTATGCTTGTATATACAGATGTGGCATGCATGCATAGAATTACTAATACATATTTACATTTTTGTAAACGTATATGTTTAGGTATGTAAAAGCATATTTGTATTCGTACATAAACAATGCTAACAAAACAATTCTCCATGGTTTATAATACATACTACACGTTGTTTCATGGTGTAGATGGTAAAGCTGGAAAATGTACACACGCTTAATTATTCTCTGGGCTGTGGGAGCTGTCCAGTGCTGAACATCCACGTTCAGCACTGGACAGCTCCCATCACTTCTCCAGGCTGTGGGAGCTGTCCGGTTCAGCACTGGACAGCTCTCACCACTTCTCCGGGCCGTGGGAGCTGTCCGGTTCAGCACTGGACAGCTCCCACCACTTCTCTGGGCTGTGGAAGCTGTCCAGTGCTGAACATCCACGTTCAGCACTGGACAGCTCCCACCACTTCTCCAGAATGTGGGAGCTGTCCGGTTCAGCACTGGACAGCTCCCACCACTTCTCTGGGCTATGGGAGCTGTCCAGTGCTGAACATCCACATTCAGCACTGGACAGCTCCCACCACTTCTCCAGGCTGTGGGAGCTGTCCGGTTCAGCACTGGACAGCTCCCACCACTTCTCTGGGCTGTGGGAGCTGTCCAGTGCTGAACATCCACGTTCAGCACTGGACAGCTCCCACCACTTCTCCAGGCTGTGGGAGCTGTCCGGTTCAGCACTGGACAGCTCCCACCACTTCTCTGGTCTGTGGGAGCTGTCCGGTGCAGAACGGGAATGTTGTCAAATAATTCAAAGGGATCATATTCAGATCAATGTTGTCTTCTATTTCTGAGACATCATCCTCTATTTCTGGTTGAACTTTAATCCCCTGTTCATCAGGTTGAAATAAAAGGTCCAGAGCTTCTCTGACAAGAAATCATCTGTCCTGCTTCAGCACACCTGATTTAAATGAATCTGTCTACCCTGAATCAAATGAATCAGGTGTAGGTCAGTGTGTAGCCAAATAGCTTAGGACAGCACTGGACAGCTCCCACCACTTCTCCAGGCTGTGGGAGCTGTCCGGTTCAGCACTGGACAGCTCCCACCACTTCTCTGGGCTGTGGGAGCTGTCCAGTGCTGAACATCCATGTTCAGCACTGGACAGCTCCCACCACTTCTCCAGGCTGTGGGAGCTGTCCGGTTCAGCACTGGACAGCTCCCACCACTTCTCCAGGCTGTGGGAGCTGTCCGGTTCAGCACTGGACAGCTCCCACCACTTCTCCAGGCTGTGGGAGCTGTCCAGTGATGAACATCCATGTTCAGCACTGGACAGCTCCCACCACTTCTCCAGGCTGTGGGAGCTGTCCAGTGCTGAACATCCACGTTCAGCACTGGACAGCTCCCACCACTTCTCTGGGCTGTGGGGTCTGTCCAGTGCTGAACATCCACGTTCAGCACTGGACAGCTCCCGCCACTTCTCCAGGCTGTGGGAGCTGTCCGGTTCAGCACTGGACAGCTCCCACCACTTCTCTGGGCTGTGGGAGCTGTCCAGTGCTGAACATCCACGTTCAGCACTGGACAGCTCCCACCACTTCTCCAGGCTGTGGGAGCTGTCCGGTTCAGTACTGGACAGCTCCCACCACTTCTCTGGGCTGTGGGAGCTGTCCAGTGCATAACATCCACGTTCAGCACTGGACAGCTCCCACCACTTCTCCAGGCTGTGGGAGCTGTCCGGTTCAGCACTGGACAGCTCCCACCACTATTCTTGGCTGTGGGAGCTGTCCGGTGCTGAATGTGAATGTTCAGTACCGAACAGCTCCCACCATTACTCTGGGCTGTGGGCTCGAACGTGAATGTTCAGCACCGGACAGCTCCCACCACTACTGTGGGCTCCCACAGCCCACTACTGTGGGCTGTGGGAGCTGTCCGGTGCAGAACGGGAATGTTGTCAAATAATTCAAAGGGATCATATTCAGATCAATGTTGTCTTCTATTTCTGAGACATCGTCCTCTATTTCTGGTTGAACTTCAATCCCCTGTTCATCAGGTTGAAATAAAAGGTCCAGAGCTTCTCTGACAAGAAATCATCTGATCGGGCGCCTAGTCTACATGTTCATAGCAAAATGAGGGCAATGCACACAAAAAAACTATATATAACGGGTCTCTGAGAAGATATGATACATTTTGTATTGGAAAGTACGGTTCACGTCGGGGGATGGGCACATAAGCCTGGGAAAGAGACGGTTCTCATAACAAACACCTAATTGTTGACTTTGAAATGTGGAACAAGTGTTAGTGTGTTATACATTTAGTTTGGAAAGTGCGGTTCACGTGGGGGGATGGGCACATAAGCACAGGAATGAGGAGGGAATAGGAGACACCTATTTGTTCAGTCTGAAAGGGGTTCACGTGGGGTGGGGTGGTGTGTGTGTGGTGGTGTATTTGTGGTTGTGTACAATCTGATGGTGAACACAATCTAGGGTCACCCATTAATTTCCTATGGTGGTCATTTTTGACCGGGAACACCACAGGTGTTACAAAGTTGAATAAACTACTCAAAATTCAGAGAAAATGGTGATCAACAATTATATATGTTCAAATGGCTAGTGTGGAGGATATAATAAGGCCCTGAGACAATCAAATGTAAAACACAATATTTATGATTGATGGAAGTAGGAAATCGGTCAGATTTGACCCGAACACGACAGAAAGGTTAACAGATCTGTTACCCATTTTCAGTCAGGACGTCTCCTGCTGGCCTTTCTGCATTCGTGATCCTTCACTGGTGCCCCGTCTACTTGTCGTGTAGGTAAATGACCATAGAAATAGGAGAGCACAATGGATTTTAAGCATGAGCAGAAAGTAATAGAAGTAGGGAAAAAAACCAAAGGACAATATTATCTGATCAGCACATCACAAGGAGCTAATGCAATCTCTGAGGGTCACAAGCCAGTGTTTTTTTGAGCAGGTTCCAAGTCCAGATAAATGCAGAGGGTTGTGTAGAGGCAATAGAGGTCATGAGGAAATGACGGGCAGGTTTGGTACCCAGGACAGGAACAAAGAAGGACAGATGTTGATAGACTTTGCAAAAAGGATGGAAATGGCTGTAGTGAAAACTTTCTTCCAAAAGAGGCAAGAAACACAGGGTGACTTATAAAAGTGGCAGCAGAAACTCACAGGTGAACAACATTTTGTGTAGACCAGGGGTGTGAAACTCCAGTCCTCAAGGGCTACTATCCTGCATATCTTAGAGGTTTCCCTGCTTCAGCACACCTGATTTAAATGAATCTGTCTACCCTGAATCAAATGAATCAGGTGTAGGTCAGTGTGTAGCCAAATAGCTTAGGACAGCACTGGACAGCTCCCACCACTTCTCCAGGCTGTGGGAGCTGTCCGGTTCAGCACTGGACAGCTCCCACCACTTCTCTGGGCTGTGGGAGCTGTCCAGTTCAGCACTGGACAGCTCCCACCACTTTTCTGGGCTGTGGGAGCTGTCCAGTACTGAACATCCACGTTCAGCACTGGACAGCTCCCACCACTTCTCCAGGCTGTGGGAGCTGTCCGGTTCAGCACTGGACAGCTCCCACCACTTCTCTGGGCTGTGGGAGCTGTCCAGTGCTGAACATCCACGTTCAGCACTGGACAGCTCCCACCACTTCTCCAGGCTGTGAGAGCTGTCCGGTGCAGAACGGGAATGTTGTCAAATAATTCAAAGGGATCATATTCAGATCAATGTTGTCTTCTATTTCTGAGACATCGTCCTCTATTTCTGGTTGAACTTTAATCCCCTGTTCATCAGGTTGAAATAAAAGGTCCAGAGCTTCTCTGACAAGAAATCATCTGTCCTGCTTCAGCACACCTGATTTAAATGAATCTGTCTACCCTGAATCAAATGAATCAGGTGTAGGTCAGTGTGTAGCCAAATAGCTTAGAACAGCACTGGACAGCTCCCACCACTTCTCCAGGCTGTGGGAGCTGTCCGGTTCAGCACTGGACAGCTCCCACCACTTCTCTGGGCTGTGGGAGCTGTCCAGTGCTGAACATCCACGTTCAGCACTGGACAGCTCCCACCACTTCTCCAGGCTGTGGGAGCTGTCCGGTTCAGCACTGGACAGCTCCCACCACTTCTCTGGGCTGTGGGAGCTGTCCAGTGCTGAACATCCACGTTCAGCACTGGACAGCTCCCACCACTTCTCCGGGCTGTGGGAGCTGTCCGGTTCAGCACTGGACAGCTCCCACCACTTCTCTGGGCTGTGGGAGCTGTCCAGTGCATAACATCCACGTTCAGCACTGGACAGCTCCCACCACTTCTCCAGGCTGTGGGAGCTGTCCGGTTCAGCACTGGACAGCTCCCACCACTATTCTGGGCTGTGGGAGCTGTCCGGTGCTGAATGTGAATGTTCAGCACCGGACAGCTCCCACCACTACTCCGGGCTGTGGGAGCTGTCCGGTGCAGAACGGGAATGTTGTCAAATAATTCAAAGGGATCATATTCAGATCAATGTTGTCTTCTATTTCTGAGACATCGTCCTCTATTTCTGGTTGAACTTCAATCCCCTGTTCATCAGGTTGAAATAAAAGGTCCAGAGCTTCTCTGACAAGAAATCATCTGATCGGGCGCCTAGTCTACATGTTCATAGCAAAATGAGGGCAATGCACACAAAAAAACTATATATAAGGGGTCTCTGAGAAGATATGATACATTTTGTATTGGAAAGTACGGTTCACGTCGGGGGATGGGCACATAAGCCTGGGAAAGAGACGGTTCTCATAACAAACACCTAATTGTTGACTTTGAAATGTGGAACAAGTGTTAGTGTTATACATTTAGTTTGGAAAGTGCGGTTCACGTGGGGGGATGGGCACATAAGCACAGGAATGAGGAGGGAATAGGAGACACCTATTTGTTCAGTCTGAAAGGGGTTCACGTGGGGTGGGGTGGTGTGTGTGTGGTGGTGTATTTGTGGTTGTGTACAATCTGATGGTGAACACAATCTAGGGTCACCCATTAATTTCCTATGGTGGTCATTTATGACCGGGAACACCACAGGTGTTACAAAGTTGAATAAACTACTCAAAATTCAGAGAAAATGGTGATCAACAATTATATATGTTCAAATGGCTAGTGTGGAGGATATAATAAGGCCCTGAGACAATCAAATGTAAAACACAATATTTATGATTGATGGAAGTAGGAAATCGGTCAGATTTGACCCGAACACGACAGAAAGGTTAACAGATCTGTTACCCATTTTCAGTCAGGACGTCTCCTGCTGGCCTTTCTGCATTCGTGATCCTTCACTGGTGCCCCGTCTATTTGTCGTGTAGGTAAATGACCATAGAAATAGGAGAGCACAATGGATTTTAAGCATGAGCAGAAAGTAATAGAAGTAGGGAAAAAAAACCAAAGGACAATATTATCTGATCAGCACATCACAAGGAGCTAATGCAATCTCTGAGGGTCACAAGCCAGTGTTTTTTTGAGCAGGTTCCAAGTCCAGATAAATGCAGAGGGTTGTGTAGAGGCAATAGAGGTCATGAGGAAATGACGGGCAGGTTTGGTACCCAGGACAGGAACAAAGAAGGACAGATGTTGATAGACTTTGCAAAAAGGATGGAAATGGCTGTAGTGAAAACTTTCTTCCAAAAGAGGCAAGAACACAGGGTGACTTATAAAAGTGGCAGCAGAAACTCACAGGTGAACAACATTTTGTGTAGAGCAGGGGTGTGAAACTCCAGTCCTCAAGGGCTACTATCCTGCATATCTTAGAGGTTTCCCTGCTTCAGCACACCTGATTTAAATGAATCTGTCTACCCTGAATCAAATGAATCAGGTGTAGGTCAGTGTGTAGCCAAATAGCTTAGGATGGTGGTGTGTAGGATGACTCTGGTAGTGAGGAAGATGAAGACGACAGAGGCAGAGCAGAGGACAAAGTGGTGGAAGCTGGAAAATAAAAAAAATAAACACACACTCACAATCACTCCAATTTAGAACCACCACTTAACCGAACATGCATGTCTTTGGACTGTGGGAGAAGCCGGAGTACCTGGAGGAAACCCACGCAAGCACAGGGAGAACATGGAACCAGGAACCTTCTTGCTGTGAGGCGACAGTGCTGACCACCAAACCACTGTGCTGCCCTCCCTTATTCTAAATACAATTCCCCCATATAGCGATTTACAGATTGCGATAAATTCCACGTTCTGGGTCCGATCCGGATCAGCCTTTGAAATTTGATAGAGGTTCCCATTGTCAATCCCTGAGTCAAATTTCATGAGTTTTGGGCAATAATTAATGGAGATATTAAGAAACAAAATCTTCGGCCCCATTGACCGGAATGTCATAGAAAATTTGAAAGTGATCCAGAATCCAGAATTTCTTCCGGATCACACCCAAAATGAAATCAGTTCCTCCTTTTCACATTTCTGACTACTCATAAAAATTTCATCAAAATCCATCCGTAACTATTTTAATTTATCTTGTACACAGACAGACAGACAGACAGACAGATAAACACTGGCAAAAACATAACCTCCTTGGCGGAGGGCAACAAACATGTCAAAACCAGAACAGATGGCATTTTAACACATCATTACTTGATGATCCTGACTTTGATAATTATATTAAAAGTGGGCATATTTCCTTGAAATTAACAACTCACCAGAAATTTTTCCTTCACTTCTTTGGGAAACGGGAAAAGCAGTGCTAAGAGGACAGATTATTCCATACTCGACATATAAAAAAAGAAAAAAATGAATATTATATTTGGCTAATCAGATTAAGAGAAATAAGGAAAAATCAACAATATCCACAATTGTAAACCTAGAAGGCAAAATTGTACAGACACCAGAAGAAATAAAAGAGACATTCAGGAACTTTTATGAGAGCCTTTATTCCTCTCCAAATAAATCAAATTTACAAGATATTGATACATTTCTAAATGATATTAACCTTCCTCGCCTTACAGAAGATCAAGTTAAAGAGCCGGAGGAGCCAATTACCATAACAGAACTCCATAAAGCTCTTGAACTTATGTCTAATATTAAGTCATCAGGTCCAGACAGCTTCCCTGCTGAATTTTATTAACACTTTTGGAACATCCTAGCACCAGTATTTATAAGACTGACAGATGACATGAAGAAAAAAATTTCAGCTTGAATACCGCTATTATCTTTTTAATACTAAAACCTGGCAAAGACCCCACCCACATTTTATACAGTTATCACCCATTGTCCTTAATTAATACAGACTCAAAAATCATAAGTAAAGCATTGGCACGTCGAATAGAAAAAAATAACTCCACTTATTATCCACTCAGATCAGACAGGTTTCATTAAAAGAAGACAGTCCTGTAATAATCTACGTAGACTATTTAACTTAATTCACACACCACAAACAAACAAACACACCGACAGAGATATTCTCACTGGATGCAGAAAAAGCATTTGACAAGGTTAGCTGGGAATTTCTATTTCAAACACTTAAAAAATGAATAAAAGATAAGTATTCTCTACAACTCACCAATGGCAACAGTTACCACAAACGGCATAATGTCACAGCGTTTCACTTTACACCAGGGTACAAGGCAGGGACACCCACTTTCTCCATCCCTATTTGCTATTTTTATAGAACCTCTTGCAGCAGCCATACGTAGTAATCTCAGGAACACAGACAGGAAATGCAATGCACAAGATTAGTTTATATGCAAATGACATCCTTTTATACTTATGAAATCTGTCAACATCTCTCCCCCAAACTATCACACTAATAAATTCCTTCTCCAAGATCTCAGATTACACTATTAACTGGTCTAAATCCACCATCCTACCACTAAACCTCAGTAGTTGAAATGTGGCTGCCCAAAGAGTACTTCTTTTATTTAAAATAGACAATATCAAATATCTAGGATTAAATATTTCTCCCAAATTGTCAGAATTAGTTGGCCTTAATTATATTATTAAAAACAGTAGAAAGAAAACCTCAAATGTTGGATGAACCTACCAATAAACCTAATAGGTAGAAACTGCCACAACTGAAATGACCATCCTTTCTATG
Source organism: Hirundichthys speculiger (assembly GCA_018398805.1). Lineage (NCBI taxonomy): Eukaryota > Metazoa > Chordata > Actinopteri > Beloniformes > Exocoetidae > Hirundichthys > Hirundichthys speculiger. Next base: position 16,123 of record JAGFBZ010001585.1, on the reverse strand, counting down.
ATAAATTATCTTTTCTTAATGATCCCAATTAAACCTCCAAGCTCTTGGTTTAAATGTCTAGACTCTATAGTCTTGCAATATTATTGGAAAAACAAGAAGGCTAGAATTAAATTATCTACACTACACAGAAACCAAAATCAAAAGGTGGTCTGGAGGCTCCAAACTCCAAACTGTTATTATTTCCTTGCAAACAAAATCCAATATATTTATAAATGGATAAATCCTAAAGCAGTGTGACTCTTCTTGGATGGACTTAGAACAATCATTTTGCAAAGAAATCAACATTTCTGATTTGCATTTCATAAGTTGCTCAATTACTCGCCATTCCTGCTTCAAAAACCCAATCATAGCTACAACCTTGACAGCCTGGTGGGATTTTCACCAGATAGCTAATACCATCATCTTGGATGTCATGGATTACCAAGGGCATCACCCATCTCAACCATATCTATGAAAATAATTCTATTTCATGTGCAGAAATTCAACATTTGAAAAAAGCAATTTCTAGAATATCTTCAGGTTAAAACTACCATACAGGCTAAAATGAATAAAAACACCCTAACCTCAGTCTCCCACCACTGATCCTAAAATTTACTAGAGTCTCGGGTCACATAATTTTGTCTAAAATTTATAAACTAATCTCAATAATTGACTGTACCAATTTCTGCTCCTTCAATCAAAATGGGAGCAGGTCTTAGAACTCACCACCAATGAATTCTGGCCCCAACTTTGTAAAAATATATTTTATTCAGCTGCTAATGCAAATTTACAGCTCATACAATACAAAATTATCCACAGCGTGCATTTTACTGTGGAAAAAAATGTTTAAAATGGGCTTTAGAGACACAAAATTCTGCTCATATTGTACACAGAATGCAGTTGACACCTACTTTCATGCCATGTGGGCATGTACACCAGTAAAAACATTTTGGCACAATATTATGAAAAATCTCTCCCAACTTCTGGACTATAGCATCCCAGTATCACCCTCCCTCTGTTTATTGGGAGACTCCTCCATGACCACCCTGGATAATAACTCCTAGAAAACTCATTATCACCTTAATCATTGCCAAAAAAAAAAAAAAAAAAAGAAAGAAAAGAATCCTTGTAAATTGGAAAACAAAAAACTTGATTAATATTACTCTCTGGAAAAATGTATTAATCGACTTCATTGCAGTGGAAAAATTGTTAGTCACAAGGAAAAATCAAAATGATAAGTTTCATCAAATTTGGGACAAAATGAGTCACCCTTATTCTGGTTATCATTAACCGTAGCTCAAAAATACCTTTCTTTACCAACATTGATAGTCTAATATTCATAATAGGGGTTTTTACCTAGATATTTGTATGCTTGTATATACAGATGTGGCATGCATGCATAGAATTACTAATACATATTTACATTTTTGTAAACGTATATGTTTAGGTATGTAAAAGCATATTTGTATTCGTACATAAACAATGCTAACAAAACAATTCTCCATGGTTTATAATACATACTACACGTTGTTTCATGGTGTAGATGGTAAAGCTGGAAAATGTACACACACGCTTAATTATTCTCTGGGCTGTGGGAGCTGTCCAGTGCTGAACATCCACGTTCAGCACTGGACAGCTCCCATCACTTCTCCAGGCTGTGGGAGCTGTCCGGTTCAGCACTGGACAGCTCTCACCACTTCTCCGGGCCGTGGGAGCTGTCCGGTTCAGCACTGGACAGCTCCCACCACTTCTCTGGGCTGTGGAAGCTGTCCAGTGCTGAACATCACGTTCAGCACTGGACAGCTCCCACCACTTCTCCAGAATGTGGGAGCTGTCCGGTTCAGCACTGGACAGCTCCCACCACTTCTCTGGGCTATGGGAGCTGTCCAGTGCTGAACATCCACATTCAGCACTGGACAGCTCCCACCACTTCTCCAGGCTGTGGGAGCTGTCCGGTTCAGCACTGGACAGCTCCCACCACTTCTCGGTTGTGGGAGCTGTCGTGCAGAACGGAATGTTGTCAAATAATTCAAAGGGATCATATTCAGATCAATGTTGTCTTCTATTTCTGAGAATCATCCTCTTTCTGGTTGAACTTTAATCCCTGTTCATCAGGTTGAAATAAAAGGTCCAGAGCTTCTCTGACAAGAAATCATCTGTCCTGCTTCAGCACACCTGATTTAAATGAATCTGTCTACCCTGAATCAAATGATCAGGTGTAGGTCAGTGTGTAGCCAAATAGCTTAGGACAGCACTGGACAGCTCCCACCACTTTCCAGGCTGTGGGAGCTGTCCGGTTCAGCACTGGACAGGCTCCCACCACTTCTCTGGGCTGTGGGAGCTGTCCAGTGCTGAACACCATGTTCAGTCACTGGACAGCTCCCACCACTTCTCCAGGCTGTGGAGCTGTCCGGTTCAGCACGGACAGCTCCCACCACTTCTCCAGGCTGTGGGAGCTGTCCGTTCAGCACTGGACAGCTCCACCACTTCTCCAGGCTGTGGGAGCTGTCCAGTGATAACATCCATGTTCAGCACTGGACAGCTCCCACCACTTTCTCCAGGCTGTGGGAGCTGTCCAGTGCTGAACATCCACGTTCAGCACTGGACAGCTCCCACCACCTCTGGCGTGTGGGGTCTGTCCAGTGCGAAATCCACGTTCAGCACTGGACAGCTCCCGCCACTTCTCCAGGCTGTGGGAGCTGTCCGGTTCAGCACTGGACAGCTCCCACCACTTCTCTGGGCTGTGGGAGCTGTCCAGTGCTGAACATCCACGTTCAGCACTGGACAGCTCCCACCACTTCTCCAGGCTGTGGGAGCTGTCCGGTTCAGTACTGGACAGCTCCCACCACTTCTCTGGGCTGTGGGAGCTGTCCAGTGCATAACATCCACGTTCAGCACTGGACAGCTCCCACCACTTCTCCAGGCTGTGGGAGCTGTCCGGTTCAGCACTGGACAGCTCCCACCACTATTCTTGGCTGTGGGAGCTGTCCGGTGCTGAATGTGAATGTTCAGTACCGAACAGCTCCCACCATTACTCTGGGCTGTGGGCTCGAACGTGAATGTTCAGCACCGGACAGCTCCCACCACTACTCCGGGCTGTGGGAGCTGTCCGGTGCAGAACGGGAATGTTGTCAAATAATTCAAAGGGATCATATTCAGATCAATGTTGTCTTCTATTTCTGAGACATCGTCCTCTATTTCTGGTTGAACTTCAATCCCCTGTTCATCAGGTTGAAATAAAAGGTCCAGAGCTTCTCTGACAAGAAATCATCTGATCGGGCGCCTAGTCTACATTGTTCATAGCAAAATGAGGGCAATGCACACAAAAAAACTATATATAACGGGTCTCTGAGAGATATGATACATTTTGTATTGGAAAGTACGGTTCACGTCGGGGGATGGGCCACATAAGCCTGGGAAAGAGACGGTTCTCATAACAAACACCTAATTGTTGACTTTGAAATGTGGAACAAGTGTTAGTGTTATACATTTAGTTTGGAAAGTGCGGTTCACGTGGGGGGATGGGCACATAAGCACAGGAATGAGGAGGGAATAGGAGACACCTATTTGTTCAGTCTGAAAGGGGTTCACATGGGGTGGGGTGGTGTGTGTGTGTGGTGGTGTATTTGTGGTTGTGTACAATCTGATGGTGAACACAATCTAGGGTCACCCATTAATTTCCTATGGTGGTCATTTTTGACCGGGAACACCACAGGTGTTACAAAGTTGAATAAACTACTCAAAATTCAGAGAAAATGGTGATCAACAAATTATATATGTTCAAATGGCTAGTGTGGAGGATATAATAAGGCCCTGAGACAATCAAATGTAAAACACAATATTTATGATTGATGGAAGTAGGAAATCGGTCAGATTTGACCCGAAACACGACAGAAAGGTTAACAGATCTGTTACCCATTTTCAGTCAGGACGTCTCCTGCTGGCCTTTCTGCATTCGTGATCCTTCACTGGTGCCCCGTCTACTTGTCGGTGTAGGTAAATGACCATAGAAAATAGGAGAGCACAATGGATTTTAAGCATGAGCAGAAAGTAATAGAAGTAGGGAAAAAAACCAAAGGACAATATTATCTGATCAGCACATCACAAGGAGCTAATTGCAATCTCTGAGGGTCACAAGCCAGTGTTTTTTGAGCAGGTTCCAAGTCCAGATAAATGCAGAGGGTTGTGTAGAGGCAATAGAGGTCATGAGGAAATGACGGGCAGGTTTGGTACCCAGGACAGGAACAAAGAAGGACAGATGTTGATAGACTTTGCAAAAAGGATGGAAGGATGGAAATGGCTGCTGTAGTGAAAACTTTCTTCCAAAAGAGGCAAGAACACAGGGTGACTTATAAAAGTGGCAGCAGAAACTCACAGGTGAACAACATTTTGTGTAGACCAGGGGTGTGAAACTCCAGTCCTCAAGGGCTACTATCCTGCATATCTTAGAGGTTTCCCTGCTTCAGCACACCTGATTTAAATGAATCTGTCTACCCTGAATCAAATGAATCAGGTGTAGGTCAGTGTGTAGCCAAATAGCTTAGGACAGCACTGGACAGCTCCCACCACTTCTCCAGGCTGTGGGAGCTGTCCGGTTCAGCACTGGACAGCTCCCACCACTTCTCTGGGCTGTGGGAGCTGTCCAGTTCAGCACTGGACAGCTCCCACCACTTTTCTGGGCTGTGGGAGCTGTCCAGTACTGAACATCCACGTTCAGCACTGGACAGCTCCCACCACTTCTCCAGGCTGTGGGAGCTGTCCGGTTCAGCACTGGACAGCTCCCACCACTTCTCTGGGCTGTGGGAGCTGTCCAGTGCTGAACATCCACGTTCAGCACTGGACAGCTCCCACCACTTCTCCAGGCTGTGAGAGCTGTCCGGTGCAGAACGGGAATGTTGTCAAATAATTCAAAGGGATCATATTCAGATCAATGTTGTCTTCTATTTCTGAGACATCGTCCTCTATTTCTGGTTGAACTTTAATCCCCTGTTCATCAGGTTGAAATAAAAGGTCCAGAGCTTCTCTGACAAGAAATCATCTGTCCTGCTTCAGCACACCTGATTTAAATGAATCTGTCTACCCTGAATCAAATGAATCAGGTGTAGGTCAGTGTGTAGCCAAATAGCTTAGAACAGCACTGGACAGCTCCCACCACTTCTCCAGGCTGTGGGAGCTGTCCGGTTCAGCACTGGACAGCTCCCACCACTTCTCTGGGCTGTGGGAGCTGTCCAGTGCTGAACATCCCGTTCAGCACTGGACAGCTCCCACCACTTCTCCAGGCTGTGGGAGCTGTCCGGTTCAGCACTGGACAGCTCCCACCACTTCTCTGGGCTGTGGGAGCTGTCCAGTGCTGAACATCCACGTTCAGCACTGGACAGCTCCCACCACTTCTCCAGGCTGTGGGAGCTGTCCGGTTCAGCACTGGACAGCTCCCACCACTTCTCTGGGCTGTGGGAGCTGTCCAGTGCATAACATCCACGTTCAGCACTGGACAGCTCCCACCACTTCTCCAGGCTGTGGGAGCTGTCCGGTTCAGCACTGGACAGCTCCCACCACTATCTGGGCTGTGGGAGCTGTCCGGTGCTGAATGTGAATGTTCAGCACCGGACAGCTCCCACCACTACTCCGGGCTGTGGGAGCTGTCCGGTGCAGAACGGGAATGTTGTCAAATAATTCAAAGGGATCATATTCAGATCAATGTTGTCTTCTATTTCTGAGACATCGTCCTCTATTTCTGGTTGAACTTCAATCCCCTGTTCATCAGGTTGAAATAAAAGGTCCAGAGCTTCTCTGACAAGAAAATCATCTGATCGGGCGCCTAGTCTACATGTTCATAGCAAAATGAGGGCAATGCACACAAAAAAACTATATATAAGGGGTCTCTGAGAAGATATGATACATTTTGTATTGGAAAGTACGGTTCACGTCGGGGGATGGGCACATAAGCCTGGGAAAGAGACGGTTCTCATAACAAACACCTAATTGTTGACTTTGAAATGTGGAACAAGTGTTAGTGTTATACATTTAGTTTGGAAAGTGCGGTTCACGTGGGGGGATGGGCACATAAGCACAGGAATGAGGAGGGAATAGGAGACACCTATTTGTTCAGTCTGAAAGGGGTTCACGTGGGGTGGGTGGTGGTGTGTGTGTGGTGGTGTATTTGTGGTTGTGTACAATCTGATGGTGAACACAATCTAGGGTCACCCATTAATTTCCTATGGTGGTCATTTATGACCGGGAACACCACAGGTGTTACAAAGTTGAATAAACTACTCAAAATTCAGAGAAAATGGTGATCAACAATTATATATATGTTCAAATGGCTAGTGTGGAGGATATAATAAGGCCCTGAGACAATCAAATGTAAAAACACAATATTTATGATTGATGGAAGTAGGAAATCGGTCAGATTTGACCCGAACACGACAGAAAGGTTAACAGATCTGTTACCCATTTTCAGTCCAGGACGTCTCCTGCTGGCCCTTTCTGCATTCGTGATCCTTCACTGGTGCCCCGTCTATTTGTCGTGTAGGTAAATGACCATAGAAATAGGAGAGCACAATGGATTTTAAGCATGAGCAGAAAGTAATAGAAGTAGGGAAAAAAAACCAAAGGACAATATTATCTGATCAGCACATCACAAGGAGCTAATGCAATCTCTGAGGGTCACAAGCCAGTGTTTTTTTGAGCAGGTTCCAAGTCCAGATAAATGCAGAGGGTTGTGTAGAGGCAATAGAGGTCATGAGGAAATGACGGGCAGGTTTGGTACCCAGGACAGGAACAAAGAAGGACAGATGTTGATAGACTTTGCAAAAAGGATGGAAATGGCTGTAGTGAAAACTTTCTTCCAAAAGAGGCAAGAACACAGGGTGACTTATAAAAGTGGCAGCAGAAACTCACAGGTGAACAACATTTTGTGTAGAGCAGGGGTGTGAAACTCCAGTCCTCAAGGGCTACTATCCTGCATATCTTAGAGGTTTCCCTGCTTCAGCACACCTGATTTAAATGAATCTGTCTACCCTGAATCAAATGAATCAGGTGTAGGTCAGTGTGTAGCCAAATAGCTTAGGATGGTGGTGTGTAGGATGACTCTGGTAGTGAGGAAGATGAAGACGACAGAGGCAGAGCAGAGGACAAAGTGGTGGAAGCTGGAAAATAAAGTGTGTGGTTTTCAGGGAGGACACAAGGAGAGAGACAGGTTCTGGGTTGTCAGGACATGCTCCCAGATGACTGGATGACTACAGCTAATGTGATCAGGGAGACAGGTAAGAGAGTACTTGGTGTGTCATCTGGTAGGAAAACAGACAAGGAGACTTGTATAGTATAGTAAGACCGTACAAAGGGAGTATGATGATTTGTAAGCCAGGTTGGACAACAAAAAGGGAGAGACTGACTTATACAGGTTGATGAGGTAAAGAGATCGAGATGGGAAGGACATGTGTAACCATGCCAGTACTGACAGGTTCAATCCTCTTCCTCACGATCAATAAAACTGCGTTGTGTTTAATTGAGTATTGAGACAAAAGTACGGTCTCGCCAACATCGGCCGTTTATTCTGCATGAAACATAAGAATGCCGGTCAGGCTCAACAGGTTCACAGTCAGGTCACAAAACACTCTGCGGGGAATAGGAGAGACTCAATACAGGAGCAAATTAGCTCACTTAGCCATCATGCTTTTAACAGCAACCGGGCGCTTCAGGATGACAAATCCACTCCTAAACTGCTTCAGCAACTCCTTAAAAATATTATATCCACAATATGATTACCAAATAACTTCTATGAATTCAGAATTATTCCCACATACAGAGCGCTAAAAGACCCGACTTACCTCGAACATCTCCGTCCCAATACTGGCGAGTATCAGCCGCCGCGGGTGACGTAAGCACATCGGCGTAAAGGAGGAGACGCTCAGAGACAGCGCACACACAGCGCAGCTCAATATACCAACAATAATAATGGCAAGTGGAATAATACTATTTACTCTGTTACACATGCAGCAGATGAGGGTGACAGGTGGCAGAGGTGTGACATGAAGCTGGAAAGAATACGTTGAAGAATTGATGAATGAGGAAAATTAAAAAGAAGGAAAACTAGTAGTGACTGTTGCAAACTAGGATGTAGCAAAGATTAGTAAGGCTGAAGTGAAGAGAGCATTGAAGAGGATAAAGAGTGGAAAGGCAGTTGGTCCTAATGATATACCTGTGAAGGTTTGGAAGTGTCTAGGAGAGGTGGCAGTAGAGTTTTAGACTGGGGCATTTAACAAGATCTTAGAGAGTGAGAGGATGGCTGAAGAATGGAGGAGAGGTTTGCTGGTGTAGATTGCAGAGTTGTGGCAACTACAGAGGAATAAAGTTGATGAGCCAAACAATGAAGTTAAAGGAAAGAATAGTGGAGGCCAGACCAAGAATAGAAATGAGCATCTATGAACAGCAGTATGATTTCATGCCAAAGAAGAGTATTACAGATGCATTATTTGCTTTGAGGATGCTGATAGAGAACTACAGAGAAGGTCAGAGGGAGCTGCATTGTGTCTCTGTAGACCTTCAGAAAGCAGATGACAGGGTGCCAAGAGAGGAGCTGTGATATTGTCTGAGGAAGTCTGGAGTAGCAGAGAAGTATGTAGGAGTGCTGCAGGACATGTATGAGAGCTGTAGGACAGTGGTGAGGTGTGCGGCTGTAGGTGTAACAGAGGGGTTCAAGGTGGAGGGTGGGACTGCATCAAGGATCAGCTCTGAGCTTCCTGTTTGCTATCGTGATGGACAGACTGACAGATGAGGTTAGACAGGAATCTCCATGGACTATGATGTTTGCAGATGACATTGTGATCTGTAGTGAAAGCAGGGAGCAGGTGGAGGAAAAGCTAGAGAGGTGGAGGTATGCCCTGGACTGGAAACAATCAGGATTACACAGGGAAGGAAGCAAAGCAGAAAACAACAAAGACAAGACAGACCTTTGAAAGTAAAACACAAAAAAAGGGTAGACGAAGGACAGGAAGTGATGCAAATTTGAAATAAAAAAACAAAAAAACCAAAAGTGCCTGCCATGGCTGCCCAAACCATGACAAACAGAGGTTAAAATGTTGAGGTTCCATTTGGGAGTGATGAGGATGGATAGGACCAGAGATGAGTTCAACAGAGACAGAATCAGAAAGGTTTTATTGCCAGGTACAGTGAAGAACATTTTACACCACTAGAAATTTGTCATAGTGTGTCAGGTGCAAACAATAATTAAAAAAGCAAAAAAGTACAAAAGTCCATTCAGCAGGCTAAATGGACAGAGGGGAAGAAAGAAGTAGATGTTTGATGTTTTGGAGAGAAAGTCAGAGAGGCCAGACTGAGATGTTTTGAACATGTACAGAGAAGGAATAATGAATATATTAGTAGAAGGATGATGAGGTTGGAACTGTCAGGCAGGAGGTCCAGAGGAAACCAAAGAGGAGATTTAGGGATGTAGTGAAAGAGGACATGAAGTTAGATGGTGTGAGAGAAGAGGATGCAGAGGACAGGATTATTTGGAGGCAGATGATTTGCTGTGGCGATCCCTGAAGGGAAATGAAGACAGGAAAAGAAGATATGACAAGGAGCTGTTAAGAAAACCACAGAACAGGTGTCTGGAAATATAAATTATGCATATACTCCTGTGTAAAGATGAACATTATGAGTGATTATTTAAACCCCATCTCTATATTCATTTTTCTAAAGCATCTCCCTAATTTTTTTTTCCAGAAACCACAAAAAACTCTCAAACTATCATTAGATACATTAATTGAAAACAAAAGATATTAAAAGGTATCATCACATCATAACTAGGGTGGGGCAACATTTATTTCATCCCGCATTAACACATTGTGCTCACATGCTTTTGTTTTGAAAAGTCTGTTTTTTGGCTGCTACAGAGCTGGAAGAGAATTGGCGGAAAAAAAAAAAACATGCAGGAAAGCTAAAACATACATGGAGAGCAGTAAAGTTGCAGAACTTTCACATACACATTTTCATTTTAAAGTTCCCCCAGACAGCAGATTTGACAGAAACAAGGTTATTTAAATAAAAATGCCCTTTACACTACTTTTGATTTCATTATTTGATTTTGTGTATACAATGTGATTAACTGTGATTAATCAGGGAAATCATGCAATTAATCACGATTAAAAAATTTTAATCGTTCCCCATCCCTAATCATAACCACAAAAAAAATTCACTAAACTTAGAGGGGAAAAAAAATCAGTCAAGCCCAATCAACAATAGTTGTGTTTTCGCAGCTGTATTAAAGTCCCCTGGTTCTGATCTACCTCTAGACTCTTTCTCTCCAGTAGACCTCTCTAATCTGACATCAACCACCAGCGAAGCAAAACCATCCACATGCCTATTAGACCCCACCCCAACTTGACTACTCAGCAATGTTGGTACATAAATATTAGATCAAATAAACCTATCCCTAAAATCAGGATATGAGCTGCAGGTTTTTAAAGTTGTGGAAATTAAATCTTTACTCTCAAAAAAATCCTCTCTCAACTCAGACCTTTAGCAAATTATAGACCAATATCCTACCTCCTATTTATGTCTAAAATTCTCAAAAATGTTTTGGTATTGGTAACTTTTATTGTTCCTGAGGGGCAATTTGTAATACAGTCAGCAGTGTTGCCAGTTAAATTCATTCATACACACATGCAGAATCACACAGTGACCTGTCACACAATGTTTTTAAGTACTCCAAAGGTGAGAGATGGTCTAACTGTAATAATGCCAGCTCTTCAGAATGTAGTCCATCACCTTCTTGTTTTTCAAAGAGAGAGAGAAAGAGAGATCCAAACCAGCAAATAAAAGAACATTTTTAAACAGACTCAAAAAAGCAAGAATACAAAATTTCCATAAAAAAACTTGTCAATATTAAAACTCAACAGTTTATGATGAAAATGCATGTGATGGTGTCTCTTGGTACATATAGCATCAATATTGGTGTCGAATTTGAGTATGTCATCAATTATTGTCCCCAAGTACTTGTACCGATGCACCACCTCAACAGCCTGGACATAAATCAAAGATGGGGGGACAAGGGAAGACTTCCTTCTGAAATCCATGATCATCTCCTTGGCCTTTGGGACATTAATGTTCAGGAAGGAGTATTTATACCTGGCAGTAAAATTGTCCAATACTGGGCCATGCTGACAGGCCTCATCATCGAGCAGGGAAAGTGTCACAGAGTCATTGGCATACTTCAGAATGTGTTTGCCCTCATAATGGCACTGGCAGTTATTTGTATATAAGGAGAATGGAAGGACACATCCCCGAGGTGAGCCTGTGGGGGATAAAAGGACATCTGACAAAACACCAGTAATTCTGAATTTCTGGGGTCTACCAGTTAAAAAAATCAATAAACCAAAAAATCAGGCCATGCTCATCATCCCCTGTAGCTTGTTAATAGTATAAACAATGATTTGAGTTGCATTCTCCACATTCGCCTTTGTATGAATATATACAAGTGATGAACAGGTGGGGAAACTCCCTCAGTAGATAAAAAGGATGCAGCGATACCGATAAAAGTTCAAGAGACCATCACCGGGTGGTCTTCGTTATATATGAGACATATAAGAGACATATAAATGTCTCTTATACGTCTCTGTCAAGTCGAAGTGATTCACCAAATCTGTTTAAATCCAAATTTGCTGGTCCTCTCTTGACGGCGAAACTCGGTCGGACCCCCCCACTCTCACCACTTGCTGGGCCGATCCTACGCCTACTCTCCTGGTGCGGCGCGCCAGGGGCTTCCCCAGCGCACACAGGCCTTGAGGCATATGCACAGACAGGCCCTGAGCGGGACAGTAAAGACTACAGTCATGGAAAAAATTATTAGAGCACCATTTTTTCTTCACTTTCTTGTTCATTTTAATACCTGGTACCACTAAACGTCATCATGTGACTAAAACAGACAGAAAAGAAAACACTGAATGCATAAAAGCAGTGTTTTTGGCAGTACAACGCCATAGCTATTGATGTAAAAACTTCAATCAAACTTTATTTATATAGCACTTTTCATACAAATAAATGCAGCACAAAGTGCTTAACAATGTAAAAACAAAATAATCAACGACACCAGCCCCGGCACACTGCAACCAGCGGTGGGCCCACACACTCCTCCCACCACTGCACATGCTCATACACACAAACACTTAGACATACACATACATATAAAAAATGATGAGACAAGATAAATAAACACATGGATAACATGGCTCGGCACAGAAGAACCGGAAAGAGAACACTATCGCAGTATCACAAGTAGATCCAGGAGACCAGCTGCCCCCCAAGTGCTGGAGACCAGCTGCCCCCCATGCAGAGAAAACACTGGAATTAAGGAACTGAAACTAAAACTGACATATAATATAACATAAAAAGTACTGGCATAAAAACTAAGAACATGTTTAAAATATAATATAAAATATTATAATTAGTTAAATGCCTTATTAAAAAGGAAGGTCTTGAACCTGGTTTTAAAAATATGAACATTCTCTGCAGCTCTCAGGTTCTCCGGAAGACTGTTCCATAAACGTGGGGCATAATGTTCGAAAGCAGCCTCACTGTAGGTTCTAGTATTAACAAAAGGTATTTTTAAAAGGCCAGTGCCTGAGGACCTGAGAGGCCACGATGGTTCATAAGATGAGAGTAAAACTTAAGTGATTTAGGTTATAATCAAGAAAACCATGGAAACTGAAGAAAACAAGGGTGGTCTAATAATTTTTTCCATGACTTTATTGTCTTATCATATAGTCACTGACTTTGATTGCTGACTTTTATCAACTGTCTTTTTTTTTTTTATTATTTTGCCTTTGCCGAGCATTTTAATTGATATCTTCATTTTTAGGAGTCACTGACTGTCTTCTGGGTAATTACTGTTATCTGGCAAATAAGATATCTGATGTGGGGAGGGGGTTGAAGGGGTTTGGAGTCGCCATAAACGTTTCTTTGAGACCTGCTCTACAGTCGTGTTGCATGTGTGTGTTTTGTGGATTTATTATTTAGTCTCTATTGGTTGATCCGTTAATTCTTGTTGTGATCCTTATTTGATTTGAAAATTACTTTGTTACAGTGCAGTGATATACCTAGGTCTTGACATCTCCCCTCATGATCTGGGCTCTTGTTACCGACTAGGTTAGATTTAGTGGCTTGGAAAATAAGCCCCAAGGGTCTTTAACAATGTTGAACTAGAGTAACCTACAAGAACCCATGTTGTTAGTGCAGAGGCACACCCAAATCTGTACATCTGTGAGGACAGATTCAATATCAACCACAACGTCTTATGTTAATTTTATATTGATTAAGCAGTTAGCAGGGTTAGCGACTCGGTTAGCAACAACATTCCACTTATTTTTGACCTGGGTGGCGTCTCTATCTGTGAAACCTCCTTCATTTAACCTGGCCGCTTTGAAAAGCTCACAATTTTTTATGTTTCCTGCCATCTGTTCTTTTAATTATTTCCAGTTCTTCAAAGCTATTTATTAAATAAATCGTCTCTGCTCTTGAACACCGTTTACTGCGTGCTGCCATTTTAAAACTTTGTTTTGAAAACAAGCCCAGCGCGGAATGTAAGCGTCATCACGACAGACGGGCAAGAGAACTAGCATGCCGCAGAAAGACGGGAATTAATTTAAACAGGAATGAGTGTATACATGACCGCGAATTATTTAATTCGGAATTAAAATGGGAATAAACCAGCCACTTACTTCGGAATTAGTTTAATTCGGAATTGACATTTTCATATGGAATTAAGTGTTTACATGGTAACTTTTATTCGGCTTTAACTTTAATTCTAAATTAAAGAGGAATTAAACTTCCCATGTAAACGCACTGAGTATTAGATCTAAACATAGAAATTAAAAACTAAAATATCTTGAAAAAAATCTGATTTCTTACCTGTTACAAAGTGTGCTGAACAAACATACGTGTAGTCTGATTTGGAAGTATTTTTGTCTGCTTTGTTAAAAGCGAGCAGCCATTTTCTTCTTCTTTCAGGCTCAGGAGCCTCGCTAGGAATCATATAAAAATCATATAAAACACACAACAGTTCTCCACCATCTTTCCCCCCGATCGTAAACTGCACGAAATCAGACAGAACAGGCACAAAATGCAAAATGCATCGGCTTCGCTAGCAATAGTGAGCGTTTGTAAACCCGCTTGGCCTGGTTGCTATGGTCCAGATGTGTTCGGTGGCCCGGATGTTCGTGGTCGAGAATCCCGGTGGATCCTGCAACGCCGCCTCAGTGGGGTCATGCAGATTTAACAGAATCCCGCATGCATTTCGCAGCGCGGCGACAGCAGCCACCCCCACCCCGGTGCCAGTAGCCCTCACTCCCATCCAGCAGAAGTTAAACAAATTGGATTCTACTTGCTGAGATGTGTTCAGACACAGCCTTGGGCTGAGGAAGCGCACGCTCGCTCGCGCACAAACACGCGGAGGGAGCCGAGCCGAGAGAAGTCGGCGAGCGAGAGGCTAATTAAGCGCTGGTTGTGTTTTGATGGCGTTGCTGGGAGTGAAGCTGCCGGAGTGGAGTTGGACGCTTCTCCTTTTTGTTTTACAACCCAGTCACGGTCTCGTTTGGAAAGGCGGCTGCTGGGACTCGACCGAGCTCTCTCAGTCGCAAAAGTCACTTCGAGCATGCAAAGCGAAGCGAAGCCAGTCCGTGAAACTAAAAGAGCAATGCGTGGAAGTTTAAGATACTGCGTGCAGCGTTTAATTACAGGCGATCTGTCTTGTCACAGAGGAGTCGCAGTCGTACGAGACCGCTCATTTTTAATTCCTGACAGTGAGAAAGTTAGCGGTTGAGCGCCGTAGTGAGTGTTTGCTTTGAGAACATGGTCTGCTGCACATCTGCCCTCCAGAAAGAAATGAAAAAATAAAAAAATACAGCAGTCAAAAGGGCGTGGTAGATAATATATTTGGATGCCTGTGTGTGTGTGTGTGTGTGTGTTTGTGTTTCAGCCAGGCTTTTGTAAGCGATATTTCAATGTCACCGCCCAAAAGAGGGATTTCGGAACGTCAGGATATTGCATTTCTCAGAGGAAGTGGCGTAACCTCAAATAATGGAAGATGTGTGGGCTTAACGCTGCGTCCACAAAACATATTTGCTGGAGCAGCAGAGCGCCGACGCTCGTGAGGATAATGTTTTTAAGGCGTATGTGAAGTCTAGATATTTTTAACCAAAGTACTTAACTGCAAAAGAAAAAAAAAAAAAATCAACCATGAAGCTCAAGGCTATTTGACTTAAATAGCAACAGTATTATACAAGGAAAAAAAAAAAAAAGAAAGATTAAGCTGCTGAGTATTTCTTTAATCCTGAAATAAACTTTAGCAGATGTCTGAGCGCGGTCCAAGTCATGCTACGTGTAAACGCATTAGTGTATATTTAACTTGAGGAAATTAAAACAGACGACGGCTGTTGGGTCCAAGTTTAAATCTATTATTCCTACACAGACGCAACCGGGACGGTTTATTTTATCTCCGGACATCCTTATTTATTTAGAGAACCTCCTGGATTTTGTCAGTGTTTGAAGGATTTTTGGCTTTTTTAATAGTTTTTTAAATGTTTTTCTTTTCATTTGTTTTTACTGTCGTTGGGGAGAAGCAGCAGGGGAAGGTTATTTAGAAAAAAAAGTCCTGATGGTTGGACGTTAACGCTGCAGACGCCGCTGGACAGAAATACCTTCAGAGCAGTTAAACACAACCTTGATATCACTTGTTGCTTTTCCGCAGAGAGAACGATTTTGCTTTGTGAGCAGGAGGTCGATCGGGACTGAAGGTAAAAGGCTTTGCGGTGTGAGAGAAACACTTTCTTGTTTCTTGTTTTTATTTTGCAGCACTGAGTTGTTTAAAACCTTGAGTGATGGGCGATCTTTGACCGCCAGTCTTCGTTTCTTCCGATGGAGAGATTCTTCCACTCCGGAGGAAGAAGTGAGATAAATCAGTTATCACACGTCTCCCTTTAGGATCAGGAGCTAGAAAACATCCATGTGCTGGTTTCTACACTCAAACTGTTTCTTTTTAAATAAAGGATGAATGTGTTCTGGGTGCTCTGTAAAACTCAGAATCCTTAACGACGTTAACTTAGTATGGTTTCTTAATGATGTATTAATAGGATAATTAAACTTTATT